>CM076573.1:144283730-144431293 GCA_034641835.2 Pinus albicaulis
ATGCACCCTTGAGTGTCGGGAAGGGCTTTGCGGAGCACCACCCTTGAGTGGGGTTACTGCATATGCAAAGCACTTAGCCCCTTTAGAGCGCGTTGGTGAGCTCATAGGTGATTTATCATGTCCTTCAAATCTTGGAAACCTTGCAAATTAAAGTCATGGATGTTTTGTCTTCTTTGTCTTGAGAGATGTAGCAACTAAAATGATAGGGGATGATAGACCCTATTAATTGGTTTACGGGGATGATGTCGAGTTTAACTAGGTCATTGGGAATGGTGCCCAAATTGAACTATAACGGTAATTTTTTGTTCATCTATTGCAATATCAGCTCCAGAGCAATTTCAAGCTTTGCCAAAAAGTCTGCAACCTAGGCTAGTCAATTCTTGATGCACCCACCACTTTGGCCATGAATGCATATCTGTCTGTCGCTTCGTCAATCTGTTTTTTTTTTTTGGTTGACCTTACTGCACCATGAAATGGTTTAATTTTTCTTGCACTAGTGTTGACAGAGACCTTTTAGCAGGTATCATTGGAAGGCGAAGGCAAACCGTTCCTTAAAAATTTCACAGTAAAACCCTTTTGTGGCAGTTGATTTATAAATTCCTGTAGTACCCATTCATGCTTTTGTCTCAACTCCTCTATTTCCTCTTGTTGCTTAAGTAATAAGAGTTTGATCTTTTGGGTTACACTATTCACATCTTCCAAGTCATTGGCCAACAAGGTGGTACAATCTGGAAAAGTCACACCAAACTCTGAAGAAATAGTTTTACCATCATGCTTGCCTGCAAGTATATTCTGATCCAAAGCATTAGAAATGTTGTAATCCTCCATTTGTATATTCTCTTGGCTCATTTTTTAAACCAATCTTGAGTACTGCAGTCAGTATTGCGAACATGACCTTCTGGATCTGAAATCCTAAGTCTTAAGAATTTTGTGTTATCATCTTTTCTTTGACCCTTCACTGTCAAACCGATATTCACCTTTGTCGGAGAAGGACTGCATTCACCTTCCAAGTAACTCTCAAGATGTTGATAATCATTTCCTCCATCTGATTCAGTAGGAAAACAAGATCCCACCATGGTATTTAAGGGGGCTTGCAATTTCAGGTCTTGTGCTCTTTTTATATGTGCAAGCTTTCTGCACATAGTTTTCTTTCTAAGGGTTTGCTACCCTGACTGAGTTCTTCCACATTTGTAGACAACTCTTTAGGACCATCCCCCAACAGATACATACCAAAATCATAAATATAAACCAACTCATTGTACTCTTCTTCATAAAGTTTTGGAGCCATGAACTCTAGTGTGCCAATCACACTATGAGCTGAATGTGCCTGATGAAGAATTGCTGCTAGTCCAAGATCTCCAATTTTCACCTCTCCTTGATTTCCATTTACAAATATGTTGTCACATTTCAGGTCATGGTGAACAATGGGTGGATCATGACTATGCAAGTATAGAAGAACTCACAAAATTTGTCATGACTAATTTTTCATTGCTCTCATATCAACATGTTTATGTTTTCTTTGATACTGCCTCAATGTCCCCGATGTGAATATTTCTGTGATGAATCTGATATTGTGATTCTTGGTATCCATCCATGAGTTATAAAATGTAATTATTCTTGTGCTTAAGTATCTTCAGCAAATGAACCTCATAATAAAGACGTTCCAGATCCTCCGATCTTTGTAAAACATCTTGCACTTTTACCTGGTTCTAGGCAACTTCCATGCCTTCTATTTCATCAAAGGATCTATAAACAGTCTTGTAAGCCCCCTTTCCATTTTCAAAGCCATAAAATAAAAAATATCAGGATTGCAACAAGCATCAGATTTGTGTGTCAATGGTTTTACCTTCTAGTGAATATTGCATTCTTCATACACAACAGTCAATCATTCATTTGATCATATCTTCTAATCCAAGAACCGGTTTAGGGTGTGTGATATACCGTTGGAAAGCTCTTTCTGAGATGTTGATGATGAACACATTTATGATATAATTTTCACTAAAACTCATGTTCAAAACATCTCTGAAAACTAGACATGGTAGGAGCCTATTTGATCACTGACGAAATGCAATAGGCTGAAATAACGAGGAGATAAACCATTTTCCCACCTTAAGTGGATCCATGTCCCCTCCTGTTGCTATAAAATAGACATCCTCCCATGCCTCTGTAGGGTTAGACTCGGAAAAAATATAGAAGAACGATAGAGAGAAGTTTTTTTATAGGCATTGAAGGAGAGTTGAGACCTTTGGCCTTCTCGTACCGAGTTGAAAAGAGTGCTTTGGAGACGTGCCTGGATCTGGACCCATTGAAGGAGAGCTTCGACATCAAGGTGCATGTTGTAACTCCTCTTATATTAATATGATACAACTGATTCTTACTTTCTACTCTTTTCCATGATGCATGATTAGATTTCTTGATCAACTAGATAGATTGTTTATGTAAAATACATGTTTTCCTTTCACGTTTTGTGTTGTTTCATCTCTTGTGCAGGTAACTAAGCGTTGGTGACAGTGAGGATCTAACTAATAAGAGCAAAGGATCAAAGGACTTGAACGAGGAGCAACATCCTAGCATCAAATCGAGGTAGGCCAACTCCCTACAATCTGTGTTCATTTACAATCTAGGAAAGTAGGTGGTAGATTGTTCCCTTTGTTACTAGACCCATCCTAGGGCTAGAGGGATCGTCTCTATCCAGAGAGAGGATTTTCCTGCATAAAAATTTGGCAACTTCACTCGGGATTCATTGCCTTTAGTCTCTTTTCACTCGTTGAGTTTTTGGTTTTTTCGTCCATATTTTGTCGAGTATCCACCTCTCCTTTGTTTCTGGCTATTTTGGCTACTTCCAGTCATCAATCCTTATTCTAAAGTGATAAGCATGGCTAGATTTAGACAAACCCTTTTGTTTTTTATCATTTCCCTTGATCGGCATTGTTTTTTCTCTAGCAGATGCGTTGATCAGCGCTAAATGTTTTAACATTGTCGCACTTATTTCCTTCCAGTGAGAGGTGTAGCCTCACAGGAGCGCTAATTTCTGTGTGATTCCTTGTAGGTTTTCTCTTCATTGAAGTTCCAGTGTGTCTTACCCTTCCATATTCTTTTCTTTTCTCAATTTGCTCTTGATTTTCTTCTATTTTGTGACTTATTTGTCTCATCAGCTTATCTTTGGTCTTCCTTCTTTCGAGTCATGCATCTTGATCATCCTAGGGTTTCTAGGTGTTTCAAGCCATTTGATTGGTTGTGTGCTTCATTGAGTTCCAGACCAGCTATTGGGTCAGTTTTTTCATCTATCTCCAACCTTTTGATTTGGTTGTTTTGATTTTTCAGTTGGTTTTTGTGATTATGGTTTTCAAGTGTCCATCCTCTGAGCATTTGATTCTCTCTTCTCCATCTCAAGCATGGATCACATTTATTTTTTGCAACTAAAAGATCCTTCTTTATATGATTATTCAATGTGAAAAGACTTAATTAAAGAGCCTCTATTTTGAGCAAGTGATTCGGAGCCTCTTTACATGTTTCAACTCTTTGGGTTTTGCGGCATTTGGAGGAATTCAATTACGATACTCAAAGCAAGGGTTTGTGTTCTTCCATTTTGTGTATTTTTTAATTTTATTCTTACAAAGAAAATAAAATTATGCATTCTTTTAGTTTTTACACTCAAAATTTGTGTTTCATCGAAAATACATTAGATCGGTTGCATTTAGAAATTGTTTTGAGTTTTTCATCATTGAAAATGTGCATTGAGTGCATTTATTTTTCATAGAAAGGAAAATATTTTTGCATAGATTACATTGCATTGCATACATCTTTGAATATTTTGTTTTGGGATAGTGTGAGTGATCTAGTTTGGAAAAGATTCGTGTTGCATCCTGCCTTGTTGAAACTCTTCCCTAAACTAGATAGTCTTCATCGAATTGAAAGAATTATTTTCTCATGTTAGTTGCATCATAGGCATTTAGGTGACAATCGTTTTGAGCCTTGAAATTGAAACTGTAATCAAGGTCAACTTTAAAACGAACCTCAATTAACCTAAGGATAATTTGGAACCTAACGCAAAACATTTAATGGTATAGGCTAGAGATGTGTTCCAGCGTTGTAAAGCGTAGGAGCTGTCACTAACAATCTGTGTTAGAATCTGAGGGTGATATCTTGTCCCACGTATGGAAGTATATTGATGTATGATAAGTATATTTAGGGTGCTTTCATCGAACGATTACGTATTAGACAACACTACTATGAACTTGGAATCCTGCGTATTGTCGAGTATATTTTGGGAGACACCATTAGGCTGCAAACCTGCCATAGGTAACTGATTCGACCACCTTGTAGACGTGATACATGGAACACAACATTCGGGGGGATTGGCTGTCGTAAGTTAAGTCCTTGGTAAATTTATTTTCTAAGGTGTATACTACAGTTCACGGATACCTGGTAATCCTTTATGCCTAGTTTACCCCTTTTTGGTTTATTTTTTGTTTAATTTCTAAAATTTATTGTCCACGATAGCATTTTATCCGTTTTCATCTCCTTAGCCAATCTTAGGTTGATATTAATGGGAACAATTCCTGAGTTTACCATCCAAGGAATCCTAGTCCTTTTCCTCCTTTTGGAAATGTTGGGGCTCCTTATATGACAATGTTGTCCCTCCTGGGATTAACCATTGGTCATCCGGTTTGGTTGTTTTCAACCCTCATGGTTTCGAATGCCCAAACTGCTTCTCAACCAATTTCTCCTCCACCTAAACTATGTCAACCCCATGTTAATTTTATGTTTGACCCCTCGCCTTCTTCACCTATTTCTTCACCCTGTTCAGCCTCTTTTCCTGGTGAAAGTATCAATTCTAGTAACCAGGTGGCTAAGAAGAAGAAGAAAAGGTCAAAGAAGAAGAAGGAAAATAAGAAAGGGGTCAACCCAACGACCATAACTCATGTGACTAATGTAGATAAACCTTCCACTTTGTCCCGCAAAGTCAAATTCCCTTGCAAGCTATGCAAGGGTGACCACCTTCTCAGAGATTATCCTAGCATTCATAGGGTGTTAGAAATGTGGTCTACTGAATCAAATCGACCTTTGTCATCGGCATCTGGAAATCGAGTTGGTGACAAAACGTCAACTAGTGATTATAAGACTTATAAGAAACATGGTAAGATCAAATTTCCCTGTAGGTTATGTGAAGGGAACCATCCCATTCACCTCTATCCTTATATGGATGAAGCCTCCAAAGTGTTGGATACCCTTTTAGCTTCTGAGTCCTATCTTCCAGTTGGTTACCAGAAGTTTATTCTAGTCCTTCACTAGTTGATCAAGTGATTGATCGAGATTCATTTATGGTCAATCTCGCTCTCTCTGAAAGTCAATCTCATGAGTTCATCCTCGAAAAATAATTGGTTGAGAATGAGTTCGACCTAATTCCACCTACAATTCATTAGGTGTTTTTAGTAGAGAGTGGATCTCATCCCACTTGGGTTCTCTTTGTTTCCTCAAATTCCCCGGGACCAGAGGGATATCCTCTCGTTCCTATGGTCTAGGAGGGTGATCCTCCAGCTCCCATTCCCGCAATCCAAGAGGGTGATCCTCCTGCTCTCATTCTCAAATTCTGGGGTGATCCTCCTGCTCCCATAACACAAGGGGTTAGTCCTCTCATTCTGTGGTACCCCCTCCATGTAGTTTGGTCGCTTCATTTGATTGGAGTCGATTAGTGGGATACCTTCTTCCTTCTTACGTGCCCTTTGAAATCACGGTATGAAATATAATTTGGCCATACCAAATACGATTATAGATGAAGGTGCATCTCTGTTAGTATTATGTCTTCAACTATTGGCAATATTTTGGTTCTCCGCGGCTTGTGCATGTTACAGAATATATTGGCCTTTAAGAGAGGAGCTTATTCAACCATTCATGATCCTTTCAAAGCTTCCTATTGCTTTGGGAGGAATTATGTTCTATATATAATGATGGTTTTCCAAGCTCCCTTGTATTGCCACTTACTCTTGGGGCACGACTATGCCAATGCCATGGGACAACTTGTCTCCTCCCTGTTGTCCCTATTTCATGTGTTCTGTTTTCCACATGAAGGTCGAATTGTGGCCATTGATCAGCTTTCATTCATTGGTCCTAATATAACACCTAGTATACCATCATCCCTTAATGGCCATTACATGAAGGTGGTATCTTAGCCACCCTAGGTCAATTACGTAGCAACTTGTTCCATGCTCGCATCCAGCGACGATGCCATCAGTGATGTCGTGTACCGTGTACTGAGGGCATTGGATCCCGATTTACAAAGTGTTGTTCTCCCATCAAATGAAACCCTCTTGGAAGCCATGACCTCTTATATGTCATGATCAGGTTTCAGAGCATAGTTATTTTTCTTGTGTTAAGCTCCTTAAAAAATGAAACAAGATCTTTAGATCAGAGTTCTTTTCTTGTGTCAAGCTCTTTAAAATATAAAACAGTATCATGATGATAATTCTTTTACTATGTCAACCTCGTTAAAAAATGAATTAGAACTTGTGAGGATAATTATTTTACTAATTCAACCTTATTAAAAAATAAACAATTATTTTCAGTCTCAGATCTTCTGGAGGCTACATCTAAATAAAAAATCCCATGAGTCCTCTCATTCTGGTAACATTTCATTGTAATCTCACCTCTAGTATATTGTATACTTAGGTAAGTAGAATAAAAATAGAATATTTCAAAATGAGTCCACCATACTGAAGGGCATGGATGATCTCTAAGCAGTTGCTTTTCATTTCAGCCCAAGTGATGAAATGAAACCAATGTCAAACTTAGTTTATCTTTGTTTCAAGATGCAGCAATCTGTTCAACCCGAAACCAATTCCAAACATCGTTTTCCACTGTTTACCAATCTGTGTAAAAATGAAACCATTCTTATTTTACCTTTCGTGATTGCCATTTTATCAACCTATTTTTCCGGATGAACTTTGGTTTTCTCACTCCACCATCACCATATGCTTGGACAATCTTATGCCTTCACTTGATTGTCTTACCCATCCTTGAGGAACAACTGCACTGAGTGGTCTTGTTAGCTGACCTCTTGACCTTTAATGGTTCTGAGAAGTTCCACCATCATGGGAATGAGTTGCTACCCCTTTATACATCTTTAAGCTATTTTTTGACTCTTGAAATATGAATAGATTGTTGAGTAGTTTTCTTTTCTTAACTCGTTAAAGTAAAAAAAATGTCGTTTACCCAGTATAAGTTTACCCCTTTTTCGGTTTGGGATAAAGTATTTACGAAAAATGAATACCTTAGTCGATCATGGCTAAGAGGCTCTCTCGAACATTTTTTTCTACCTTTTCGGATTCGAGGGAATATTTACGAAAAGGGCCATATGGAGTTTTATTTTCACCTCTTTTCAAAATATCTAAACAATAAAATACGCCGAGTTGCACCTTTGTCGGACTCGTTAAAATTTAATGGCATTGGGATAGTCACGATGAGGATATCGACTTCATCCTTCCTACGACTCATAAAATGTATTAGGATGGATTTGTCTGAGGGAAAAACTTATATGAAAATAATATGTTATCCCTCTCAAGTTTTTGTTAAAAAATAATTGGGGTACATGCTAGAAATGGTGGGGGAAAATGGAAGTATTTATTAGTTGTATCGGCAATATTTCACTCCACGAACATGAAAAATCCTGCGATTTCGTGTTGGGAAGGGGATATATTAAATTCATCTTTTCCTCCATTGGTTTGAAAAATATGTTTTCCTCTCATTCAATTATAATTTTCAACATGACCTGTTTGATTCCATTTGAGTTAAATACTACTAAACTACGGAGTCGTGTTGCCGATATGTTCAAGAAAGTTTCATGCATTTTATTCATTTCACGGTTCTACGTTCATTCTTGATTCATAACTATCTTATTTCCTGCGGCTCTCATGTGTAATTCTGTGAGATCATCATGGCCCTCCTTCGACGAGTCGCTACTGCCTCAACTTGACTCATTATCTAGAGTTGATCTAGAGATCCTTTTTTAGTACCTTAGAGCCTACATACCCTAATAGGAGGTTGTTCATATTCAATGGCAGGTTCACATCATTTTCCTTTGATCACATTATTCCATGGATGTTCGACTTGAGTTCCTTATTCACATCTCGCGGATTGTATTGCTCGTACCTTGAGGGCCATTGTAGTTATTGGTGGTCTCTCTCATGCTTGTTAAGAGTTTACATTATTGACTCGTAATCAAAAAATTTACTTGAGTGTTCGTCGAGAAGTCACTCATTCACATGCGTTAATTTGTACTTGATCGGGTCGTGACACAATGTCATACCCTGGATTTTTTCTGATAAAGTCCAGGTTGCGAGGAGATATGCATTGTTCATAATTGTACACATGAATCTTCTATATGGATGGTTGCAACCATATTGAGTCCATATTTGTGATCGTCCTTATTGCGAGATGGTCGTGTCCATGCCACAGATCTTATTACATGATCTCTTCTATGGATGGCCACGTCCGGCCACCGTATTTTCATGTGTTTCTGAACATTTCTAACTCATATATGTATATATGTGCTTTATTCACGGAGTTTTCCGACGACGATGTATTGGTCCTAGCACGTACTCGTAAAAAATTTCACCATCACTCTCATTCGGCCTTCATGCTTTTAGGGAAATCTATTACACAAAATTTTGTCAACTTTGTCCCTCTTGTTTCTGGAAAATGAAAACCTAGGAATAAGTATTATTTCCCTAAGTGTGGTGTTGCACTTATAACAACAAAAAGAAATATATATGACCTTTTCCATCAAATGAGTAGATAAAGGGAGATAAAACTACTTATAATATGTTTGTTTTCCCTCACCTCACTTCATCGCTTTCATCGCTCTCAATCCAACTGAACTTGCTTGATTGATACCTTCCATGGCAAACAGAAGATATAAAACAACATAAATTCAATAAAATCTATTCAATTTAAACAAATTGAATCGATTAAATTCATAAATACACATATAACATCATCCCGAATTGAGTCCCATCCTCATCACATCAAGCATCAATAATCCAGCAGCATCACAGTACATGCATAATACCATCAAGAGTTTATATCTCACCAGCATAACTCTGCTTAACACAAATTCTTACTCTCTTGTGCACTATGTTTAGTGCTTTATGTATAAGTAGATGAAGGTAGTTTGACATAAATAAATCATTGAATGGATTTCCTAAAAATGGATGAAGAGGTTTCCTTGTTCATGGGAATATGAGGATAAGAGGTTTAATGACTTCATGGGTTCCAAATTCGAGGCTATCAAATTAAGTGAAAGTTGGAACAACTTCTAAAGTCACTAGAGGTTGGGAATATTCTTGGAATCCAATGAACAATTCGCTCCCATTCGACCAAAGCACTCCAAAGTGGGCCTAGATCCTCTGCAATGCAGCCTTGCATCGGAGTAGATGCTTTGCAAAGCACTTACATCTGTCTACGGGTGCATTGATGGATCAATGGGGCACTTCAATTGGCATCTAAGCAGTGAAACCTTCATGAAGGAAGACCACCAATGTGATGACTTGTTTAGGGCATGTAACAACCAATTTAGAGTATGATATACCCTAATGAATATTTATCTGTGTTTTTGGATGATGCCCAAATCGACCTATAATAGCCGCCCCCTAAAGCATGAAGTAAAAAATGATAATGTTGAGTGATTTTCTTTATGACGTGATGAGGAGGAACTGAAGCGGATGGCGACCTGCATCAGTTACAATACATTACATCATGATATTTTTTCATCTTGTACATGAATTTTTGAGGGAGGTATATCCCATACTCAGCACATAAACTATCATAACATCACAAATTCATCTACAGATATAGACCCATGATAGGATGACCATCTAAATAATGACCATCGTATGGATGATTTGTTAATACTCCTGAAATCATAGCTTGGCTAGATGAAACTAGATCTATGGTATTCTATCTTGTTCACTTGATCGCTTAAAGTACGAGGCTAACAACGTGAATATGTGATCTAAAGTAGAACATGGGAAGACACCATCTGATTACCAGCCAATGATGTGAGTCATTAACAGACGCGAGAGAAACCATTGTTGATGATAATGGCTATCAAGGTATGGCAGTACATTTTGCATGGTGTGAATAGATGATTTTATGTCAAACACCATACAAAGTATTTCGGTCGAAGTCTTGTGATGCCAACCTATCGTCGGAAGCGAGAAACATGTCGTTGATGTAAGAAAGATCCAAGGTACTGAAAGGTTGTTTCTAAGTCAACTTCTTGGACGATGAGTTGATTTCGAGAGGAAGCGACTCATCGCAGGAGGGAATTGATGCTTCCCCCATCAATGACACGAAACGGGAGTAATGATTTTGGAGACAGAATGTGACTGATGAAGCAATGTCAGGGATGGAAGTCATGAAATGAAGGTTTATGAGTATTGCTAAGGATGAGGAATAATTGAGTGACTCCTCTTGAACATATTGGTGACACTGAATGAATTGGAAGCATTTGACCCAAAACCGATGTGATGGATGGTATGATAGACCATAAGTATGATAGACCGCCAAGAAGATTACCCAACCCAAAAATCATGAAGATGAAGTGAATAAGTGTCATGTTCAAGAGTGACTTGCTACCATAAAGTGTTTTATCCCTTTCCAATTTTCCCCATTCATTATTGACTAGTACCTCTTTATTTTTTAACAAGCTTGAGGAGGATAACATATGCTTGATGTATAATTCCACCCTTTGGGTGAATCCATTGCTATTTGATGCTTTAACAAGTCTAGCAAAGGTGAAACTTGATATTTTCATGATGGACAAGTTTGTCAATATTTGATGCTTTAATGAGTCTAATGATAGTGAAAACTCGGTCCTTTTTCATGTTTAGAGAGTTTGAAAAAGGGACTAAAAGAAAACTCCACAAGTTCTTTTTCATATAATAGTCTCTCATATCCGAAAAAGCATAAAATACTACCTGAGAGAACCTCCTAGTCATGTTCGACTAGGGTTTTCCATTTTTTTAAACATAATCTAACTTATTCTGGAAAAGGGTTAAACTTATACTGAGTAGACATCATTTTAATTCCTTTAACGAGCTCGAAAAGAAAAGCGCTCGAAAATCTTTTCATATTTTGAGAGTCTGAAAAGAGCTAAAGGAAAACTCCAGGGGGGTTCCTTTCTCGCATTTAAAAAAGCTCAAAAAATAAATAAAAGTGCACTTTGAATTTCTTTTTCATGTTTAACAAAGCTCGAAAAATAGATAAAACTATGCTTTGAGTTCCTTTTTCATATATAACCAAGCTCGAAAAAGAGATAAAATTGTGTTTTGTGGTCAAAATTGCATTTCACGATCATTCACGACTAACTCACTATAATTAGTTGCAAACCTACTCAAAGAAACATCAAATGGATTAGCAATACCTATTTAAAATAGTAAAAATGGGTAAAAACCATAGTCATTTCATTAAATAATCATAAATTAATCAAAAATAATATTAAATTAAGAAATTACCAAGCCATTTTTACCATTTGAATTTTAGTGCTCTAATCCTGTTTTACCCTAAACTTCAGCAGTTGATGGTGACAGATTATGTGGATCATTTCTCATGTCGTCTAGACCAGGTAGTAGATCTTACCCTCCTCTTTCTATTGGATGCATTCTTTTTTAGTTTCATGCACATTTTTTAGGTTTTTTGGGCCTTGAGGGTAAATATACAATGCCCTAGGGCCAATGCACCATTGAATGGCGAAAAATGTGTTGCAGAGAGGTTGGAAAGAGGCCCAGTTCCTCTGCAACACTTTGTCTCCCTCTTAGGGGTGCATTGGGCACAATTCAGAAAGTCTTGATTTCTGCCCAAAATTTCCCCAATTTTTTTCATGGAATAGATCCTAACTAAGCCTATGGTGTGATTTCATACTTTGATCAAATCATAATGTTGATTACATGGCGAGAAATAGAACATGAAGAATAGGATATGGTTTCCCTAAATGATCCTGGCACTATGAGAGCCCTCAGAGACTGTGGGTTACTCAAGTACTTCTTATTGTCAGGGATGAGGCAACACATGGAACTATTACAGTTCTTAATCCATTCATGGGACCCGACACTATAGGAATTTCACATTGAGGAAAAATTGCTCCCAATATTGGTTGATGATATTTACTTTCTAACAGGTTTTTCGAGACGTGGTGCCCCCATTTCCCTTGAGGTCTCCATCCGTGGAGGTGAAACAGTGACAGACTACATCCAACAGTTTTTTCGACTAGGAATTGAGCCTAGAAAAGATGGAAAGATAAATATCAAAGATGTGTGTGATATGTCTTTTCAAATGCTCCAATTCACTATAGCAAAGCTAGCTGGAAACGTGACACTACATGTCGCAAACAGATCATACATGCAGTATGTGCTTGAGTGTCTCGAGACAACCGCGTTGAACTGGGCTGAATTAGTACTCCTTCAGATGAAAGAACATCTAACTAAGGTAAAGAGTGGTAAGACCAAAAATTTCAGTTATGGGTCGATTTTTATCACATTTTTTTTGGAGTGAGTTCCATTGGTGCAACCACAACATGTGAATTGGGATTATACGGTCTAGAGATCCTGAGATGCGGCGGTGGGCCAATCGCCCCTAATTTGCTCTATTTTTTCCATTTTCCCCTTCCTAAATCATAACCATTTACCTTTGTTTTACCTCTTTTATGCAGCCTCATCTTGCACTAGTCCAAGCATGGTGACATATTTTGTATAAACTTTATTTTTCATATTTTTAATTCAAATTAGCATTAATTAATTATTTATTACATGATTTCTTACTTTTAATCACTCTTTGTAACTTATCGATATCTCAAATGTTTATTTGGTAGTTAGAGTACTTACTGTGACCACTGATCCTAGTGCAGTATCAGATCTTGCACCGTTGCCAGCACAACAAATCCTTGCAGCAGATCCGAACCTCCTTGATCACTACCTCGTTTTGAGCAGCTTTAGCCACAACAGCAAGATCAATCCAAAGGCAGTTGAGACCTAATCTGTGAAGGACAAAAGCTGGATTGGCTACGGCCATTTTTGCTAACTGTCTAATTTTGAAGGCCGAAAAGCTAAATTTTGCGTTTGGTTATGTAATCGGTTGAATGATCTATTTTGGCCTTTGGCCAAAGATCTATATAATGTAGAATGTAAATAGGACTAAAAGAGGAAGTTTTGATAGGAGAACAGAACAGAGACACATCCAGAGAGGCGGTAACAGGTTGTTGTATTTTGTTATCACCCAAATCTGGGTTGGATGATGTATTAATGTATGTACTTGCCTCAATGAATTAATAAAATGGAGCTCTGCCTCATGTTTCACTAATTGTGTTTCTGTATTTGAGCTGATGAATTGATTAAGGTATTGAGCAGCGTTCTTATTTAAAAGGGAAACGCGCTGGTTGGCTAGGGCCTAGCCGACCCAGCACGTTTACCCCATTTCCTGTTTTCCTGTAATTTGTGTTTACATTGTCAAGTGTGATTTAATTTTAAGCACATGCATTCTTGTCTGAGTGAAAGCGGATCCGTTGTGCGAAGTAGATAAATTTCCTTTTCCTACAATTTCATTTCCTGTACTTGATTTCAAATTGGTTTTCCTCCGCTTGGTCCAAGCAGGAGAAATAACCCTGCACCAGTGCACGTTGGTGTGATATCTCCTTTTCTGCAATTTTTTTTTATTTGTTTTCCCTGCCTGGTCCAAGAAGGAGAAATGAACCTGCACCAGTGCACATTGATGTGATGCAACAAGCCTTCTTAATCTACTTCCCGCAATCTTCTTTCTTTCATTAAATGCTTATGATAGGATAAATGTATATTGATTGTTTCTTTATTCCTGCACTCTGTTAAGATCAGAAACATTCACTTTTTATGTGTGTAATTTGATTTAACAGTATAATAGCACTTGCAATAATTAAGCACTCATTTTAAGAATTAAATGCTAAGTGCAGGAAGCTCTGATCCGGTGCAAGAACTAGTTTCTTGCCACAGGATCTGAGTGCTTTGAACCTGGAAAATTTCAAGCCCTTGCATGAAGTAAAAAGCCTTTAGTAAAGACACCATTTATACCTTCTGCATAAATCTCTATTCCTGCACTAGTGCAAGAAGACTGCAATAGTGCAAGACAGATTAGTGCAAGAAGGAAATCTCTAAAGGAGTAGGTTTAAGGGCCCATCTGATGAGACTGCTAAGTGTCTCTGCTAAAGAAAAACACACACTCAGTAGTTAAACAATAATTAGCTAGAGTGATTGCCTTTTATCTTTAATTCCCTCTTGCAAATGCATTCTTCCTTGTTCCAGTCTTAGATTATTTTGATGGTTCAAGTTGCCTTTTTCTCTTTTTAATTTGATTCTGCAATATTTCCTTTAAAGAAAGTAGGGATTTATATTAGGAAGATTCATACCATCTCTGGAATTGTTTGTGCTTCATCTCTAAGTTTACGAATCCTCCGGGTTGACAAATTAAGTGTTGAGGAGTTTGCTTAAGTGTAATTCCTGCACCCAACATTTTGGCGCCGTTGTCGGGGAGGTGATTTGATTTGGTAAGAATTTTCTGATTATACAATAGAGGTAATTTTTCCTTTATTTTTGCAGTATTGTTTGGAAAAGCTTCTTTGAAGGAATTTTACTGGTGTTAATTGATTTCTGACAGCATTTTTTACTAGAAGTTGTTTGTTATTTTTCTTTATTTTTTGAAATGAATGCCTAGAAAAGGTAAGGGTTCAAAGCCCACTAAGGGCCAAAATAATTCTGAAAACAATTCTCATATTGGGTCTCCTTCTGTAAGCAGGAAGCCCAATCCAATTCAAACCCATCAAGCAGGAACAATCCACCTGGATTCTGGTGACAATAGCTCAGGTATGGATTAGCCTGTTGAGAGCGGTACAAGTAAAAGGGAAACAATGGTGGACCATGAAGATCATTTGTAAGGGATTGGTGAAAACCAGGTAAGTGGAGAAAAATCCACTTTTGTGTTTCCAATTGTGGATCCTGATACTGTGTCGCAAATGAAGAATATTCCACCATCAACTCTCCCTCATTTCCATGGTAAAGTTCATGAAGATCCTGACTCTTTTCTATTCGAGTTTGATATTCTGTGTAGAAGTTATGATTATTCAACTGACGCTCAGAAGTTAAGATTATTTCCTGTTACTCTCAAGGACTCAGCTCTACGCTGGTTTATGGGGTTAGGAGGAAACACTATAAACTCTTGGGATTAGATGAAGAGAGTGTTTTTGTCTAAATATCAAGAATATTGCAAAACTCGGGACATGCAGGATGAGATTTTTACAATCATACAGGATGATGATGAAACTCTTGAAGATTACCTAGAAATATTTTTGTATATTTTACAAAGGTCGAAACTTAAGTTTGATCCCAGTACTATTAGAACCTTGTTCTTAAGAGGACTTACTGATAATGCTAGAAATAATTTAAATCTGTTAGGACAAGGTGATATTTCTCAGAAAACTTCTGAAAAAATTTGTGAATTATGTAGGAAATTTTCAAGAAATCAGTATAGATCTGGTAGAGGAACTCGAAACAGAAATAGAAAAACTGAATCTACTGATGCTATGATTATTGGACTAGAAAATAAAATGAAAAACATGAAAATTGATATAATGAATACTGTTACCAAACAGTTAGACTCTTTAAAATTTCAGCAAAAACTCATGAAGAAACAAGAGTCATTATGCATTTTCTGTCCTAAATGTAGAGACAAGCATCCTCCTAAAGAGTGTCCTCTTAATTTGAAAGAAACTAATAAGTGTGCTATTTGTGCAGAAGACCATGTCACAGAAAAATGTCCCTCTATACCAGGACTTAAAGCTGTATTTACAGGGGGACAGCCTGAAGCTGAATACTTGTATGCTATGGGAGCAAGAAGGAATTGGCCTCAGATAGGTGTAGGTATGGCTCCTGAATTTTCTCCACACTATTTTGGTTATAATTCACATGCATATTCTTATCCTAACACTAATCAGCAGTGGTAGTATGGGAATCAATATCAGCATGGGAAACCTTCTCAACCATGGCAACAAGGTTGGAGAGGGCCAACTCATTCTCCATATTCCTACCAGCCACCTATGCAGTCATATCCATCTACGCATACACCTTATTCAATGCCTCAACTTCCGAGTCAGTCTACTCCACCGTTGCCTTTACCTCCACCCTTTCGACCTCCTCAGTTGCCTGCTCAACCTATGCCCAATCCTAACAATAATAAAGCAGTGTAAATGATCTATGTAACAAACTCACCTTTACCATTCGAGTACCAGTCTATTCCAGTTGGGGTTCATGATATTCAATTAAGATCGGGAAGGACTGTAACATCAGAAAATCAGAAGCAACCTATAGTGATTGTTGAAGAGAAAGGAGAAGAGGAAACTCTTAATCATTCTCCGAAAGCTATCGCTAAGCAGCCCTTACCCTCTGAATCCTTGCCATCTTCTTCCAACTAGCCTCCTTCCCAGAGAGGGTAGTGATGGAAAGAAGTGAGCCTATTTACGAGACTAGTTTGGCATCTAAGCTTCGAAATATTTTCATTAAGATACCTTTGCTTCAAGGCATTAAAGAGATCCCCATTTGTACCAATATTATTAAGGAACTCTATCTCAAAAAACCCAGGAGGAAGAGATTGGAACCCCAAACCATTCAATTTGTTGGTAGGGCAGCAGAGTTGATGACGGGATGTGTGTCTATGGAAAAATATACTGATCTTGGAAACCCTGTTGTCTCAGTTCAGATTGGTAATGTCCTTGTCTCTAATGTTCTTATAGACCTGGGGGCAGCCATTAATTTCATGACTAAGCAAACCATGGATCAACTTTGGTTATCTCATCTTCGCCCTACTCCCACTGTGCTTGAATTAGTAGATAGAACTAAAATTAAGCCAGAAGGAGTATTGGATGATGTGATAATCTCATTAGATTCTTTGGAATATCCTGTTGATTTCATTGTGCTTCAGCCAAAGAACCCAGTAGGAGGACATCCCTTGATCTTGGGTCGACCATGGCTTGCTACGACCGATGCATATATTGGATGTCGTTCCGGTGATATGTATATTTCGCATGGAGATTCTAGGAAGAAATTTACCTTGTACCCGCCTGCCAGATCCATTCAGGACCTTCGAGATACTTTAAGGTTGGATCAAAGCAGTGATGAGGAGACTCAACCCATTTCCCTTATCTATCATTATACTGGGTCTTCACAAGAAGATGAGATTCAATATTTCCTGAATAATCTAGACACTATGCCTAATTTTGAGCCATTGAGCTAGATTTTCAACCTAGATTTTCAAGATAATAATGATTCTCATTCTTCTGTAACGCTGCATTTGACCACTCCCTTGAGTACACCTGAGCCTGATACTACTCTTGTTGAGATTAGCCCTGGTAAATCCTTGCATATTAGTTCAGATTTGGACTCATCTCAGCAGGAGCAGCTTGTGAATTTGTTGCAAAACCATCTTAGTGCCTTTGCTTGGGGCTATGAAGATATGAAGGGTATTCCTCCTGAAACTTGTACACATCATATCTATATTCAGGAAGGAAACCGACCTATCCAACAACACCAAAGGCGAATGAATCCAGCTCTAATAGATATTGTGAAGGAAGAAGTACAGAAACTCTTGGATGTCATTTTATCTATCCTATTTCCGACAGTCAGTGGGTCTCTCTGTTAGTTCTAGTACCTAAGAAAGATGGAAGATGGCGTATTTGTATTGATTATCAATACTTAAACAAAGCCACTCTCAAAGATTACTTCCCTCTCCCTTTCATTGACTAGGTGCTTGATACCTTTGCAGGAAAGAAATATTTTTCCTTTTTGGATGGCTTTAGTGGCTATAACCAGATACAGATTGCATCCGAAGATCAGGATAAAACTACTTCTACATTTCCATGGGTTACATTTGCTTATAAAGTGCTTCCCTTTGGTTTATGTAATGCCCCGGCTACCTTTCAAAGGGCAGTCTTGGCCATTTTTGCTGATCTAGAATTTGTAGAAATTTATATGGATGACTTTTCTGTGTTTGGTGATTCTTTTCAGGAAGCTCTCAAAAATCTGGAGAAAGTAATTCTCCATTTCTAGGAAGCCCATCTCGCCTTGAGTGACAAGAAATGTAGATTAATGTGCAAAGCGGGAGTGGTACTTGGCCATTTGATTTCTGGTAAAGATAGCCAGGTTGATCCAGCAAATATTGAAATCATTCTGCATCTTCCTACACCTAAAACTCAAAGGGAAGTAAGACGTTTTTTAGGACATGCTGGTTACTATAGAAGATTCATTGAAAATTTTTCTAAGACAACTGCCCCTATTTTCTGACTTCTAGCTAAGGATAGTGAATTTCTTGGTCCACAGCTTGCCAACAGTATTTTGAAACATTGAAGGAAAAGTTAGTACAGGCACCAATTTTGAGAGGTCCTAATTGGTCCCTGCCTTTTCACATTTCCTCTCATGCTTCAGATTTGGCTATTGGCGCAGCTTTAGGACAAGAGGAAAATAAGAAATCCTATGTTGTTTATTATATTAGTAAGAATTTGTCTTCCGCTGAATTAAATTATACAGTTACAGAGACAGATTTTTTAGCTGTATTTTTTGCAATTAATAAGTTCAGGCACTATATTACAGGATATGAAGTATTTTAACATACTGATCATTCTGTGATTAAATATTTGATGAACAAACCATTGAATAGCAGTAGAGTGACTAGGTGGTTGCTATCGTTGCAGGAATTTAATGTTACTATTGTTGATAGACCAGGAAAATCTAATGTTGTAGCAGATTTTCTTTCTAGATTAGATAATCCTGGTGAAGCAACTCCTGTTAATGATGATTTTCCGGATGAACATATTTTTTCTATGTCAACAGATTCTCTGTTGTTTGTTGACATTGCTAATTACTTGGTTACTCGGAAAACACCACCCCACTTGTCCGCTCGTGAAAAGTGGAATATTATTCAAAAAAATGCTGCATACTCCTGGATTCAAGGAGATCTCTTTTACACTGGTCCAGATTTGATTATCCGTAGATGTGTAAGAGAGGAGGAAGTGTTTGACATATTGAAATCTACTCATGATGAACCTTGTGGAGGCCACTTCGTTGATAAGAGGACTGCATATAAAGTATTGTGTGCTGGTTACTTTTGGCATTCCTTGTTTAAGGATGCCAAATTGTATGTCAGGTGAAGTGATCGCTGTCAACGAGTGGGCCAGCCTAATCAAACCAATGAAATGCCTTTATGCCCCCAAGTTATGATTGAGCCATTTGAAAAATGGGCTATTGATTTTATAGGGCCAATATATCCAACATCATTAAGTAAAAATCATATTTTGGTTTGTACAGATTTTGTAACAAAATGGGTAGAAGCTAAAGTTTTTTCCTTTTCTATAGAAAAAGTTGTTGTTGATTTTATTTTTACTAAAAACTTTATTAGATTTGGTGTGCCTAGAGAAATTGTTTCTGACAATGGTCTGTAGTTTATTTCTAATCTGGTACAGGGTGTGATGGAGCAATACAAGATCTGGCACAGGAAATCCACGCCGTATCACCCGCAAGCAAATGGCCAGGTGGAATCCACAAACAAAGTGATCGAGTCCATCCTTACATAGACAGTAAATATGCATCAGAAAGGCTGGGCTGAAATATTACCAGAAGCTTTGTGGGAATACAGAACCACTTGGAGAAATAACACAGGACATACACCATATGAGCTGGTATATGGCAAACAGGTTCTATTACCAATTAAATTCCAGATCAAAACTTTCAGAACTACAGTTAAATTAGGACTAAATCTCTTTGAGGCACAACAACAATGTCTTCTCCAATTAAATGAGTTAGATGAATTTCGTAGGGATGTTGTTCAGTAGAACATACTAATTCAACAACAACGCAAAATGTGGCATGACAATTCTATTAAGAAAAAGAAATTCCAACCAAGTGATTGGGTGCTCCTTTATGATTCTAGATTTAAAATTTTTAAAGGGAAGTTCCATACACATTGGATGGGACCTTATAAAGTGATTCAAGTATTCGAGAATGGAGTAGTAGAAGTTAAAACTATTGATGGACAAAATTCAGTATTCTTGGTAAATGGACACAGATTAGTGAAGTATTTTCAGCCACTTGCCAGGAAATATTTTACACAGCAAGTCCAATAGCAATTCAGGACGGTAGTGGTGAATGGTAATACCAACCTTTTGAAAACATGAATTCTTCTTCTTCTTAAAAAAATAAAAAATTAAAATTAAAATACAATTTTTTTTTTTAAATAAAAAGTAAAGAAAAAATATTTTCCTGTAATTATGAAAATCAGTTCGCTGACATGATTGCAGAAGGATCAACCTGAAAACCAGCTTGGTGGCAGGAAGATAAAAAATTTCTAATAAAAAGAGAATGTTGGTTGATCTTTAGATATGCTAGCGACCACCAAGTAAAAGCAGGTTCAACAGAACCAACCTTTATACAATTGGGGTAATTAGCATGGATATTTTTTATTCAAGTAACGCTTAATTCTTGCTGTAGTTATTTTTCTTGCACCAGTGCAGGTAGACCTTCCAGAAATTTTTTTGCCTTTCCTCATATTCCACTTTCTTAATATTCCCTCAGTTTTCTTCTTCAATCCCAGAATGATTAACCTTCCCATATTCTTCTAAATTTACCCTATTCGTTTCGTAAAAACTCCACTTTACCCTTGAATTTTTTTCCCTATCCCACTTCTGTTTATCCCCTCTTGTGGTACTATTCCTAGAATCCCTGTAACATAATTCCTTCCCATTCTGAAATTTCCCTTTTCCCACTTCGTTGTTCCCTCATGAATTCATTGCAGGATCTCGCGCACAAAGAGAAAAAGGATATGCTCTGAAGCATCCAATATAATTTGAGGAAGCCATGTTGGAAGTCCAGCCTATATTTTACTTAAATTCCCTGTTCTTTTCTCAGATATTATGCTTGCACTAGTGCAAGCATGTCGTCCTATATAATAATGCAAGCAGAATGGTACCAGCAGAATAGCATAGCTTAAGCGGTGCAAGCAGACTGGTGCAAGCAGGCACCTTGTTAGAAACATAGTACAATTTGTTCTTTTCATAGCATACATCATAGGAAAGTGGTCATCATGAAAGTTTATAAGAAGTTCTTTCACTTAGTCGATGAGTACTTGTGCTATCATATTAACTAGGAGAAAATTATTTAAAGTACAAGGTGTTTTCAAGTTAAGAATCATGATCATTTTTAATGAATGCTAAAGTTATTTTTTGAATTATGAAGGAGTGTAGAAGTGTTCAAATTTTTCTTGGATATAATTTCCCCTTTCCGCCATAATCCTAGATGTCCTTCACTCATAATGATTACCTCACCTAGCCGTTAAAATGCTGCCGCAAGTACCAGTCCGACACGATCTCAAAGATGCCGCGCATCCACGTCTATTTCAGTGGAATGAATGGGTGATAAGATGGAAGGGATGATGGATGGTTGGATCCCTATCTATAAGAACCAATTTTCCTAGTGTTTAATGTAAATTCTTGATGATTCATAATCGTTAAGTAGCGATGCCACCTATTCGAAGCGAACCTTCGTCTCTCAGTAGGGTAGAACAGACTGTTGAGTATCGCAATAGTCTTGCACTATTGTGAGACTCAGGCTTTCTTCAATTCTTGAAAAATTTTGACGGGCACAACAGTGAAGTGGCCCTACAGTTTTCTAGAAGTTTCAAAAATGGCCGAGTAAAAATTGGGCCTCTAAAATTTGAGGTTACCGAAGAGTTTATAGCAGTAGCGACAGGATTGGAAAATACTAGGGAGCAGTGGTTTAAAAATAAAAAAATAGAAATGAAGTGATGGCAGTGTTTCATCATCAATAAGAAGATGAAGGTAGATTGGAAGAAAGGAATTCCGCGCAGTGCCCTACTGAGACAATGGTAGGACCTCCTTTTCATCCTACAGAAATTCGTAACCTATGAGGGAAGGTACTCCCTCACTTTTGTGTACCATTTTAGGATGTTGCAGCATTTTGAAGCCGACCGGCATGCCCTGTGGAGGATTAATTTCCCCCATTTTTTTCTTAAGAGCTTGGAAAAAATGGCTAAGGGTGTGCAGGACGAACGGGAAAACTAGCCCGACAAGAAGTTATATCACCACGGCCTGATAAATATTTTGGTACAGAAACAATTAGAAGTTAAAGGAATGACCTAAGAGGCACTGTTACAACAGCTACATAAAAAGATAGCTACTGGAAAGGAGACAGAGGACCCCGCCAGCACAAGCAAGGGTCCCAGTAAGAATGTAAAGGGGAGTCCTTCTTGCAACAGTGCAAAAAGGAAATGACCTGAAAAATCAATAGAAGAAAGGGCCCCATCTCCAAATAAGAAGACAGCTAGTGCACCTATTGAAGAGACTCTTTCTACGCCACCATTACAAGCACAGACCCTCGAAGAAGACAACCTGTCAGTCCTTGCGGACACAGCAAAATTTGTAGAGGTCGAATATGACACTCTGTTGACCGATTTCATTAAAAGGCTGCAGAAAAAGAATGAAGAATCTGGTGCAGGGAAAGAACCACAGTCCCCACAGGATTTTGAATCCCCTTATGCACCAGTGCAAGAAGAAGAACTAGAAGAAGAAGAAGAAGAAGAAGAAGAAGAAGAGGAGGACGAAGAAGTGTTTGCTGAAACCATGAGGGATGCTGAGGTCCCTGAGGAAGACACAACCCCCGTCGAGACAGAATAAGAAGAATATTTGGTAACTCCTGTTGCTCGGATAGTTGAACTAGAGCTTCAAATGCAAAACTTAGAACGGCTCATAGCTAAAGCGCAGGAGGATAAATAACAGATTAAAGAAGAATTAACTGTGGAGATCTAGAAAAATAAAGGAGAATTTGGAGCTTGGAAGTACCTAGCTACGCGATGTTTCAAGCTACTTAAAAAGGTGACAAAGAAACTAAAGAACATCAAAAAGAAAAATTCTGAAACATTGCAGGCTGATGTCAGTATGTCAGAGTAGGATTGAGCTAGAATGCTCAAAGTTTTGAAGGTTTTTTGCAAAGGTAAAGAGTTGTGTGAGGACACACAACAGCTTAGGGATGGGAGGATGTTAGCCCCATAATTTTCTTTCTTTTTTCCATTTTCCCCTTCCTAAATCATAACCATTTACCGTTGTTTTACCTCTTTTATGCACCCTCATCTTGCACCAGTCCAAGCACGGTGACATATTTCATATAAACTTTATTTTTCATATTTTTAATTCAACTTAGCATTAATTAATTATTTATTACATGATTTATTACTTTTAATCACTCTTTGTAACTTATCGATATCTCCAATGTTTATTTTGTAGTTAGAGTACTTACCGTGACCGCTAATCCTAGTGCAGGATCAGATCTTGCACCATTGCTAGCACAACAAATCCTTGCAGCAGATCCGAACCTCCTTGATCACCACCTTGTTTTGAGCAGCTTCAGCCATGACAGCAAGATAGACCCAAAGGCAGCCAAGACTGAATCTACAAAGAATGAAAGCTGGAGATTGGCTACGACTAGTTTTGCTAACTGTCTAATTTTGAAGGCCGAAAAGCTAAATTTTTCGTTTGGATATGTAATCGGTTGAATGATCTATTTTTGAATGATCTATTATGGCCTTTGGACAAATATCTATATAATGTAGAATTTAAATAGGACTAAGAAATTTATGATAAGCGAGAAAGCAGAAGTGAAACAAAGAGGTGGTAACAAGGATTTATATTAGGAAAATTCATACCATATATTAGGAAGATTCATACCACATAATGTAAATATTTCCTTTAAAGAAAGTAGGGATTTATATTAGGAAGATTCATACCATTTACATTGCCTATGCTTCATCTCTAAGTTTTAAAGATCCCCGTTAACAAATTATGTGTCGAGGAGTTTGCTTAAGTGTAGTTCCCGCACCCAACAAGTGGGTTGAGTTGATGACTAGACATGTTGGTCGGCCGTCGATCTCATTTTCCACTACATTTTTGAGGTCAGTTCAAGACAAAATATCTTCATAGAGGAGCATCCATATGCAACCTGATGGATTTTCGTGGAGATCCAAATTTGATTTTACCGCCCAAGTACTATGGGTGCTATAAGTAAAATTTTGACCAATTTTTTTTTTTGGGGGGTTTTTACATATTTTTGTGTTTTTTGATGTTTCCAAGACTAAAATGTTTTATGTATGCGTATGTAGGCACCGTTGACTAATGGTTCTTGCATGGGAGGCGGAGAACAAATAGAGAGGATTGTCGAATATCAATCCTATAGGATTTAGATTTAATGGGATTCTGCCGAGTTGCAAGAAGATGTGGAGTGGATCGACCTCGGGGATACCGATGTCCGGATCGAGGAGTTACCTATGAGGCTACAATTCCATGCCATTGCGGTGTGCCTAGCCATTCGATGAAGTTATTGCACATGATAGCCCAAGTGACCCGTCATGAGCATCACTAGGTTTACTTAGGATTATGCTATGTCTATATACATTTTGAGGTGAGATGACCAACGTGTCTCGACACAATTTAAAAAAACGATATAAATATATTTTACTTTAAGTATTTTTCTATAATATGTGCAATCCTATTCAATTGTATGATGTGAATTGAAAATCTATCTTTACATATTACGTCGTAAATGTTTATTTAACACAAAATTCAACAATGAATCAATGAGAGGCAGCAGTTTCTGAAATATGTTGATATTGAATGTAATAAAAATGTCTTTCCAAAAGAAAAAATCAAGGAACATGCAAGTGATAAATTGCTTGATTTCGTATAGTATAGATGCCAATAAGCTATAGTACAACAAGCAAGGAGTCCAACTCGATGATGATCCAATGAATTCCAAGTGAAATGGCATCATAGAGTAGTTCAATCATCCCGCAGGTACTAACGTATATTGTTGGTCGATCGACCAATATAAATCCCTTAGAAACTCACTAACTCGCCACTTTGAGTGAATATGGCCCATGATATGAGGATAAATTCTCTGAGTACCACGACTAGCACCATCGGCATATCCAACAATTGGTTCCGAAGATTTCGACATCTCGCAAAAAAATCAAAGTGGATTATTAACCACATGAAAAAATATAAAAGGCACACTACTACACACATGAAATAAAAGCATATAATACAATGTTTACTACGTAAAATCGACATAGTAATGTTAAGGTACAACCCATTTCGAGGTTGCGACAATGGAACTGATCATAATCTACCAACTCAGAGAAACCCTTAGTTAGAATGCACTTGAAAATGTAGGGGCCATTCCATAATGGTTAAAATTTACCTCTTCCTATCTTATCAACTTCCCGATCATAAAGCAAGACCAAGTCTCTCCTTCAAGAAGGTGTGAGGCTTGATATTGCGCTCATATTGCGCCTTAATTCATCTCTTATGTGTCCCACACAATGTGGCTTCACGACACATTTCATATAGATGGATGAGATCTAAAAGACGTGCCTCTTCTTCATAAGTGTCGTGTAGTAGGCCAATCATGAGTTTCCAAAGATGGAATTTTGCATTGTATCGACAAGATAGTTTCCGTAACATAAACCGCCTAAAAAGGAGTAACCATTGCGTTTTCTCACCGAGGTTTGATATTCCCACAAAGACGTCGTACATGATCAAATGCTGGGCTTCATTTATGAACCCAAAACATGTGTTGAAGTATATGTTTAAGAATATTATTATAGCTTCAAATTGTCCATTAGCTTGCGTATAATAATTTGTAGAATTATCATGAAAATCCTAACTCGGTAGTGAACTCATCCATCATGTTATTGCGAAAATGTTTTCCATCATCCGTGACTATGGCTTGCGGTACACCAAATCGTGAAACCGTATGGTTAAAAAAGAACAATGCTTGTTTGTCCCGTGTTGTTGAATGTGGCATCGCTCGGCCCACTTAGTAAAACAGTCAACGACGTCAATAATATACCCATGCCTCCCAAAATTTACGAGGGTTACATGTCATGAAGTCAATGCCCCATTTTGAAAATGGTCCATCAACGATGACAAGAAGCATTGGCTCCGTGGCAAGCGGGTTTTATGATCAAATCTTGCGTGGCAAGCATGACAACTTCTAATCGCGATAATGGAGTCGAGAGATATCAGGAAAAAGTAACGAACGTAGAGAATTTTCTCGTCCGGTATTATAACCAAACAAATTTCACCGCATGCATCAAAATGGTAATAATTTATAAGATTTTTATTTCATGTGCGAGGCACCTCCTAAAATCGTATCAACACCATGATGATAAACTAGATCATCGACGATCATATAATCTTTAGCTTGGTATCTAATACGTCGTTGTTGTGAGCAAGAGGTATTGGGCCGATAAGTTCGGGTTTGGAGATAGATGATGAAATCTCCATACCACGGTCATATGACTCGATCAGAAACAAATACTCCCTAGAATTGATGGTTCCATAGTAGGATCTGGTGGATTACTCAAAGGAAGTTCATAAATAAGCTCGAGAAACACCAAAGACTTCTTTGATTTGGATTCGATGAATTCCACCAAATTCGCAAAATGACGATCCATTTTGAATACTTTCCCCCATCAATTCACGTGATTTAATGTATGTCATACGGTTGCAACTCAAAATGAGAATGGTCTTTCTGAGCAGATATAATGGCAACTGCAGGCCAACTTGAACGACCGTCAAAGTGAGCTTCTCAATGTATGTGTACTTAACTTATGTATCATCGAGATTATGACTCAAATAATATATCGGATGTTCAATCCCATCTTATTCTTGGAATAAAACTATAGTAATGGTTGTATCTACAACAACGAGATATAGGAAATAGTCACTCTGATAATTTTGGGGATAGATTAATGATGCTCTGATCGTAGGAATCTTTAATAACACCAAAGGAAGCCGTACAACCTCATGCCAATGGAAGGGTACCCCTTCATTAAATCATAATAGTTATTAAATCATTGTTTTCAATAATATATATTCATTTTATTGATATTTAATTTCCACATATAAAATATTTATATGCATTTTATTTGTCATATTTATAATTGTTTTTATTATAGTGGCATCCATTTTATCTATTTATTTGTATATTTATTTAAATTTTATTCAAATTTGATGTTTTTGTTTTTAATTTATTTCAATATATAAATATGATTTATGTTTTAACATGTTGCATAATGTTTTGGCCAAGTATGAAGTTGCTTTTGCATCATATTATTAATAAAATTAATGATAATTAATGAGCATGTATTGAAGTTAATGCACTTGATTGTTTTGAATTGCATTACCATTCAAACTAGTGAATTGAATTATTTTTACACCATATGGTTGTGAAAAATTATTGTAATTAAATATTTTTCATTAATATTTCATTGTTAAAATCAAGGAATTAACACATTTAACATTATATTTTCATCAATATCAAAGGGAAAGTATTGTTTTGCTTTGCATTGTTGTTGAAATCAATGTAACTTGATCATTTTACATTATAGTATTATTTCAAGTTATGTTCCAAATATTTTTTGTGGTGTGTACCATTGTTAATATCAATATGGTGTCAAATCATTTTACAACCAAATTATCTTAAAAAATCCATAATGTTATCACATTTATGTAATAATGAATCATTGTATGGTGTTTTTAAAATTAATGAGTTATATTTATTTAACATTGTAAAAGCAAAGCAAAGTGGAATCAATGCTTTGGAGTTGCAAAACACAATTTGATAAATAATTAAACTTGACTTTAAACAACTATTTTTAATAATATAATAACTACTTATAACTTGATATTTTTTTATATTGTTATGATTCTAATAATAAACCTATCACATAGAATGAAAAATTAAATATGCATTTAAAATTGGATATATATTTTAGCAATTTTCACAATTCTATTAAAGTTTTATGTTAATGTTTGTTATATTATTTTTGGAAAATCAAAGTGGATTATTATATCTATCCCAACTAAGTTAGAGTTTTATCATCTCTGCATTTTAAGTTTTTTTGTTTACATGTTTATATATATATATATATATATATATATATATATATATTACAAAAAATCCTTTTTATGGTTTGATACAATTTTGATTTCGTTTCTTATCAAGTTGTTCCTCCTTTTCAGAATAGCCAAATAATGCTGTATATTGTGTAGAGTAAATCTCTTGTGTAGCATAAGGGATTTGAGCTAGCTCTCAAGTCATAGTGGCTACCTCAATATTTTCCAAGGAATATATATTTATGAAGATAGATTCCTATAATTTGAGATTTTATAATTTATGTCATGCCATTTTAAAAAAACCTCAAAGAAATTGATCTCCTTTCAAGAAATCGAACTCTTCTTCTATGTACCTTCTTCCTACAAGGATTGTCATTGTTCTACGACATTTACCTTAGTTTAACTTTCTTCTTAAATTTAACCTCTTGCTACACATTAGAATATATATAGAAATTGAAATATCCATAGTATTTCATTGTCCATATATTTCACTTCACTATTGATTTCCACATCCCACTCCTCTTATTGTCACTTCTTTTCGTACCTCTCAAGACAAATTATAGTGATATCTACCATAGAAAAACACAATAAAATTATAAATTTATAAAAATAATTACTAGCAATTGCACCACATGTTGCAAAGGAAACTCGTAAGGTTGGGGTGTGCAAGGGGAAAGAATAACATATAAGAAAGAAGAGGTAGTAGGAACTTTCGACTCCAACCGATCCTCCAAAATAAGGAGTGGAGAGTTATGTGTTAAAACATAAACATAAAAGGCATCAGTAATGTGAAAACATAAACATAAAAGACATCACTAATGTGTCTCACTTCAACTTGTTTTATTTTTACAATATTTTGTTTGCTTTCACTTAGAACTAATTATATTTCCACATCCCAATAATACATTAATTTTTGGGTAGAATTATTTATCTTAGAGCTATTTTTATTTCTAGACATTTTGTTACTATATCCACTACCTAAAAACCATACTACATTAAACACATTGTTATGAAGTTCCCCACCTCCATTTCGTGTAAAAAAGGAAAACTTATTGTTTTAGTTTTTCTATAAATTACATTTATAATGACCAAATTTCTTAGAATCTTGTGATTTTCCATTTATTTCACCTATATCACAACTATTTTTTCCACTTCCATTAAAAAATTTCTCGAATCATTTTTGAGTCTTATCCATGTAAACATTCTCAATTTAATGAGCTTAATGTCTAAAAATATTGGTCCTTCCCTTAATTTGTTTTTCAAATAATGTTTGACATGAGTGTTTTAATTTTGGTTCATGATGCCTATATAAATTTAATGAAATATGTCACATAGTATTTGAATTTTTCAAGTAAAAGTTCGCAGCCTCTTCTTAGAAATTTCATTTTAATTATTTTTATCTTATATGTTTTTTGATATTCTTATATATTTTATACTACATCTATTATTTTTTGTTTTTTACAATAGTTATTCTAAAAAAAATAGAATCACACTATATTTGTTGAATGAAAAAGGAGCTCTCAGGTACTTTTTAAATGCAAAAAGCTAAAAACAAGGAATTCAAACCTACCATTGTGATGACATGAAATTTCCCCTTAATATTTACCATTTTCAACCAACCGAACTTAACTCAATTAAAAATACCTAAAATTTTCCTTAGATTTCAGATAAATGATCTTTCCCTTTTAATATTTACCATTTTAAGCTAACCGAACTTAACTCCATTGTAGATACCTTAACATAATTTTTAGCATGTCAATGGCCCTAGCCAAAGGAATAAATAGCGTATGCACTTAAGAGTCATGGAATGTACCTTAATAATCAGCTCGACTCCTAGGTGGAAAAGCTAGATTGAGTTGTTCAATTATTCCCCATGCCGTTCCTCTCGCATTCACTGCTTTTGCACAACCATTAAAAAAAAAAAAAGTAGACACTTCAGCTCTCTCCATCACATAACAGCCTAGGAGACGCTAGTCCCGATCCTTTTGATTTAGAAATCTCTCAAAGTCAACATTATTCAGCCTTGACCCATCACCTCAATTGGGAATTTATGGATTTGGCCCTCGCTTTACATGAAATAAATAAAGAAGTCCCCGTCGATCTACATCACTTTTATGCTTTATGTCACCAACCACTTTTTGATTCCATAATGCTAAGAACCTATCATAAAATTTTAAAATCAGATGATTTGATTTAATTCTTCTATAAATTTCAAGCCCAAATGGTTAAATACACAAATATTTTATATATTCAAGCATAGGAGATTCAATTGTTACCATCTTTGAGAGCATTTTGTCCGGGAATTTTTTCTTGGAAAAGAGTGGAAGCCATGTATCCTCAAAGTAGCTTTAGGAATCTATATTACGCAAACCTCTAGGTAGTAATCCCTAGAGGAATCAGGCCAGCTTCCGATCCAATCTTGGCCTCAGAGCCCAAAATAGCCGAGCTCAAAAGAGAGGAGTAACAAAGTCTACAAGGCCTCAAGAAGGCCGAAGAACTTGCAAGAGACAATACGAGAGACATTAGAACTAATCGATTGTGCTACTAGACATTCTCATTTCAGCCCATCCTTAGGTTCCCAAGCCACCACAACTCCAACCTAAGGTGCCCAAACCCTAGCCCCACTCTAGCCCCCGCAGCTCCAACGTGAGATGCCCAAACCCCACCCCTAGCCCCGCACTTTTGGCTCCAACTGCAAGGCCCAAACCCCACCCCAACCCCCGTAGCTCCAACCCGAGGTGCCCAAACCGCAGCCCCATCCGAAGCAAGATCCCAAAATGCTGAAAGCAAAAGGTCCTGTGAGATCTGCTTCTTCTCCTTTTCCTAATGAGAAGATTCAATAATTTTCTTTCTCTCTAACGCCGATAGCAGAAATGGGCAAATGATAGTTCCGCATAACACTAGTAAAAAATGATGAAATTAATGACCAGGTGACTAAAAAGTTTAGTCACCGCTATTATTTCAAGTGAATTACTACTAAATTTGAGCAATTTTAAGTAACCGAACTAAAAATGAGTAACTTAAATGACTAATTTAGTCTAGGAATAAAATATACGACTAGATAATAAGTGACTAAACTAAAAACGACTAACTTAAATGACTAATTTAGTCTAAGGATAAAATATATGACTAGATAATAAGTGACTAAACTAAAAGTGACTAACTTAAATGACTAATTTAGCCTAGGATTAAAATATATGACTAGCGTAATAAGGGACAAAATTAATAATGATTAATGTAAATCACTATTATAGTCCAAGAATAAAAATATGACTAGTACAACAAGTATATGAATTATTTATTTGTGTCAATAATTTTTAATTGTGTCACGCCATAAATGGAAAATTGCAATTTTGATATCGAAGTGTTGCATTTCACCACAAGATTCTCTAAATCCATTTGCAGTGTTAAAATTCTCTCAGTTGTGTCCAATACTCTTTCCATTAGGTTTTTGATAAGTACTGGATGACAGTTCTACAAGAAACATTAATGTTGGATACCCTACCCCTCATTTACCTCAGAGTGATAAATATACCCATGATTCCCCTTGCCACCATGAGTTCCTGATCCGCCCCGATGACTGATTGGCTACCCGCACCCTGTCCTGCCCAGCTCGCCCAATCACTACACAATGCTCTCGTAACACCGAAAGTGCTCACCAACACGACTTCACCTGACGCCTTTGACTCGTTTGCCCGCTATGGGGCACACACCCGTTTGACGTTGCCGCTCATCACATTTGCCAAAACGCACGACTCCGCCCACCGCTACACGATGCGCCCAAGGTGGGCATTCGCCAATATGGCGTGCCCAATATTGCACATCGTCGTCGCACATTATACCCTAGTTGGGCGCCCGTCGCACCCCCCACCACTTGGTCGTCGCAACACTAACTCGAGGGTGTGACACTCCCTCATCCTCACTCCACTTGTATTTACTCATGTGAGACACCTTCCATATGACGTTGCTCAAACTTCACTCCCATTGGAGAGTGCATGAACCTTTTTTATACTAATAATAATAATAATCTAATTTTAAGGTCACGTCGACCAAGCCAAACACCAAATTGGTGTATGAGACCCCCTTGTTTGTGGGACAAGGGACCCACCTCCGCATAGCCATTTGACTGCTAAGTTTACGAAGACATCATACTCTACCCCCTCTGGTTTTGAACCTATGACCTCTTAAGAGGAAACACATACTCTTAACCATTAAGCCTACTCAAGCCTCACACACATATAATTTATTTATAATATGTTTAACATACATATATTGTGTGACTCCAATTTAACATATATATATTATTTGATATGAACCTTTATTAATTTATTAAAATAATAAATATCAATATTTATATTTTATTGAATTTATTAAAATATTAATTATCAATATTTATATTTTATTTGTTTTAATTATATTATATAAAATAAAATTTTAAATATAGTGTGATTTTATATTTAATTAATAATCAAAATAATAAATATTAATATTTTAATTATTTAAAAAAATTTGTTTGAACCTTTGTAAAAATGGCATGCCGCATTCGAAAAGTGGAACTAGGCATGCTACATTCGAAAAGTATAAGTAAGTTCTAATTATTTAAAAAAAAATGTTTGAACCTTTGTAAAAATGGCATGTTGAATTCGAAAAGTGGAAGTAGGCATGAGTAAGTCTTGATTTTATAAAAAATACCGACTTTGAAAACTCGCTGTTCGACTGGTTCCGGAAGACGGAGTTTTGAAAGTAAGTCGAACATTGGCATGCCGCATTCGAAAAGTGAAAGTAGGCATGCCGCATTCGAAAGTGGGTCATGCATTTAAAGCTATCCATTTATTTAACAACTTAGAATGATATAATACAATTTTAAAATAAATCTCCTCTTCACATGAGTTCACTTATCAATTAAGTCAATGTCTAACTCTTTGCCAAATAGTATATGATAAAAAGAAATAGACCAACCATTTTTTATGGGAATATTAATTGAGAATTAATATGACTTGATTTTTATGATAAAAAGAAATATACCAGCCATTTTTGATAAAAATATTAAGTGAGAATTGATGTGAATTGATTTTGATAAGCTCACTTTCCTCCCTCCCACTTTATTCAATCACACACATGCGTTTGACGAGATAATAATCCCTCCACCTCTTTAATCGATAAGTGTCCACAACAAAAGTGGAAGTAAGTCGAAGTAATGAGTTTATTTCATAAAAAATATTGACCAGATAGTATTTCCTCCACCTTTTTAATCGATAAGTGTCCACACAACAAAAGTGGAAGTAAATCGAAGTAATGCGTTTATTTGATAAAAAATACCCACTTTCAAAACTCGTTGTTCGACTGGTTTAGGAAGATGGGGTTCTGAAAGTAAGTCGAAGTCGAACATTTGCATTGGCATGCGTTGATTTCATAAAAAATACCGGTATGAAACTCGAATTTGAAAGCCCAAGAAAACTTGTTGTTTGACTGGTTCAACTGGTTCAGGGTTTGAGGGCACGCTGAAGTTTGTCAAAAGTCGAAGTTTCAGAGTACGCTGAAGTTTGTCAAAAGTTGAAGTTGGGGATAGACGAGGTTTTGAGGACATGCCACATTCGAAGTCCGTCAAAAGAGGAAGTCCAGAGAGGTCATGGTTGATTTCACCAGTATGAAAGCCCAAGAACAGAAGAAAACTATCTGTTCTTACCCGGACTGGTTCAGGAAGATGAGGTTTTGGGTTTTTGCCGCCATGTAGTTGGTTCTAAAATAGCAAGATATTAGGCTCACTTCACCACTGGACCTGAGCATGGAAGGAAGGAAGAGAAAGGAGAGGAGATGGACCCACCCAATGAAGACTGATTTCGCTATGGAGGGACTACCTGGATCGGAGCAATAGGATCGCCGATAGAGAGTCTCATTGACAGGAGATCACCGATAGAAGCCTGTGCTCGCCGAAGATGCGCAAAAGAACTACGAGACATACGCGTTTGGACTGTAACTGTTGGACTCGGTAAGGGCAAGAGGTAAGGAGGAAGAAGGAACGATGCGATGTTCCATCAGTGTGGTATAGGAACTAACTAAAGTTTCGATAGGTGTAAATCTTAACAATATATGGTATTCTGTCGGTCTGTGTTTCCGCCTCACCTCAAACTCCATACGATCACCTAAATATGTCTAGATAAGCCCAAGTCTGTAGAGAGATTTTGTATTGAGTTTGGAGTTGACTTGTGAACGTGAACATCCCAACTCGATCCTCTTGAGCAATAGAAGCTTGTTAATGGGTCCTCCTTTTTTCACGTAATGAACAACAAAGCGTGTAATCCACCTGACTGATGACCTCAGTAGCAGAGCCTAAAGCAGTAGTTTCAGCTGTTTAAGCATTCGTTGATCGCAGGGCCAGTAGATTCGGTTGACTTAGCTGCAGCTACGCCAAGAGCCACCATGACAACAGAAGCAGAGACGGAGACAGTGAAAGACGCAGGAGCAGTTCTAGGTCCAGATGAAGCAGTCGTTTCAGCAGCACCAGCAGCAGGATAAGTCTAAGCCTAAGCAGAGTCAGATCCAAATACAAATCCTTAATAAGCAGAACCTGGAGCAGATTCAATTTTAGATAACAACTGGATGAAAACTGGGCGTGCTGGTTATTTGGCGCCAAATTTTTGCTCTTGGCGGGAGGATTTTTGCTGTTGGCGAGAGGGTTTTTTTGGGCTGCGAATTTCTATATAATTACAGGTTTTATCATGGATAAAAAAACATTATACAGAACTTGGAGGCTTTTGAAGAGGCGAGCAACAACAAATTCACAATTGAAGTTTGCATACCCAGAGTCACAGGTTAGTCGGATTTTATATTTTTCTATTTCCTAGCTTTGTATTTGCTCTGTTTGTTTTAAGATATTGTTGATTCATACAATTTTTTTTGGGTAAGGATCATGGATTTCAAGGGGTCAACGCTGGTCCACTTCGGCTTTCAGAACTGATATTTTTCACTTATTTATAAGCCTCCAAACCAGTTTCTATTGCCCTTATTTGCTCACTGTATATGTTGATTTAGATCTAAGAAATGTATTGTTTATGACTTGGCACTATCTTCATATTGCCTTATATCAACAATGTACACCAAATGGTTCAATTGAAAACAATGTATCACACTGAGTTCCATTTCGCTACTATAGAATCTAAATTCTGACGACATTGGTGCAAACTCATTCACTGTTCTCAAATAGTTCTTCATGATTGTAGAATTAAACATCACAGTTTCCCGTTGCTTCTTTAACAGAAGCCTTCTCTGTGAAAAGAGACTCCTCCCTCTAGCTTGTTTTGTGAGGAGACTCTGCAAAGGCCAATTTGCAGCATCCTCTATTGTGCCTTTCTAGTAATATCTAAATTTCAACTGTTCATTTAAACCACTTCTACATTCAGTACTTTCTTTTCCATAATGACTTCAAAGTTGAAGAAGGCTAGGCTTCCAACATTGCCAGGTTCTCGTATGGTTATTTTGCATGGGCCTTTGGATAATAGTTAGCACTTGCCTCAACAATTGGGCTAAGGTTTGATGACACTATCATAAGAAACCATATAAATCCCACAATTTGGGCACATCATACATTGTCATGGAAACTATATGATTTGGCTAATGTTTCACTAGATTATCATAATCCACCATATAAATCCCACAATATGGGCACATCAGACATTGTCATGGAACCATGGTGTCAAATACATTGTAGCTGATCTGTTGTATTTTTTGTTTACATTACTTTTCCTCATCATATTATGGGAAGTTGGGCACTTGTGCAGTTTGTCTAAACTAGTCAGCTTTCCAAGCTTGAGTGGCCACGTTTCCGTTGTAGCACACCTTCTTGTTTGACAGTGTTTGCAAGTGCAATGGCCCAATGGAATTTTGGATTGTGATGATTGGTGGCTACCGTTGTCCACTAGTAGTAAATGAAGCCTTCATTCTTAGTTGTTTCTCTGGGTTTTCTAATTTACCTCAAACATATGGGATTTTAACTTTTATTTTGTTTGTGATTTAATAATTTTTGTTTCCTATGTTTTCTGATCCTAACCTTGCCACCTTTTTCCAGTTGTCACAAGCTTCAATACTAAACTTTGAAATAATGACCTACAGAATCGCTGAAGTTTCACTTAGTTTTACTTCATTAGTGGTTGAGCATGCCCTCATAGAAAACTGTAGGTGCAGCAGAGAGTTCCCGAACTTCTGGCCTATAAACCAACACTTAGGTTGCCATTGGCAGAGTAAACAACTCTTCTCAAATGCATAAAGAGGATGTCATGTCATGATATGCATTGGTCTCAGTTGAGTATCTGCAGTTACTGTAGTCAATATTTATCAGAAAACTCTAGAATATTGAATAGTAATAGATCATATGTTACTACTGTAGACAATTGCAAGAAAGTGTGAAACTCCCACAAGATACCTTTATAATGATGCAACTATTTTTATTTTACCTTGGAAGTTGATACTAATACTTATTCCCCGAACTGCTGGTAGCGTATTAAATATATTTCATGAAACATGTCAGTTACTTTAAGGTTGTCCTTTCATGTTGTATGATTTGCCAGTTGTCTTGTTCTCATTGTTTTTCCCTAGCCAAACCCATCTTATCATAACAGGGATCTACTCTTAAGTTCTTTACAATGATATCCTAATTGGTCCTTTGTGGTTAGGAGTGTGGTGGAAACTGAAGCTTAAATCTGGGCATTGATTGTATTAACTCTAAGTTTCCTGCCTCTAGTCTGTTAGCAATTATTTTTTCTAATTGTTTGAATACAAGATGTTACTTCACAAGTTCTTGAGATCTTGCTTGAAAAAGTAATTCTCTTTATATCATAGTGTGCCTTTAGTTCCTCCTCAAAAATATATCTTCCTCTAATGTGTTAAGCAAACACTGGTAAAAGCAGAATAGAGCTCTCATTCTCGCCTAATAGCTTACGCATCAAGATGGCTAGTGTTTAGTGATCTGTATCAAGTCTTGTGCTATAATCATAACTCCATCGAAGTTATATGATAGGCCCAAAGCCCCTGTATCTAATAGAATAAGTTTCCTCATCTAATAATCACATTTAACACTAGAAGAGAACCATAAATTGTAAGTTATACCTATCCTTAGTCACAACGAACATTTTTGCCAATATGGGATTTGCAAAGTTGGCAATGATTGAAAAGTGTATTATATCTCTCATGAGGATATGGGCATTTTACCTATCACAAGTTCAATTCTCCAAAATGATATATAATGATTATATTATCTATCAGAAATAGTTCAACTATGACCATTTGTCTTTGTAAGAATAGAAACTACTAGCACTTTGGACATTAATTTCTTGTGCAATGATGTTGGAGGTAAAGTTTGTGGCAGAAGAGTAGTCAGAACATGAGAATATTCTTGAAAATCTATATAGAGCTTATTTGTCATGTGCTAACAAGCTTGAAGGCCATGGCTAAAACAAGCGAAACATCAAATCCATCTTTGTTACATGTTGTTCATCAATCCACTTCAAAATGTCTAGTTGAGATACACGAGTGTTCTCTATAACAACAAAGCTCTGTCTAGTCTTACACTGTCTTGAGCTATGCCTGAATTTGCTAAATGTGTCTATGACTCATCTCTAGATGTTAGATGTTACAACTCTAGTCCAAGCTGTTGTGGGCCAACTAGCATCAACATTATTTTTGTGGCTTCTTGGTCATCAAATTATTTTCAGAAAAACATGGATTTGACAATATCGGATGCTTTCCAATCTCATCTACCTTGTATCCTCCACAAAACTATGTTGCTTATTTGAGAGGAAGGTTTGGGATTGTCTTTGCATTTACATAATATGACTGTTTGTTCATATATGATTCTTCCATAATGGTAATTGGAGGAAAATTTCCCCGTTGAATATTCACACATATTTTGAAGGAAATGTGGCATAATTTTGAGTATATTGTGACAAATCAATTGTTTGAGACACATACAAGGTGTCTCACTTCAACAACAAGATAAAATACACAAGTTTCAAGATAGACAACAAGATAAACATAGTGAAAATTTTTCGGCCTATCACACTTCGTAATGTGTCTTATAATCAATAATATGGCAGCAATATGGCAGCCTGAACCATTTTTCTTGATCAATTGGAGTTTATTAAGAGACATTTTATCCTAGGTAATATTATTACAACTTTTGAAGGTCTTGACTCAGTATCAAAGATCAGTCACATAATTATAGATGAAGATAGGAATAACAAATATGACTCCAAAGGCATATTTTCTGCTAGGGTGAACTTCTTCAAACTTAGAAAAGTAATGTAAATCTCCAAATAATGTACCCTCTTGCATGCTAGGAATAAGGAGAGAATGTGGTGTAAATCCTTCATTAATGTGCCCTCCATGCAAGTGGCCAAAAACATAATGTATTCCCTTCAAGTGCCAAAAAGGTGATAATTTGTAACTCGTCATGCTGCCATGAATAGGTAAGTGACTCCCTCAATTGGAGTGCCCTCATTTTCTAGGAATGAGCACTAGGAACATGTCAGAAATAGGCTTTAAAGGAGAGAGTTCACTACTGGTAATTGTGACTTCATCATTGCCAAGTTCCTCCCCTTTAGCTAAGTGATGCATCCTATTTGCTGCTAAGGCAACTCCCATTGGTGTGTTCTTCTCCTCACTGCTGATGTAATGAATGTTTAAAAATGTCCGCAAGGGTTGTGCCCTTAAGAATGCTAGTATATTTACCAAAACATTTTGATGTAATGCTGATAGAACTGCGTTCAAAACCAAATTTTTTTGCTATCATGCTGATAGATCTGCGTTCAAAAGGTGTAAATACAACAAAAATATCTCCTCAAACAAGTGTTGATCCAAAAGCTTTCTCTCAAATATGACTTTCTTTTGTTGTTTAACTATGTGATTGTTGTGTATGGGTGTGTTCACACTGGTAAAAAATGTGTAGTCTTCTCTTCCTATATGTTGTTTCTAAAAAGTTTGCACAACTGACATTTGTGCTCAAATAGGAGCTGAAACTTCTCTTTTAAAAATAAAGTTCTGAAAAGAGTTGAAAGTAAAGAGTTAACATATTAGTTTCATCTTTGAATGCAGAAAATTGAAGATGAGTCAAAGCCCAATTTTGACAACAGATGAATACCATGCACATGATGAGAGAATAGCTGATGAGAAGAGCTTGCTTAAATATGCATGTCCATGTAATGATTTTCGTGGTGGGAAAATGAGAAAAAGAAGTGTGATTTTTCAACATATGCTAAAATATGGGCATAGTGGTATAAGCCCTTTCCCTCAAAATTGTTATCCAGATAGGATAGAATTGCATAGCATGAGAGATGTAGAGGCACTAGACATAGATGAAGAGGCAAAAAACACAAATGAAAAGGTAGGAACCTTTGATGAAGGGATTGAAGTTGATAGAATGCTGAATGAGGGTTTCAAGGATGAATGGCAGAAGTTGATGGAGGATGCTTTAAAACCTATGTATGGTACTTGCAATTTAAGTCATTTAAGAACAATCCTTTTAATTCTTAACTTGCAAGTGGTGCATGGTTGGACAAATGAGAGTTTTGATGAGTTATTGGCATTTTTAAAATGATTGTTACCACCCGACTCCACACTGCCAACAAAAAGAAGAGCATGTAAACTGCAAATCACTAAGCTAGGCTTAGGGTATGAAAACATCCACACATGTGTGAATGGTTGTGTATTATTTCGAAAAAATCTTGCAAGTGAGACTGAATGTCCAAAATGTAAAGAAGGGAGGTATAGACCAGGGTTGAAATCAAATTCAGCTCTGAGAAGGGTTCTTCGCCACTTTCCACTAATCCCACGGTTGCTTCAAATGTACAAATGTCGAGACATTGCCGAGCTAATGCAATGGCATGCCCAAAATAAGAGCACCGATGGTAAACAAGGATTTTCGGTTGATTCTAAGATTTGGAAGGAATTTGACAATAAATCCCCTGATTTTTCCCAAGATCCTCACAATATAAGACTGGGTTTAGCTCTAGATGGGGTGAACCCTTTCTTAGATCAAAGCACTAAATGGTCAACTTGGCCAGTGTTTTTAATAAATTATAACTTACCTCCATGGTTAGCAACCAAGCCATTTTTCTTGATGTTGTCATTGATCTTACAGGGGAAAAAAAAGTGTGACTTCAGATACAATTGATGTTTATTTAGAACCATTATTTGATGAGCTAGTGGAATTGTGGAAAGGAATTGAAGCAATTCAAATTTTAAGGGATGGTAATTCAATTCAATTCACTTTAAGAGCTTCTTTATTGTTTACAATCCATGATCTTCCTCCATATGGCACTTTGACTGGTCTCAATGTTCATGGATACCATGGATGTCCAGCTTGCATCTTTAAGGGTTTTGTGAGGCACTCAAGTAGTTTGCACAAGTGTATTTATTGTGGACATCGTGATTACCTCAAAATGGAGCATCCATATCGTCGACAAAAGTCACGTTTCAATGGTAAGGAAGAGAATCGTGAAGCACCACTGGCAATAACAAGTGATTACATTATTGAGAATGGAGAAAAAAGAATGCAATTTATTGAAAATGGTGGCATTCGTGGTAGTAAAAATGATCCACTTTACAATAGTGGTGTAAAAAGAGTGTGCATATTCTATAAATTGCCATACTTTAAGCATATAACCATTAGGCATACTGTTGACTTTATGCATACTGAGAAAAACATAGCTTTTTCTATTATAGAAACTCTTTTTGGTGCATATGATACAGTGTCATCACGCCTAGACCTTAAAGAACTAAAGATTCGTCGAAATATTTGGGTTGAAAAATATGGTAATGGAAAATACAAAAAACCTATTGCTCCTTATGTGTGGACAAAGGATCAACGTGCACAATTCTTAAAGTTGATGTCTCAGACTCGATTTCCTACTGGATATGTAAGTGGTAATATTAGAAGCCAAACCGAAAATAATAGCTTAAGAAGCCTCAAGACCCATGACTATCATGTCATAATTGAGGATATTTTACCTATTGTAGTCATATCAAGTTTTGAAAAGGGACCAAGATTGGCAATTATAAGGTTGGGCCGAATCTTAAAAAGAATGAGTTTGCATGTGCTAGATCCTTCAAACTTTGATAATTTGAGGGGAGAGGTTGTTGAAGTCCTCTGCTTATTGGAACAAGAATTTCCACCAACAATATTCAATATTTCTATGCATCTTCTTATACATCTAGAACATGAACTAGAGCATTGTGGCCCAATAAGAACAAGATGGATGTATCCTATAGAGCGATACATGAAAGTTTTGAAAAAATTTGTTCGTAATAAGGCAAAACCAGAAGGTAGCATTTGTGAAGGATATTTAATGCAAGAGGCCATAGGGTTTTGCACAGAATATATGAAGGATTTTAGCAATGTCAATCGGCGTGTATGGGATGATGATGACGACCAGAGAGTTGCAGGTGAAGTATTAGAAGGAAATGGGCGTCGCTTCAAGCTATCAAATGAGGAAAGAATTTCCATACATGCCTATGTTCTTCAAAACACATCATCATTCGATAAGTGGCGTAGGTAAAATATTATTTACATCATAATTTATTTATTTAATTTCATTTAATAGCTAAATTATTATCACTCTTACTTTTCATATTCTATGCAGAAAATATGAAGAAGAGATTCAAAAATGGATGCATCCATCTCGAAAGTGTACACTTCAAGATTTGAACCTTGGAGATCGTTCTTTTCCAAAATTTGATGATTGGATTGTTGATGCAATTAATGATGCATGACAAGAAGGTCAAGATATGACGAAGGAGGAAATTCAGCTTTCACAACCTCCAAGTATATGGGCTTCTTCTTTCAGTGGGATGTGGGCCTATGGTACTCATTTAAGAGTGGAAGAAAGGGATACAGGAAAGGAAAATTGTGATTGTATTGTTAGTGTTGAATTTCATCACAACACTGAAAAGAAATTGTATGTTGGATTCATACAAGAAATTATTCAAGTTGATTATGGTGAAACTAGTCCTATATTATTAAAATGTAAATGGATCAAGCCATCTGCAATACAACATGATGAGTATGGATTTGTACGTGCAAATACACGCCAAATTTTGTTGAAGACCAATGAGCCATATGTTTCCCCTATTCAAATTAACCAGGCATTTTTAATTGGTGATGTGACAAGCTCAGGATGGTCGTATGTCATTCAAATAGAGCCCCGCTCAAAAAGGAAATTCATGGAATATGTTGATATAATGGTTGATGGGAAATGTAATAGTTTACAAGAAACATTGGAGGAAGAATCTGAAGATGGCGATAGAGTATTTGAAGATGAAGCATTGATTCCCAGTGAAGAGACTGAGTTAGAAAACATAATTCATGGCCAGGACAATATAATGTACGAGGACAATGAAGGAACTCAAGAAGATGTATACACAAGTGATCATGATTGTGATCTTGATGACCACGCAAATGATCATGATGATGATTTATCACCTTGACTTTATGGCATAAATTTTCACTATGCAAATGGATTTTATTGTTTTGGCCATGGGATTAGCCAGATGGTTGTATTAAACTCTGTGTGAAATTTATCATTCATTTTTCACGTTGTGTGAATTTTGTTTCATTCCAGTGACTGTATTGTAGCATGAAGTGATTCAATTTATCTTAAAGAGGATTACTAGATCCATAAATGAAATTGTCTACATGAAGTTATGCTAACTTTAATATTTATTTTGTAACTTCTATAGTTGATTTTTTTCCTCAGGAAAATCTAGATTCTTCTAATGTTATTTTAGTTGTTAAATTGGGGGATGCGTATCTTTTTATTGTGGGATATTTGATTTTCATCTTGCAAACCTCGAAGCTAAATGTAAGTCTATGGAGTCTATTTACTAAGGGCTCAAAGTATTAATATGGTTCAGGAGCTCTTCACCAAAGTTGTACGGTACTGACGCCAGTACACATATAATAGATTCAATAATGTTACAATGGCTGGGACAACCAATCTGCATTCCCAATTGCAATATGCTATGTTTTTATTATGTGATAAATTTATGCAAATATTACAATTTTTTTGCAATTAAAAAAATAGAATCCATAATTCTAGATAAGGTGTTGATACTGATTAAAGTGTTCCTTCTATCAATTTAAGGTTAATTCATTCTCATTGATCATAATGCATGATCGTATAATAGATATATTTTATAATTGTTATTTGTCCATGCACTAATATTTTTTCTTTAAATTTGAAATGTAGGACATAAATACTATGAAGAAGGGGTTGAAACGTAAAAATGATCTTAGCAGTGATGAAAATATGATAGAATACGAGCGTGTTCGTAAAGAACGCATCACAAAAAATGAAGAATATTTCTCATCTCTTGGTTTGGTGAATAAGTAAGTAGTTACTCTTCATCACTTTTTATTTCTATGCATATTTAATGAAAGCTGTATATAATATATTTGATGATGTAGGCCATTATTTGATAAGCTTCTTCTTCTTTTTTATAGGGGAAACTTGGATCCCATAGACAATGAGAATAAACAAAAAGCAAGAAAAGACATATCCCTGCCAACTCGTAGAAGCAAATGCCGTGGTAATTCAATGCATGGAGATGAAGCTGACAATTCTAATGATCAACTTCCTGATATATTAGATGATCATGTCCAAGGTGTTCGCAAAAAATTGGCACATTCTGACGAAACAGAGTTGCAAGAAATTTATTTACAGTTAAAGAAAATATTTGAAGGCACATCTGAGGAGATTTGTGTGCAACCTAGTGCCACACCTATTGTGGACAAGGAGCAACCAATTTAGTCTTTTGCCATAGAAAGCACACCAATTACATCTTCTCCAAGTAAGGTGCTAGGAACTACCACACCTTCTTTAGCCACAAGTATGAGTGATTTTTCATCACCTAGTCTTGGTTTCGAAGATGTATCAGCTTTAGTGAAAAGACAAAGAATTAGTCAAAGCCTTTATAGTTCCACAGAAAGGGAAGCCAAAGAACGAAAATTAGAAGGGAATAAGGCTTACTTGATTGAGGTAAAATATGGTGAGCCTACTAGACCAAATGCGTTAAGGTGGGCCACAGAGTTGGGCACAAGAATAAGGTCTCATTTGGATGTTACCAAATCCAACTTTGCAGATCAAGATCCAAGAAATGTTGATCAAGTGATCCAACAAATGGAAAATGTGTTTGAGACTATTGGTGGAAGGATTTCTAGTAAATATTATAAGCGCAGAATGAGAATTTTTATGAATAACTTCAGGCATAAATGCAGAAAATTAATCTTGGATGGAAAAGATAGGGAGAGTAGCTTGACTCCCAAACAATGGGAAGATTTGAAGGAAAGTATGCGTGCTGAAGAGTATTTTTCAAAGAGTATAAGAGCGAAGAAAGCGAGAGAGCAGGTGAAGGCTCGATATTTTTTGGGTCGGGGTGGGTTGCGAGCCAAACAACAAATATTTGTAAGTATACAATTTTTTTGTTGAATATTGTACATTGTGTTATGTGTTTTGAGTTTTCTTAATATCCAACTAGTTGTGCGTTGAAAATTATTTGTAGGTTGAAGAAGCTAAAAGAGAACCAATGGTGAGTGAAATGGCTCATTATATGGCAGACTTGGAAAATTCCAAACATAATTATATGTCAGAAAATCCAGTAGAAAGTTCTTTTCCATCTATTGACGTCGAGAGTAGACAAATAGGAGCTTTATCTACTGTTGAAAACCATAGTAAGGATTATAATCATGCAATGCAATGTATAACTGGTTTGGCAAAGACAATGTCAACCATAGCCTCCTCCATTGAACCTCTTGTTGCTGCATGGAAAAAGAAGGAATTTAACATTGATTTAGATGAGGTAAGAAAATTATAATTCCCTTGCAACCAGTGCTTCACTTGAATTTGTAATATGTTAATGTTTTGGTTCCATTTCCCTTCACTCATGAAGCCTTCTTTTATTGGCAATTCCTGTCAATCACAGGAAGAAAATGTAAATTTGGGTGGTGCAAGAATGCTAAATGACTCAAAAAAGGGCCATGAACATGTGAAGGTATGTTTTTGTAGATATATACAAGAGCTATATGCTTCTATTTTAGTGTTATTAATATTTTAATGTTTTAATATTATATTTACTGTTTTCTGCTATGTTATAACTTATTGTGTTTTAATGTAATATTTGATTTGTGCATAATGAAATCACATATAGGATGTTAAAGGAAAAATGGTTACCTCGAGAGTTCTAAAATATGATGAAATTGATGCACTTGAACATTCCCAATCGGTGCCAAATCCTGCTGGTATTTTATATATTAACTCAGTGAGTGCATATTATTCAGTTAATTAAATATCTATGTATGTTTTTGTAGTTTAATTGTAATTATTATTTTCCTAATATCTATGTATACTTTTTTGTTTTTGACAGTGCTTATTAACTTCGGTAGGGCATGACCTACTCCAGGTAGGTGACAAAGTGAATATATTAGATCCATATGACAGTGCTATTGCTGGCATTGGACGAATTCAGTCAATTTCTATCATACATGGAGTGCCACTTGGTCCAGAAGACGCAAATGTAAATGTCATTAATGTCACAAGTAACATCCCCCTTTCGTATGAAGATAAAATAGATGGATGTGTTCGTTTGAAGGAGAAGGAAAATAGTTTCATTCGGTGGCCGAAGAAGTATTTGGAAAAGTCATCGATCTAGATGGTCATCTTGTTGTTGTTCATATATAACTTCTCAAATCCAACCACTCTTTTTTTATAACTCGGATACAGAACAAATATTTTTTTTTCCTTAATATTTGGACTAAGTTTTGAAACTCCTCATTTGGATTTTATTGCAAATAAAATGTTGACTAAATGATCACACGTATTGTATGGAAGGACTTGGTCACCCTGGATGTCAACTATAAATTTTCTATAGCGTGTTGATTGTATTGGTTTACAAGTTGATAGTTTGGGTGATACAATGGAAAACATGGGAATATATGGCTTGTTGTCACTAATGAAGGCTTATGGGTAAGTGATTTGTATGTAAATATGCTATGAGGTATTTTTGAATGTATGTTTGCATTTATGAGCTATTTGTTTAAATATGCATTTCATTGTTCAGACAAACAATTAAGGCTTTGGAAATGTTGTTGCTTCCTATGGCAAAATATGGAACAAAATCTCTTGATTCCATGGGGAATGATACACCTTTAGCTATGATGTCAAATAGACTAAAAATAATATTTGAGTACTTAAAGCAGATGTTTGCTCAATTGACAGACCCTCCTATTGATCCAATTCGTAAAGCAATTGTCACCTTAATGGAATGCATGATTGGTCCAGAAGGGGATCTTACAAAAACTAGTGAGAAGCAGTTCCATAGAATTTCTCTTAAAGCTCCTCTTCTTTCCATTGAGGAAACATAACCAATTAAAAAAATTAATCACTGAGGTCGGTATAGAAAATGCTTGATATCACATTTCCAAAAGAATGTGGCTCTACAGGATTGGAAGAGACCTTCGATAGGATATGCTTGGAGGATTGTCTTGTAATTTGTGAAGGTTACAAACTACTAGTACTATTAGAAAGAGGTGGGTAATATAAATGCCTTTACTTCCATAACTTGTCTATTATGGTTATTCTAATAGCCAAAGCAGACTTTGATCATTTTTAATTCAAGGAGTCTACAGAGGAGAGTTGGGGTGTGAACTATCGAGCCTTGAATGACTTATTCCAGATATCAAAACAAAGAAAGGATACCTTTATATATGAGGTTCTTTTTCAAATGATTGAAATATACAATGAACAAGTCCGGGACATTGATTCTATTTCACATTGACCCCCCAGGCACAACAGCTGCACTAGGAATAAGTGCAGATTAAATCTCAAATGGAGGGCCTCTTTGTTGAGAATATTAGGAAGCTTTTAATGATGTCTATGAGAAAGAGGGTATTGCTGGAGAAGATTGCCCACTTAGCTACTGATATGGGTCTCCTCATGGATTTCAGAACTAATTTATGCAACAAGTATCTTAAAATTTTTGAGGTTGTTGATACAGATTATGGGCTTGCATTGGAGTTAACTTCGTGGGATCCTACTCTTGCAGTCTCTTTTTCGTGGGATCCTACTCTTGCAGTCTCTTTTGCAGAAAATATTATAAAATCTAAAATATTTCAAATTCAAATAAATCCGAGATGAAATATTTTAATAGATAATCACATACAGTGAATTCAAATACCAACACCACAGCCAAAATGGCCCATATGGCATTCCCACCAAAGGTGTGATCCTGAAACATTGGCCTAACGAAGTAGAAAAGAGAGACACAAAAGACAATGCAGGGCCAACTTTGATGTAATGGATAAGTTTTTGAGGATCCTCTGCACCCACTTGAGAAGTCTTCATGCACAAAGGACAGATTTTTTACATCGCTTGAAGTCCTATAATATTATGCTAACCAGACAATCATGGAATTTCTTCTCACATTCATCCTTTCTTGGACATTGATCTTCTACTCCATAGACATTGAATGAATCATTGTGTCACCTATATTAACGATTTATTTCTACTCAAACTCCCAATAATTTATGAAAATTGGCACGCTTTACTCCACTTATAAAAACAAGTTTCAAGTTTCAACTAACTTATATTCTGTAATATCAGTCAAGCTGTATTCGATTGCATGAGCCTATAAGTAATTTAAATTCGACAAGCTCGCTCTATCTTAGAATTCTATGGGCTGAGAAGCATGCCTGTGCAGTAATTCATGAGTTGCTGAGTCTTACGGTGGAGAAGAGAAAACTGGTTGATACTCTGACTCATTTCAGGCATGCCTTCAAGTTTTCTAACAAGGTAAAACTCAGGAACTTTTTAGCTCTGGATTCCTCAAAAGTTATAAACTGTTAACCCACTAGTTGAGTAATAATGTAAAATTAAAGTGTTACCCAGTTCAGCAACAATGCAAACTATTGACTGTTAAATATTTACTGTTTTAGAATTTGGCAGTTACATCAATATGTTGTTAATGCTTACACTTTTTTAAGTGATAACCCTTGAAGAATGGTGGACGAAAAAGCTAGAGAAGCTAAGAAACGTGAAGCAATGAAAGCCAGTGTGAATGCCTCCACACAAGACAAAAATACAGGTATGCATTTTTTCAATTCAGCTTATGTGTGACTTCAACTGATGGCTTGTCCGTTAGTTGTGGTGGCATACTATTTTTTTGTGACATCAGTTTCTTTTCCTCCCTGCTCCTTTTGGTCCATAGCTCCCAAATTTTGGTGTGTGTTTATACATTATGTATTGGGGTTCCCATGAACAGAGATGGTGGCAAAAGTATTGGAGACTCACTGGGGCCCTGTGTTGGAGGAAGCTGGATTCTCATTACCTCCCGAAGCTTCAAGCGAGGATAGTGAAAATATGTTGGAGGATGGACCTGAGATCGGTAATGAATATATGGGCAATCTTAGTTTGGTGTTTTCACTTTTGATTTCTTGGGATTTTTACTACTAGGTTAGCATCACCAAATTATTTTGTCCTCTTCACTACATTATGTCTTGAACTGAGTGCATTTTACAAAGTATTCATATAGCAGTCTTCTCTATTTTTAAGTTTATGACTTTCGGATTATGGTTTCCTGACAATTTCTCTAGGTTCCTTTTTTCAACATATTTAAGGTTATTTTTATGTTGCTAAATTTAAAAATTTGATTACTTACATGCTGGAGAATGGAATTTAGCATTTTGCAGTGAAGAACTGTTAAAATTCAAAGTATTTTGCTTTAACATATGTTTTCTTTTCCACCTTTCCCCAGGTGTGCTATTTTTTAATGAGTTATTTTTTTTCTTTGTTACTTCAATTTGTCCAAGGGCAGTAAGGGTTTGGAGAATCCTAGCTTAAAATGGTGCAATTAAAGCCTGATGCATAGTTTGATATTATTTCTGCAGAAGATGGAATCATACCTAGCAGACCACTTCCTTCTGAATTCCATGTAGAACCACATACAGACTATGATGGAGCTGCATTTAAATGGGGTCTGATGCACCATAGAGAAAGTGCAGCAGATTGTTGTCAGGCTTGCTTAGACCAAGCAAAAAAAGTTGAAGAAGGTGAAAAGAAGTGTAACAGAGATGGTGGAAAAATTATTGGAGACTCACTGGGGCCCTGTGTTGGAGGAAGTTGGATTCTCATTACCTCTCGAAGCTTCAAGTGAGGATAGTGGAAAGATGTTGGAGGATGGACCTGAGATCTGTAATGAATATATGGGAAATATTTGTTTGGTTTTCTCACTTTTGATTTCAATCTTGTTCTTCTTTTTGTTGCACATTTTTGTTTACATGCTCTGAGATTTTGTTACCCTTAAGTCTTGGGAGACCATGTATTAGCTTGGGTAGGAAGCATAGAGCCCCCTGCATTTCGTCTTTGACAAACATTAATAATGCATGAGGTAGAGAGGTAGTAAGGGAGAATACTAGTTTGCAAGGGTTTTGGTTTTTCTTGCCTACTGCATTTTTTTATTGGCTTTTTTGATCATTGCATTGTCTGTATCCTTGGATACTAGGGCTCTGCTCAAGTTGAATAAATTCATAAGCCAAGATCTTATTGGCATTCTCTCTGATTGGAATGAAAATGACAACTACCCTTGCTCATGGAGTAGGCTTACAAGTGATGGCTTAGGAAGAGTTGTGGGCCTCAACATTATCAATAGCTTGGATGGGAATAATGGGGTATGGGAATAACAACCATGTTGAGCCATGATCTAGGTTTTTGCACTTTGCCACATCTAGAATAGAACTTTCAACAAGTTGTTCAGGAGCTGGGATATTTCCAGAATCGATCCCTCCAATTGCATTGTCTTTTGCTTCATAACTTTGTGGTAAAAAAGGGGTTATTCTGGATTCTTTGGTTGGGTACCAAGGAGGAAATCAGGTGGCTTTTAGGCTTACAGGTAAATTGTCTCCATTTGTTGTAACTTTGATAGAGTTTCACATTTTATTTATGCCTTAAAATGAAATCTTTGGAGAGATTCCAAGAGAGATCACAAAACTAAGGGCTCTAGAAGTACTTCAACTTCAGGACAATTATTTTACTAGATAAATTTTGTTGGAATTAAAGGAATTAATTACATTATGTGCACTTAGCCTTGGGTATAATTTCCTTAGTGGAAGAATTCCTATGGAACTTGGCATATGTCACAAATTGCAAATATTAAATATAGCGGGAAAGATGCAAAATGGGTCAATTCCCCCAAGTCTTGGGGATTTTATGGAGCTAAATTTTTTATCTTCATATTTCAATCAACTCTCTAGAGTGATAGAAGTAGATCTATTGAGAACGTGCTAATCCCTGGAGTATTTCCATCTATCGAGTAACTCATTGATTGGTGAAATTCCTGCATAGTTGGGGAATTGTTCTAGACTTAGTTTCATTTCCCTGTTTCCAAATATTTTAGATGGAGTTATCCCAATAGAGATTGGCAAACAATCCATGCTTGAAATGCTAGATGTTTTAAGGAATTCCCTCACTCATGAGATTCACAAGGGGCTGGGAAATTGCCATGAGCATTATGTACTTGTGTTCACAATCTGCTGGACTACACCCCTGGAAAAAATTATATTGATTCTGAGCCTACTAGTGGTTTATCAAACAGTGAAAAATTGGAGCTCAACTATTTTCAAGGAGATATTCCTACCGATCTTACCACACTTCCTCGAGTTAAGATTATTTGGGCTCTACAGACAACTCAAAATGGAACCTTCCCTGAGGGTTGGGGTGAATGTAGTAGCTTGGAGATCCTTAATTTGGGTCAAAATCTTTTGACTAGTCGAATTCTTATAGTTCTCGGTAGATGCAGGAACTTGTATTTTCTCGCTTGAGAGGAAATCAACTTAGAGGGATGATTCCTGAATTTCCATTTTCTTTTATGCTTTTCTTTAATGTTAGTGGAAACAAATTATCTAGCAACATTTCAACTTGCTCGAATAATAGCGTCACCAAACCACCACTACTTTCAATAAATGAGTTTTTCGATATTTCGCAAGCTCGGGTCACCTTTACTGCTCTTTATTCATCTCTCTTTATGTGTGGTCTTGGGGAAGCAATCCAGATACTTCCATTCTATCTAATCTCTTTATGTGTGGTCTTTGGGGAAGCAATCCAGTAATTTCCATTCTATCTAAGGGTCTGACGGTGCTTCATGATTTCAAACGGTAACAACTTCAATGATTTGCTTTCTCCACCACTAATAGATGAAGGGATAATGAAAGAACAACCATATTATGGATTATTATTAAATGACAACCAATTTTTAGGGAATATTTATAGCTCCCTTTTTGCTTCATAATAGATATTTTAGAGCTTTGCCTTGAATTTTAGGGCAATCAAATATCAGGGGAAATTCCTGCAGAGGTACTAGGGAATTATAAATCATTGAAGTGCTTAGAGACCTCACATAATCAAATTAAAGGATCAATATCATTCACCCTTGGGAATATAAAATCATGAACGCCCTCTGCCATATGCTATGAGTTGTCTAGCATATATTCCACCATTCACATAGCTTCTAACAATTGACATGTGGGAGCTCATACATTTTCTCATTATATAAAACTCAGGAACTTTTTAGCTCTGGATTCCTCAAAAGTTATAAATTGTTAACCCACTAGTTGAGTAATAATGTAAAATTAAAGTGTTACCTAGTTCAATAACAATGAAAACTATTGAATGTTTTAGAATTTGGCAGTTACATCAATATGTTGTTAATGCTTACATTTTTTTAAGTGATAACCCTTGAAGAATGGTGGACGAAAAATCTTGAAGAAGCTAAGAAACGTGAAGCAATGAAAGCCAGTGTGAATTCCTTCACATAAGCCAAAGATACTGGTATGCATTTTTTCTATTCAGCTTATGTGTGACTTCAACTGATGGCTTGTCCGTTAGTTGTGATGGCATAGTATTTTTTTGTGACATCCGGTTCTTTTCCCCCCTACTCCTTTTGGTACATAGCTCCCAAATTTGGGTGTGTGTTTATACATTATGTATTGGGGTTCCCATGAAAAGAGATGGTGGCAAAAGTATTGGAGACTCACTGGTGCCCTGTGTTGGAGGAAACTGGATTCTCATTACCTCCCAAAGCTTCAAGCGAGGATAGTGGAAAGATGTTGGAGGATGGACCTGAGATTGGTAATGAATATATGGGAAATCTTAGTTTGGTGTTTTCACTTTTAATTTCTTGGGATTTTGACTACTAGGTTAGCATCACCAAATTATTTTGTCCTCTTCACTACATTATGTCTTGAAAGCGTGTTTTACAAAGTATTCATATAGCAGTATTATCTATTTTTAATTTATGACTTGAGGATTATGGTTTCCTAACAATTTCTCTAGGTTCCTTTTTTCAGCATATTTAAGGTTATTGTTATGTTGCTAAATTTAACAATTTGATTACTTACGTGCGGGAGAATGGAATTTATCATTTTGCAGTGAAGAACTGTTAAAATTCAAGGTATTTTGTTTTAACATCTGTTTTCTTTTCCACCTTTCTTCAGGTGTGTTATTTTTGAATGAGTTATATTGTTTCTTTGTTACTTCAATTTGTCCAAGGGCAACAAGGGTTTGGGGAATCTTAGCTTAAAGTGGTGCAATTAAAGCCTGGTGCATATTTTGATATTATTTATGTAGAAGATGGAATCATACCTGGCAGGCCACTTCCTTCTGAATTCCATGTAGAACCACATACAAAATATGACAGAGCTGCAGTTAAATGGGGTCTGATGCACCATAAATAAAGTGCTCCAGATTGTTGTCAGGCTTTCTTAGACCAAGAACAAGGTGAAAAGAAGTGTGAAATTTGGGTTTACTGTCCATTTGAACCTGGTTGCTATTCTCCAGATATATATCAGCACAAGCATCAAGAATGTTGGCTAAAGCAGGTAGAATTATCATGCTTCCTCTATTGGATATCTTGCATCTTCTGCTATGTGGATTCATAGAGGATATTTCGCTTTGGATGTTAGATTATTTTGTCAAGAAAGATGTTGAAATTGATTTTTTGGGGAATCTACATACATATTTATGCAAGTTCGAGCCTTTCTTGCTAAATCAGGGACAACTTACTGAAGGGTAGTTTGAAAATTTGTGTTTGTTCTTATTCAAGTTTGAGTTTATTTCAAGACTGCTATAGTCTATGGTCATGTGCGATTATGAATTATAAATTTATATACTTATGATGTTTCTAGGTTGGAGACTGTACTATTTTCATTGGAGGATGCTACTATTGATGCACCCAAGGCTCTTGAGTTACTTGGTAGGATTCTCGCAAAACTGGTTGTTGAAGGGACATTCTTTATTCAAGATATAGCAAGGGAAATCAAGGATGGAGGTACATAGCCAGGAATCTTATTAGAAACGAGGGGATTTTGAGGTTTTTCTCAAGAAGAAAATTTCAAGGTAGTCTGCTCACAATTTTAATGCCTAATCAATTTTGTGGTTTATCTATGATCTCTCATGTTGAAAAGTGAATGGTTGGTTAGTTTTCAGCTCGTGCTCACAATTTTGGTTCCTGAAGCTCTAGCACTTTATAACAAAAATAGGCAAAGTCAAACAACACAAATGGTCCACTAGCTCTTTTCATTTGCTAATATTATAATGAAGTTTTTTTAGAGGCGTTGTTTGTTATTTTGTTTGTTTTGGTTAGAAAAGGGTTTGCTCTTGGTTTTATGTGATTTTCAATTAATTATCGTATGTAGCATGTTGAGAAATGGGAAAGAATAACGTGACATTTATTTTGCAGAAATTGATGCTGAAGGAAAATTGCTTTGACATTGTTGATGTTAAGGTATATGTTGTATAAACTATTTATAGTCTAATTTATGTTATATTCTAGTGTTCATTGTCCTTCATTTCTTACACTGCGTTGTATTTTCTTTTTTTCTTTTTTTTCAGAAAATGAAATCAATATTGATGGTAAGAAACATGAATTGAAAAAAGAGGAGAGCAATAACATCGGAGCAACAAATGCAAAAAGAGAGAGGAGAACTAATCTGGTGATACCCTTAGAGCCAATATCTCGCATAAGACACACATATAAATATTGATGATCATGTCTTCAGAGTTGATGAATTCACCTGTAATGCCTTGACAACACAACGATAATGTTTTGAAATGATGAAACATCATTTCACATGTAAATTGTTGTCTAACTAATATTAAGTTGGAAACTCATATTGTAATACTTTAACATTTCATATAATATAATTTATGTGGTTGAAATTATTTATAGTTGCACTTGATGTTGTTTAGTATTGTAATTAAAATATAAGACTTTGTGTTTTCATATTAGATGAACATGCACATTGTACGACATTTTTTTAATCATACAAATTAATTTATGTTGATTAATAATGAACACAAATAAAATGAACATACGACTAAATTAGTCATTTATAATGATTATTAATGAAATTAAATAAAATGAATATAAACTACTAAATTAGTTGTTTATATAATGAATAAATGGCTACTGCAAATCATAATTTGTGACTACAAATGACGACTAAATTTTGCATATATACAACTATTAGTAGCTAATTTACAGTATCTTATAACACAACTAAAATTTAGTCATATTTCTTCGGTCATTAATTGGTTTCAAACAATGACTAAAATTTGCATATATATGACTATTAGTAGCTAATTTACAATATCTTATAACACGACCAAGATATTGGTCATTAATTGGTTTTCTCGGGTGATCATATAGTAATATATTTTGTTGTATATTTGGTCATTAATTGTGACATTTAATGACCAAATAAAAGACCAAATCAATGACCAGATGAATGACCAAATGAATAACTAAATGAATGACTAAATCAGTGACTAAATCAATGACCAAATATACAAATAGATAAAAAAATCGAGATAACCAATTAATGACTAAGCTAAAAATGACCAAAACTTGGTCACGTTATAAGATATTGTAAATTAGATACTATTAGTCACCGACTGAAAAATAGTCGTTTATATGCAAATTTTAGTCATTTTTTTACAAACTAATTAGCCATTTTGTACTAGTGCTAGATTCTTTACCCAAGCCTTGGTTGTGCTCTTGGGTGACCCATCAAAAGTAGGTAGAAAGAATCTACCCAAAGTGTGTTGCATGCACCCTCTTCTTCTATTGTGGTTACTGGGTCTTCTATCTTCTTTGATTTGACAAAACCCTTGGAAGTTTAGATGCTCCTTGAATCTTCTAGACTGAGATTCATATTCTTGGAGATAGTCACTAAGAGTTTCCTCCTTTGGTGTTTCTCCTTCCTCTTCTTCTCTTTCCAAGAATGCAGGCATGGTACCACGTTCTAGATCTGATGGTGTAGATGAATGCTCACACCCATAATGTGAAAACCTGGAGCTTTATTCATGTACAAGCTCTCTTAGAGAATCTTTATATCTCTCTATCCTCATCTCTTTGATGTATCTATTAATGCCCTGCATAATCCTTCCCTTTAATTTCTCCCGATAATGGGGTATGGCCTCCATATCTTCTGCAGATATTATCCTTTCTATGAGAAGCCTCCTTAGATGACATGATGGCTGAAGTATACAGGTTGAGCCAAGATTATGCTCTGATACCACTGTAATATCCCAAAATTGGGAAAGCAACAATATAGCACATAAAACTGGAAATATGCAGAAATATCACTTAATTAAAACATGAGACAACCATAGAGACATTCCATTATGATTTTAATAACAAAAATAGGTACAAATTCTTGAGGAAAATATCACTCAAGTTGAGCAAACAAGCCTCCCAAGAAAGGACACACCTAGATCTGAAATGTTGCTAATACAATATGAGCTAGAATGTCAAAACTGCATTGTATATGAGGGGATAGCTACAGTTGAGAATGGAATCACATGTATATGCTACTATAATGATACAATAGTTCAAGGAATATAGATCCAAGCCCCAAAACATATTTCTAGGACAACCCAGAAAAGGTTTATGGAAATACACACTATACAAAAATAGCAGATTTGGCCCTAGGGTTGAATAATATCTGCAACTGAATCATTGATGGGAGGTGGCTGATCTGAGATATGAGATGGTTGATCCTCCTCCAATAGATCTCCTAAATGAAGGGTTGATCCCATCAAAGGAAACACAACTCCTCCAACTAGGGAAATAAACCCACTGCTGCAACTACTCTATAAAATAACGTAGTCCTTGAGGGAAACTGAGCTGTAGATGATGATAGCTACTTGTACTGGTGCCAAAATATGAAATGAGGTCCTGAGAACTTCCTCACAAGATTCCGGATGAAAGGATGATCCCTCAAATGGAAAACTAGCTCAGAAATTGGAGATCTCTCTCCTCCACTGCTACACCCCTGCAACACAAACCAACTCTAAACATAATTGTGTTGTATATGAGACTAAAGCTTCAAAAATTACAGATAGTGGTAATGCAGCTCAATACAACCTCTCCTGAGTAGGAACTCTAGGTCCCCCAAGGATGAGGTTGGGATTTCTGCTCAGAAACACCCTTGGGCTAAACAACACAACAAACCCTGCTAAAAAACAAGAGCATGCATAAATATGTCACATGACAAATATAGATCTAAAAAGATCGAAATAAATAATAAAAATACATCCCTTCTAATGCTTCCATCCTCTTCCTTTTATGCTTGGTGAGCTTCCTCACCCTGGGTTCCACTCAATAATGGAGCTACTCTCATGCATACACTCCTCCTAAATGACTGTGTTGTCCTCCATTAATCCTCCATGATCTCCATAACAACATTGTTGATTTGGTCAACATTGACCTATTCCACATGCTCTAGCCCCTGTTCACAACTTAGGGTGCTTTATTAAGTTGAAATTACGATCCACTTTCACATGAGAAGTGGTTTATTCTTCATAAAGAGATTTATGGGTCTCCCTACCCACATATTCACCTATCTAAGTGAAAAAAAAAATTTTTAATATTCCAATTAATTTTGGAATATTACCGCAGTTCGAGGTGGGCACATATTTCAATGCAAGTGGAACCATGAGTAGGCCCAGAAACAGGGAGCGGAACCATGAGCCTTGAAATTTTCCCAGGGAGGTAATTTTTCTCCATGTCGGAATATAGTCAAGTTTACAATCATTTTTCATGGTTTTTCATAGGGGATGCGATGGCAAGGTCAAATTCGCTTTTGAGTTGCATATTTCCAGCCACCCATGGAGTAACATCTTGGAGGAATCTAAGGGGAATCTAAAAGATTCCCTTTTTCCCCAGATCTTCACTTTCTCATAATTCAAAAAATGGACAGTCGATTTTTCACTATTCGACGTCACAAATCTGATGGCATATTCAGATTTTCCATTTGAGCTTTATATTTTTCGACCACTTTCCAAAGTGGAGTTGCAGGTGTCATTTTTCAGCAAGTGAGCAATCATTTTCACACATTTTGACACCACGAGATTAATGGTGATTTCAGATCCAATAACAAATCAACTCATTCTTCAATCATCTTCAGCATGAGATATATGATGAGTTTATTTCATGTACTTCTTTGTCTTTTGTATCTGAGATACATTGTGCTGTACAGATCCCTATTGATGCTGATGCGGGATCTTGTTTTTGTTCTTGACGTGGGATGTACTTTATATCATGGATTTGTATTATGTTTGATATCCCTTTGATTCCATGTTGGTGAGATACTCATTGTGACATGTATGTTGTTTGATATCCCTTTGTTTTCCATGTTGGCAGGATACTCATAGTCATTATGTGTGAGAAGTTGTCATACTGATAGGATTCCTTCTTGTGTGTGAGAGTTACATAGTGGAACATCTCTTAGAGAGGTCAAGCCACTCCTGCGTGAGGGAATTTTCCTTGTATGTCAGAGAAAACACATCCATGTACATCTTCACTCATTATAACACTTAATGCAGTGACCTACACCATCTTGACACCAAGGCCCGAAGATGTAGTCCCTCTTGGACGAACTCCGTTATCAAGCGACGTGTTCTTATGATTTCTTATCTTGAAATGTTATGTTCATCTTTTTTACAGCATGTTGTCATTCATTTATGTTCATTAATGCTTTGATAAATTGTAATCCTAACATATCAGTTGAGGTAAAAGGTTTTGGTTAAGGGTACCAAGAATTTACCCTGGATCATCTCGCAATACAGTGGTGCCAACTTGGCATGTGATCTAATCTTCAAGGAGCTCTGCTTGGGCTTGATGCGCAAATAAACATGCTCCCTAACGTAAAACTCCTTAAATTCCTTGTGTTGGTCTGCATAAATATTTTTCCTATCATTTGTTGTCTTTAGATTCTTCTTGATAACCTGCATTTCTTGTTCCATCTCTGACAACATGTCTGGTCTTATCAACACCCTATTCATTGGATCAGTCCACTTGATGGGAGTATTACAACTCCACCCATACAGTGCCTCAAATAGACTCATCCTCATTGACTCCTGATAACCATTGTTGTAAGCAAACTTGACCAATGGAAGGTACTCTTCCCATCTCCTTTGCTAATGCATGGTATACATCCTCAACATATCCTCTAGAATCCTGTTGACCCTCTCTATATGTCCATATTTTTGCGGGTGATAAGGCCAACTCTATCCCCAATCCCGCAAACAACTCCTTCCAAAAATTGGAAGTGAACTTAACATCCCTGGCTGACACAATATTCGTCATGCAATCTCACAATATCCCTAATGAAGACCTGTGCCACCTCACTAGTTGAATAAGTAATCTTCACTAGAATGAAGTGAGCTACCTTTCTCAACCTATGGACTACAACCATGACAGAATCATGCTTCCTTGATGTCCTCGGAAAACTTGTAATGAAATCTATGGAAATGGCCTCCCATTTCCATTCTAGAATCGGAATAGGTTGAAGCAACCCACCTAGATGCTTACACTCTTCTTTCACCTCCTGATAGTCCAAACATCTGGCCATAAACTCTGCCACTTCCTTCTTCAGATTCAACTAGTAGTATAACTTCTTCACTGTTGTCAATGTCTTCTGATATATTGGTTGAACTAAATATGGATTGACTTGAAACTCCCTCAAGATAGACTTCTTGAGCCCACTTTCATCTAGCACATATATTCTATCTTTGAATCTCACCAAACCATCTGTCGTGAGATGATTATCCACATCCTGATCACCTGTACCCTATTGTAACATGTGCTTAACCTCCTTATACCTATCATCCTATTTTCCTTCCTGTAAGATCTAATCCTGTAAATCTATCCCATACGAGCTCCCTGCTGCAACATGTTTCATCTACACTCTCCTACTGAGAGAACATTCAACCATGTTCTCCTTTCCCTTAATGTATCTGATCTCAAAATCAAACCCATTCAGATTCATTTGGTGAAACATATATCTCAACCCATTGTGATCGCTCATCAATACAAACCTCCTGCCAAGAGATGATGCCTCCACATCTTCAAGGAATGAATAATAGCTTCCAACTCAAGATCATGAGTCACATAGTTCTGCTCGTTCTCATTCAATTTCCTGGACTCATAATGCACCACCTTTCCCTTCTACATTAGGAATCCACAAGTCCTCTTTTGAAAGCATCTGTACACACCATGAATTATTAATCCAAATCTACAATCTTAAGAACTATAGCATTTGTTAACAACTACTTCAACTGCTCAAAATCGGTTTCACAGTCCTCTGTCCATTCAATTTTCTTACCTTTTCCTTGCAATTATTTAATAGGATATGCAATGTGCAATAAGTTCCTGATGAACCTCCTATAGTAACTTGCTAACCCCATGAAGGGTCTAACTTCATCCAAATTTATATGAGTTTTCCACACCACGATATATCTAATCTTTTCCAGGTCCACTGCTATGCCTTCCTTGGAGACAACATGTCCCAAGTAATGTACCTCTATTTGAAAGAAACTACACTTGCTAAGATTGGAATAAAAATTATTCTCTCTTAATAATCTCAATAATGTTGCTAAATTTTTTGCATGCTCCTCCTCATTCTTAGAATATATCAATATATCATTAATGAAAACAATCACAAACTTGTCCAGATTAGGATGGAACATGCTATTCATCAAACACATGAAAGTAGTAGGAGGATTAGTCAAACCAAAAGGAACCACAACAAAATCACAATGCCCATACCTGGTCTTGAAAGCAATCTTGTATATTTTCTCTTCTTTGATGCATACTTGATGGTATCCTAATCTCAGATCAATCTACAAGAACATTGTTTCTCCCTTCAACTGATCAAACAAGTCGTCAATCCTCGAAAATGGGTATATGTTCTTGATTTTCACCTTGTTCATTTACCTATAATCAATGCACAACCTGAGAGTACCATACTTCTTCTTCAAGAATAATATTGGTGCACCCCAAGGTGATACACTTGGCCTAATATATCCCTTATCAAGAATTTCCTTCAGCTGCAACTTCAAGTCTACTAACTCTGGTGTTCTCATCCTGTAAGGTGCCTTTGATGTTGTTGTTGCTCATGGTACCAACTCAATAGAAAAATATACTTCCTTGTGGGGAGGAAAATTTGGAATCTCTACTGGAAACACATCCTAGAACTCTTGCAATATAGAGTACCTCTTGAATATTTATGCATCCTCAACATCCTTACCCTTGTCCTTGGAAATATGAATTATAAACATTACACACCCTTTCCTGGAATTGTGCTTAGCCTGCATAGATGTGACCATCCTAAATGAAGTAGGATTAGTCTTTCCCTGCAAGATTATCTTTCTCATTATCATATAGGCACTCAGTGTCCTTATCATAACAATCTACCTTGGTCCTGTGAATATGCAACCAATCCATTCTCAAAAGCATAATATATGATCTCAATGGCAGTACATTCAGATGTGTTGTTGTAGGCATACTATTCAACTCAAATGCATAAGATCTTACCCAGTGATGAACTCTCTTCTTAGTACCTATAGCCAACTGCACCAACCAAGAATCTTCATGCACTTATTTTCTAGAGCTACACTTATCAACCCGGTCAATTTTAACATAACTATAATTAGATCTAGGATCAATCAAAATAGAAACAACTCGACCATAGAGCTTACCTTCCATCTCAATAATGGATTCTTGATGGTCTTCCTAATTTTTGTACAGGTGTGCATAAATAAAAGGAATGCTATGACCAACATCCCCAACTGTCTACGCCTCCTGGTTGCTATATATCTGAGGCCTGCCACCTGGTATAGTGAAAAATCCTTCTTGTGATAATATTTGCCACATATCCAACACTGCAATGGTACCCTACCATCACCTCTATTCTATTGCTCTCCAAGTTGCGACCTATGCCCCTTCTCAACCGCATTGAAGTTCTTGTAAGGAGCAACATTTTCTTTCTGACCTACATCCTGATGTATTCCCCAATTTGGTGGCCACTTCCCTTCAACTTTATCATTTCCCTTCAAATCACGCTTAGTCTTAGTTTTGCGCTTTGAATACTCATAAAAATGCTTCAACTTCTTGATGGCCTCCTCCAATGATTTAGGCTCATCAAAATCAATTTGGTATTTATATGTTGTTGGTAACCCATTGATGAATCTATGAATCTTATCCTTCTCATCCTGGAGGTAAGGCACATGCCTCAAAAAATCCAAGAACTTTCTAGTGTACTCATCATCTGTCATACAACCCAAATGAAAATCATAAAATTTCTTAGCTCTATCATCATAGTACCTCTCTGATAGGTACTTATTCTTGGAGAGTCTCTCGAAATCATCCAAAATCAACTATTCTTCCCGAATTTCCTTGACATTCTTCACATATTCCCACCAAATAATTGTTTTTCCTTTGAGACTGAAGGTGGCTATCTTGGATTCCATGTTCTATGAGTAGATATGCAATCTAAAGAATTTATTCATCCCAAGAAACCATGCCTTTGCATCTTCTAACTTCTTAATCTCTACATCAAATTTAGGAGGCTTGACTTTCTTGAACTCCTTAGGCAAGTACTCACTCCTCCTATAAGGATGATGATGTTTATGATGGTGTTAATGTCTCCTGGATGAGCAACTAGAATTATTCCCATACATACCATTCCTCTTGGCAGGTGTATTGAGTGATCTGCCGCCTCTGATTGTATCCCATTTATCAAACCTATATCTGGACCAAGAACTACTACCATATGCTCCATTAGTCTTCTCTTCCTGATATGACTGATCCTCAATTGTCCCTATCTCTGCAACTCTGGCAAGCTCTGAAGAATCATTGCATTGACTTCTACCTGCTTTTCCTGAGCCAATGCAAGTATTTCCTGAGCCTCAACCAACCTATCATTGTTTGCTTTGAAAATTTTTATCTCTTCCCTCAAACTCTTCAATGTATCTGATATACCAGGAGAATACTCATCTCCTTGTTGCCCAACTTATATGTAGGGAGAGTCATGTGAACTGTAGTCCACCATTTTTCTCATCATCTCTGATTCTCTTCTTCCTGCAAGTGTACCATGTCTTATACACCAAATAGATACCAAAATCAAAACCATACCTTAATGACATTCATGGGAGCTTATCTCATCTGCAAAATAAGTCTACATTAGCATGATACATATATAATCATAATCATATTAGTGTAACAATATCATTCATGGCCATACCAATTGTACATCATGACCTCATGCATGACAACCATAACCTTGACAACATCAGATTTTACCAAAAGAGAGTGCAACTCGCACTGATACCACCTTGTAACCACTTCCTCCCACATTTACCCACTTTCACTGGTTTACCCAAGGTAAACATGAGCTAAGGTTTACTATGATAAAACTCAACCTCCTATATGACCATAAGGAAATGGAGTTGATAGCTAAGGCTTTAATAACCTTCCTCAGGTGCTACAGGACCACTAGGAGGTACCCAACCCCTGAGCTAACTCTCTTTTTCACTAACCTAGAGCTTTAGTCACTCCCTTTCAAAAGCCTCCAAGCGATTGTAACCCTCCAGTCACTCCCATAGGCCTACTTCCCAGTGACTATGGAATTTTCGAGTCATTTTTGTACCAGAGAACTCGAATTTTGACCCACTTTTCATGACTATGACTCATGCCTCTGACCATAAATCAATGGAACTTCTAGAGATGGTGAAAAACATATAAACAAAGCTTCTAAACCAAAAATTTGAACAAGGAATTGACCTCGCCCCTCCCAACCAGGATTAGAATTATGTCAAACACATGATAAAAAAGAAACATATAGGTCATGAATGTATATATGAACATATGGATTTGAAAGTTATCTAAAGTTTAATAAGAAGGACCAGTGCCTTCTCAAAATAGTTTTAATAACACCAATTAGTTCATGTATTCATTAACTAAACATTCATGAATTAGAATTTGATAGGAGCCATAGTTAAATATGTCATATAACCATAATCATAACCAACATATAACCAGGTAGATAACAATGATAGAAAAACCATTAAATCCACATAGTAATAAGTATAATTACTAATCAAAGACAATAGAAACTTATCTCTTATTAACCATATGAAAAATCCAACCAAGTCAGGGACTTCCACGTACTACCCGACAATAGATTAGGATGAACCAAATATTTCTTTCAGTCAATCACCCCCATTTCATATTCCAAGCATGAATATGGGATTTAATGGGATAAACCAATCCATAAAAAACTAAGGGAATCCATAGGTTAAACCACCTCCACCCTCAACATACCGTGATCTCACCTAAACTGGTCCTAAGATCACAAAACTAAAATGAGCTTGGATGCCTCATAATTCCTTCACCATCCCTTAAGGAATTTTCTTGTCTCCACCCACTTGTTGAGGGCTTCCCAGAGAAAACCATCTCCACCCCCAACCCTTAGGATTTTCCTGATACCACCTCAGCCAGATCCAAAAATATTATGACAATCCAAATATCAACCAAGAATGAATCCCATCACACCATAGCTATCTGGAAATGGCAAGGAAAGTTTGAAACCACTGTCACACAAGGAAAAACCCATGCCAGTGATAGCAAGAGAACCAAATAGACACATGCATAAACCATGCATGCAAAAACCAGTTAGGAAATCATACATACAACTTGTTAACTGCAAGTATTCTCGCTAAATCCATTTGATCCAATTTTTCCTTGCTTGATTTTTTCTTTCCTTTTCTTTCCTTATTTTTCCTTTGCTTTCCTTGTCCTTCCTTTTATTGCTTGCTTTCCTTCTCCTCTTAGTGCTCTTCTCCTCTTTGAAATGACTTCCAAAACTAAACTGAAAAAAGGCCCCAAATTAATGCTTTGTGTCTTTTTATTACTCATGCCTCTAATTTCTTCATTTTCCTTCATTTTCCTCCTCACATGTAACCTATGACCTTTCACCTCCCTTTTCTCCTATTTTTTTTCATAAATAAAATGCCAAAATTCCTTTTTTCCTTTTCAAATTTTTTTCCATTTCCTTTGCCAATTTCCCCTTAGCCATAATATACAACAAGTGATGCCCACTAGGATATTTTTCCCAACATTCAACTTGGAATAAGTGTCCCATGACCTTGGTCTTATTTTTCCTTTATCAAATTTATTACTTGAAATTTTAACCTGATGATGTTACCGTGTGGGTGGAATTATACGTTCTAGCAAGAGCTAGAAAAGGGAGAATTGTCATTTCTTCCAGAAAAAAAATCTGAGTAGGGAATTTGGAGTATGTGTTCTTGAATTGGAAGGATGAACGTGGTGTGAAGGTTGGGGACCATAGTGGTTATTGATTCTTGATTTTATGCACTATTCTGGCAGTTTTTGGCTATGATGGAGGTCGCAAAGTGGGTAAACATGCATGCATAAGCTTGAAAATGTTTATTTGTACTGGTACAATTTTGGATTGGGAGTGGAATTGGTACGTTTACAAGTCTGGCTCAATATTTATTAGAAGCATTTTCTTGGCTTATTTTCATGGTCTTAAATGGGCAATCTTTTCCCCCCTTCCTAGTACTACAAATTCGTTTGTTTGAGTCTGTCATCTGCTTGGTGTTTCTAGTTCTATAGGGTTTGGTTGACAATCTGTTATTGTTCTGATTTCCATGAGTTGGAAATGTTGAATGTTTGGAGAGAGGGATTGTATTTCTAGTTCGTATAGTGCTCAGCAGAAGGTTTCATGGAACTTTTCTCCTAGTGTTGGGCCTGGGTCGCAAGGTGGGTTCAGGGTCTAATAGTATTTGTTGTTGTTGGGACAGCCTGGGAGGGTGTGTAGAAGGTCGGAGCAGTCTCAGTGGATAATTATAGAGGTGGAGGTAATTCCACTAGTAGTCTTGGATTCTGTATTCAAATTAGATGAAAGGTTGATGGGGTGTGAAGTCGGTGATTGGTGGTGTCTCTTGCTAGGGTACTACATGATTACAGTTCATGTGGGGAGAATTATGCCTCGGCATAATGCGTGCAGTTTTCGTGGGGATATTGGACATGGTCGACCCATTCAACCTAATGCCAAATCAAAAGCATAGGAGGCAAAAATCAATTATAGTTCTGCAAATTCCTATAGCACTCGAGTAGAGATTTAGATATTGGAGACTAAGGCTTCACAAGAGCGTCAAGCATATTCGTATTTTGAGATTTTAAAGGAGGTATCACAATGGCTTCTTGACCCTGATCATATCAGGGGATGGAGGAATCAATATTTTCGTATGGTTACACTATTGGATTAGTGGTTAAAGACTACTGGGACAACTATTAAAGGAGAATCATGACGATAAGAACAACATTATATTATTTCTCAATGACATTCAATGAATCAGTAGAAGCAGTAGGACAATCTGGATAGATTGGAAGAGTACTTATATCACATTGCGAGGGAAATCCAATGTGATTTTAAGCCCTCTATGTCACTTGGTTCAAGTGCGAAGGATTTGGTACCACTATCATCATCAAACACCTGATCTGGTTTTATGTTTTGGTCATGTTTCTGCATGTTGTCATGTTTCTTGATTTCTTGTTTAGTTGATGTTTCTAGTCATATATGTAAACATTTTGTACTTTTGATACTAGCCAACAGTTTTGGCTTTCGATAATAGAGTGAGGCTAGTAATTTTGATGATTGGCTCAGTAATGATGTAATCCGATTCTCGAAGGAAACATAATAATTTCAAAAAAAACAATTAAACATATATATTTAAAAAAATTGTTTAATTTTATAAATTTATTTTAAAGTATAATTAAAAATATTTTACAATTCAAATAATAATAGAAGGGAAATTAAACTAAGAATATTTTAAAGTTTTGATTAATTAATTAATTATTAAATAGTTATGATATTGATGTCATTAAAAATAACAGAAAATATTGTAAAATAAGACGTTTCTCTCTCTTATGAAAAATAATTTAGGAAATATTATAAAAGATATATATATATATATATATATATATATATATATATATATTTATTTATTTATTTATTTATTTAATTTTTTTCCTCTCTTCATTTATCATTATTCATTTTTCTTCAATTTTTTTTTTATATTTTTATTGGGTTTAATGGTTAAAAACATATATTTCATTTTACAAGGGGAGGTTTTCAAATCCAAAAGGGGTAGAGTATGTATGTAACGCCCCATTCAAGGAGCTTCAACCATAAAATTACATTGCACCAATGTTTACAACATGTAAATAAAGGAAACAACAATATACTTAAAATCATCATATTTTAAATCTAACAATGTAATTCATATGTATATATTTCATTTCATGAGAATTTTATTTAAATTCAATCATAACAAAAAGAAGAATAATCTTCGGTTATGATGGATCAGTTGTGTTTCTCTTGCTAGGACCAGCCAACTAAATATGCCAATGTGCCAACTTGAAAATTCTATCCAAATTCCTGGCCTCGAGGAACCTCCACGGGTTCCTTAGCCCTTTAAGCCCAAGTCCAAACCACAGTAATATTGTGCCCGAGTCACTCGTGCCAACCAATATCCACCTCTCAATGCCAATGAAATTTATACATTCTCTATGTCAAACCAATTTCTGTCACAAGAAATCCTTCGACTCCCTCCCTTCCAAGTTTCTCCCAAGCCTCCTCATCCAAAATCCATCACCCAGTTTCCTCGTAAGAGTTCCCCTCTCCCAAAATTCTTCCCACACTTTTTCCTCCCCCAAGGTCAATCTCACCAACACCCATAACGCCCCGTTATCCCCTTATCCCAAATTAAATTCAAAAGGGGGGGGGGGGGGGGGAAGCCTATTCATGTCTGAAACAATAAGTAATGGTGATGAAAAAATATTAATATCCTTTTTGTGTCAGTCAACCCTATGGATTCCTAAGAATACTATAAATTTACTTATTAAATAATCATGTTAAAATATAATTTATTAATTATAAGTTAGGATTAAAGGTTAAGTAAGCATTAATTATGCTTAACTATTAAGCAAGCTTAATACATTTCATAATCTTGATCATTAATCAAGCTCAAGGTTAATCGTAATTTATTCATTAATCAAGCTTAACCATAAACTAATCATATATAAGCATAATAGGCTACAAAATACTAGTGTATTCATGTGAGCTGTGTGTATGTAGCTAGCATATGCATACCTCATACATGTACTATTAATACTTATAAGAGTTAGTCATAGAAATCAATTATTTAGCAGGTAGGTTAATAACATAATATAAGATGATAATATCAAGACACGTGCACTACAATGTACATCTCGGTAAACTTTCATTGTGCCAAAAGAGGTCTCTTATCCCAAAAACAAATGGGTATCATACACCGCTTTAAGGCCTAACTTGACTATCTCTTGTCTTCTCTCACAATCACTATTGCCTAAAACTTAGATAATTAGTATCATCTTCGTTACTATTTTTGATGTATCTTTGTTGGTGAATAAGTATACTTCAAGAGCATTTCTTTTCTAAATAAATTGCCTTATTATATTATAACGGAAAATATTTTCAAAATATGTTAAAAATAAATAATTTATTTCAAAATATAATACATTAAAATTTATTAAAATATATTCATTTTGATCTTGCAAATTTATTATATTGTAAATTTAAAGTCTTAATTATTTATATCAATGATAAGGTTAGAATTCTCAATCACTTGTATTTCTTTGATCAGATCTAATAAAGAGATTAGCTACAAACTTTTGTTGTGAATTTTTCGAATAGTTTTGATTTGTGGTTCAAAAAAAATTAATTTTTGTTTGTGTAAAACATTTTAGTGATCAGTTTTGGATTACATGTCAAGAAATTTGTAAATGTGATTTGTGTTAAACATTTTTAGTAATTGTTTGTGGATTATACTAGTATATTAATAAAATTGTATGTACAGATTAATTGATAAAATCAAATGTGCATTTATATAACACAAGGATACAATATGAGACACTTCATTAATACAATTATCCCCATAATAGGTACAAAGAATTTAGGAATTGACAAGGGGATATCTATCTCATCCCATATCACGATGAATACAATGCTTCCACCTTATTTTTCTACCCCATATAATCTAATCTAACAAGTGAAGTCTATGTAGTACACTACACTAGTAAGTTACACATTCCCTTATATTACAAGAAAGTTTCTAATTTAATTATAAAACAACTCTCCATATTCCAACAAAATTTGTATTACTTTTTCCAAAAACTAATTAACACTCACTAGGGGTACCACACCTCAAGCTAGTGTCAACATTATAATTTCCTCTAATACTTATTTATAAATAGGTTGATGCTTCACTTGTACGTATACCAATTAACCAAAAATATCATTGATGGTATTATATTTAAACTACTAAATTACCCACTAATAAATGAGTATGTATTGAGTTGTCTTTATACATATTATCTTAATTAAATGTCATGATCTATACACTATTTATTTTATAAATATCATGAATTAGACAATATTCATTTGTTCATTAAGCTTATAATGTTAAAAAAATAGTTACAATTTTTTCCCTTCAACATGTCAACCTTCAATGAGAAATACAAGTTGTACCCATTTATTTTGGTTTTTAAGTACCACTTCCTTGTAAAAGGCATTATGTGAAAAATCCTTTCTTATGACTTGTTATAAATAAGGGGACCAAGGGACATATACATAAGCATGTAATCAAGTGAATGAGGGTTGTGAATGAGTATAGGTATATGTAGCCTCCATCCCACATGTGCAATCCCTCCCTCACTTGATAGGGTTTCTCCCACAAGGAAAAATAAACTTGTCAATGACAAGATAAAGCGAGGTGCTAGTTATGCTTGGTTGGAGAGTAGAGTTGAGATGCCTTCAGAGAACTTCTTAGGTGAATTGTGTTGTGGTTCTGCTATGACAACTATATTGTGGTATTTAGTATATTTTTGGGGTTACTCTAATAGTGGTTTCATGTTCATTGTTTTACATGTGGCTTGGGATCTAACGCCCACTTCAAGACCTTACATAAATGAAAGTATGTTGGCCTCTCAAATATTTTAAGCAAATGAGTTATTCCCTAATGTTTTTAATCAGTGGTAGCTAGATATATTGTTTTTCAATGGTATTTAGGGTTAGGCGATGAGGGTGATTAGGCTATTTATAATGGCTTCATCTTTTTGTGGATTTCCTGATGTGATTTTTCTCATGGACATGTCATGAAGTTCATTACTAGTAAACAATCTACATGTATAATATGGGTTTCTCAAGGATAGTGACAATGGTAGCTCCAATTCCAAAGTGAGGAAGTCTTTGTTCTTTCACCAATAACACCCTATCATGGGTGTCTTGCAGGCTTAGTGTTACCAAATTATGGTTCTATACTTCTTGTGGCCTCAAGGGATCCCCACCCACATTATCAAAATATTGTGTGGGACATATTATTGGATTAGAGGTCTATGATCCCTTTCATGTGTATAACATGATCAAGGGAATACTTATGTTTTGATAATGTTTTGGTTTTTATTAGTTATTTTATAAGCAATTTTCACATTGAAGTGGGCATACTCAAGCTTGTGGAAGTTTGCTTATTCAAATATTTTTTCTCTTATAAAATGTATGAATGTACATTAAATGATACTATTAATAATTGAAGGAATCATTTAATAAAAAATAGCATGTTATAGACAAACATCATGGATGTGATTTATAATAGTAAAGTGCATCTCTTATATATGATCATAAATTGGTTTTAAAATTAATAGAATTTAGTTGGTCTACAAAGTGCACATTGAATTTCATAGGTAGTTTCAATTAGGATAGTGGGTGATCCCTACATTTGGTTATATTCATACAAATCACACATTTGAAATCCAACATGAGATATAATGACAATAAATTACAAAATTTTATTTTTTTAACTCGTTATTATGGTAAATGCAAGTTTTTTATGAAGAAGTAACTATGTTATTTTTGAGACTCATTAGATAGAAACACCATCCTACTAACCCAAGGAGTTAGTTAAACTTATTGTTTCCAATGTTTTTGGGCATTTGGCTAGATTAATGTCAACAAATGCCTAGTTTGAATCCCTTTCGATGAGGCATACTATTCTGCATTGAAAGGTTTACTAGGGATTTCATATATGAAGGGGAAGCATCCATTGGGTTTCTTCATGAGATTTCCTTTCGTAATAAATAAATAAAAAACTATGTCTTACAATTCCACAAAAGAACCTTTTAACTAAGAATTCACGATTGAGAACACATGTTATGCCAAAGCAACATAGAACCTAAGCCTAACTTCACTTAAAAAAAATATCCTTAACAACTCATAACATGACACAACAAAAATGAATTAGAAGGAATGGTTTATAACTTATTAAAAAAAACATGAACACAAGCACATGGCCTAGTGAGTTTTAATGGATACTTTTTAATGAGTGGATGACATAGAATTTAAATACCTTCCATGAATTTAGTATCTAGAATGAGATTACATGAAATTGTTTCTGAAATCCACCCTCCATACTTCCTTCTAAAAATAGTTCATTTTCCCAATTATTCACAATGCCCTTTTTTTCATCTTAGTACACATGTAATAAATCATAAGAACCATTTCAAATTGAAATAATTTTAGTTAATATGTACTTTGAAAACCAATTGAAATTTTAAGTTTTTAAAGAATCTACATAATTCTATTTAATCTTATTAGAAATATTATGTGCATGTTTAAGTTTTTTATATAATTAATGATCATTGGTCCCAAGGCATCATGAAATAAATGTTGAATCACAAAAATGTTTTGCATTACCCCATCCATCATATTGCTTCTTTTTGTATCATTTCTCCATCAAAATAGTCAATTTCAACTTGGGTACCTTATTGTTTAAGGGCTTGGCTTGTGGTGCTTTTGTCTTTGGCTCCAACCTTCATTATACTCTCAAACCAAGCAAAGTTCCATATTGCTTTGTTTTCTATTATACTAATGCAAATTGTCCAATCTAGGAGGAGAATGAACTTTTGAGGGGTCCCAAAACATAATGTATGGAGTTGGCCCCTTGTATTGTATTAATCACTTGATATGGGAAAAATATAGTTACACCTTCTTGGATTGAATCATAATTTGAGAGCATAGATTTGTATAGATAAGATCTCCATTAGATATCAAATGAAATAATAAAAATTGAAAGTTGATACTCAACCAAATTCTTTTGCCAACAATCCTTTACACAAAATACAAATGCACATGTTGAACTGCCAATTTTCCTACGTTTAATTTCCATGTATCTAATAACCCACTTGGAACATAAATCATAGGATTTAAAATCTAACATGATCAACCCTAAACTTCACAACTCCTTGGAAATGTAACAAAAATTCTAATTTACAGATGGGAGCTTTACTTTCCTAGTAGGCTAACCCAAAGAAATGCTTGTAAGAGCTTTAGTAGTCAATGATGGCATGTATCCAAAGGACCCAACATGATGAGTAATAAACATGATAGTAGTAGACGCCTTAAAAAAATATTTTAAAATCTCATTTCTAGGGACATAGGATGAGAAATCCATTTTTCCACTATCTTGGCTATTTTCTAGGGCACAAGGTTACATGAGGTCTTTGATGAAGTCTGGAAGGTGAACATAATACCCATATAGTAAGGATTTTACCAAGCTAAATTTAGGACCAACATTTTGACGGTGTTGTACCTGCAAACATTCACGGTGTCTCCCAAATATGAAGTCACGATTAGACCTCACACTGTTTGGAGTAGGAGCCCCATCCGAAATATGGCCCGGTTGCCGAAATAATGGGGTTTTAGTGTTATTCCTTAGCTACAATAGCACATAGAATGATGTATCCGTGACTTTGGTGAAACAAGTGTGTGACTCTCTGAAGGGTCAAGTACAACGTATGAAAGGTTCTAACAGGACAAAGGGAAGGTGAGTGATCCCCTTAGAAGCCTATAATAGTACATAGCTTGAAAGGAACACACGAGCTGAAAAACAATTCACAACTTTACCATGATCGAAATATACAACAACATGCATTCAACGAGATTCATACTAATTTAAACATAATAATTCATAAGCATTAGCATAAATGAAATAACATATATTGCAAACGTAACAAGAATAGTCCTACTATATTAAAAACATATGCATGAAAGTATGTCGACTCTGAGATTTTATTAAAGTGAAAGTACCAAGCATACATATAAAATTGATGAACCAATAGTCCCAATAGTGGAACATGAAGCCAACACCTACTCCAAATAAAAATACCCTCTATGCTACGGAGAAGCCAAGGCTCTCAACAAAACTCCCAAGCTTCTACTCCTAAGCCAAAAGCCCGACCAAAAGGCCTTTACATGACCAATGATGGTATATTTATAACAAAAAGGGGTGACTATTAATCACCCTTTATGACTCTTTATATTCCCTAATTATTGTTTGACTTCTTCTAACCATGACCTTTAGACTTCATTACAAAATGATTCTTCATATTCAGAAAATGGCACTTGGAATTTCACTTAAAATTAATCACAAAAGAATATTATAATATTTCTCAATACCCACATAAGACAAAATTGGGTAGAGTTAACTAGACAAACTAATAAGGAAAAACAAGTCAAGCTTGAGTCTGGGGAAACACCAACTCAACCACTTCAACTTGTAGTTTCTGGGTCACATAGTGGTGCCAAGATTTGTACTATATGATGGGATCGGGCTATAAGTGGACTCTAACCTCCATTGCATCTAGGTACACTGATTTGAAACTAGTTTGGATTTCCTTCTTCAGCAGGAGAAACATAGTATTGATCTGGACAATACCACTAATATACTTCTAGATATTATTCTTGTTCACCTCCAGATCTTCCTTGGTGGCAATATTCCTGAGCTGGTCCAATTATTCTCCAACCTTCTGCCTAACACAATTTCTGCATTTGGCTTCGATGAGTAAGGGAACAAAAGGTATCTTCTGTGATTTCACCATGAAATCCTCGCTATTGTATAATCGTGCATATGAGGCCTGAATGTTATCAATGAATGAGGTGGTTTGTTTGTTACTCTGGATGATAATCCGAACTTGTGATTTCTCCAACTCGACTTGTTTCCTTTTTTTCTTTACCAATTTAGACGATGCCCCTTTGTTGTGCATTGACCACTCATGCATGGCAACGATGGCTGTGTGAAAATCCTTAAGATATTTAGCATTATTTTTCACTTTTGTCACATGTCTTGCAAGCAGACAAATGATTTATGCATGGTGACAAGCTCTTCATAAAGTCTCTACATGGTATCTCCCAATGATGACACTTCACCAAGTATGGTTTCCTTAAGTTCTTCCATATATATCTGTGTGTGAGCTGCCTTCAAGACCTCTGCTTGGAGTTGCTCAATTTTTTGCCTTGGAGTGTGTAAGTTCTTTACCATCTATCTATTCTCGGCCATGAGATACTCCGTGTTTGACGTGGTAGCACCTACAAAGGCCAAGTTGGATGAAAAAATGGCTTCTGGATTTCTCCTAGTATCTGTCACAATCACCCTTTCTCTAATGAATATAGGAGATGTAAGATCATTAGGAAAGTGTTTCTTTCTCACTTGCACAATCTTCTTTTAAAGCTCATCATAAGTCAAACTTTACGTATCCATGAATAGACCATGATCAAGAGGAATAATTTCCTCTTAATCACTTGGAGCTTGCTCTACTGTCGGAGGAGGGGGAGACTGATTGGTGACCTGCTAAGTGCTCAACATAAGATTAAAATCTTGGTTTAGTGGCTTCGGTTCCAGCTCCATGTCTTGAATTACAATAAGTTCTTCAGCTTACATGAGAAAGTTCCTTCTCATGCAACTGTTTTCTCTCGTCTTCTAGTACTCAGTTATGCTCTTGTTCTTTGGCTTGTTTTTGTGCTGCTTCTTCTTCTTATATTCTCCTCCTTTATTCTTCTTCTTGTTTCCACTTTTCTTCCTCCAATATTTTATGTTCTCGTTCTTCCTTTTGCTTCATTTCTTCTCCCTATTTCCTCTTCTTTTATGTTACTATGTCCGCTTTTAGGATGATTGGATCTACTTTCATCATGTGGCTCTACTCTTCCACTGGATCATGTTCAACCTTCCTCTTACCATTTTTTCACACTAGATTGCGCCTTCCTGTTAGTTTTTCTTTTGAAGTGACTCCCTTCTGTGGAGTATCCTGTGATTTTCCTGTGAAACTGATTGGTTTGTAGAGCTTGAAGGCATTGTAACAATTATTCATATTTTCCTCCTCGGGCCCATAAAATGTCCCACTTAGACATTGAAAATAAATCCTCACACAATGTTCTTTGCAAACATTCCTAGGATAATACAGATTGAAGTCCAAACAACCAAATGAAAATTCTTTATCTCCTCTCTTTCGATGTCTGCAACCTTCAAATTCTTGATCTCGTACAATTCGATTTGTAAAGGAAGAACGTGCCAAGGTGCCTTCTTCTTCCTATGCAAAACTCCTGATAACCCTGTGGAAATATGATAAGCAACTTCTTGCATGACCAAATTGTCGGTGTCATACCTCGGTAGAAGATGTGGATACTTCTAACCGCAAAACACTCTGAGGAATGTGTCATTCGGTGAGGCAAACCAATCTGCTAATTTTGACACTACTTCCATTGTCTAACGGGACATGCAAGTTGGCTCTTCCTAAAAAATTAACATGTACAATGGAATGAGGAAGTGATTAGTCAACTTTTCAAATAATCCTTTGTACTTTCACTTTGAAAGCAACTTGCACTAAATGTGCACGACAGTTTCTCTTGGTGACCAGGTCCAATTCATGCCAAGAAATGAATTCTGAGCACATATTGCATCCAACAAGTAAGAATAAATGTAGAATCTGTCTTGTACGCACTTGGGAGGGTTCTCAACATTAGTCACATGATTCTCAACTATTGAGCTAACAAATACGACCATTTGAATGGTTTTTCTTCATTCACGTCCCGATTAAGCAAGAATTTTGAACCTTCTAGAAAGGTCTCAATACTTCTTTGACGGTAGATTCGACAACATAAGAATATCAAGTAATGATAAGCCTTGCTGAGAGATTTCGTCTTGTAAGTGTTGTTAGGTATCTGGCGGAATTTGGAAGGCTCTTTCACCCAACCTTTGATGGAATCCTTTGTGCTCAAGTAGCTGGTGACTGCATAAAAACGAGAATCCATGTATGATTCTGAAAGTGACAAATGATACATAAGATGATAATAATTTTCAGGAAAGAGGCAACCCTTTGTCCATTGGCACTACTAACGGTCATGGTCTTGGAATCCGTATGTGACAATATCCAGCTGACAATGTCTTCACATAGAAAAACTGGGTACTTGCATGCAATATTGTGTAATCCTGACCTTTAGACATTGATATACAACTATCAATATTCAAGATCTACTTTGAAATTATTTTCTGAGAATACCTCATTCACCTTTTTCCATGTAATATCTGAATCTTTCTCTATAAACAACTGAGTGTCTCAGAAAACTATAATGTTTACTGCAGTACTCGCAACTACATCCACAGTGTTGCTTTCTATAATTTCCTTTGAGGAATATTTCCTGGGAGCCATAGTGACAATAATTGATCAAGATAAGTGCTCTGTAATATCCTAAAATGGAATAATGCATTGATACACAAACACAATATTTGTAACATAGAAAATGTACATGTAATTTTATGATCAACACAGATATAGATAGAATAGCTGAGCCATTTTATTCATAGGAGATGATTCAGTTACAACAGTGTACATAAATAAAGGTACTCTAGGCAAAGAGATGGCCTAGAATGAACCTGCAAACATGCTACAACAAGCACCGCGTAACTGGAGAGCTGCTAGAAGAAAATACATCATTGTCCCTTCAGCAGATGATGTACATGTGACTGCTGGCTGAATAGGAAAATGCATATCTATGGAAATCTGGAGCTCTGATGATGCCAAGATTCTAGATCTGGGCTCTATGATGGTAACCCAAGATAACCTAGAAAGGAAATTCCAGATCTATGAGATTGGAAATTTACCCTCTTAGGGTTTGATCCTTGGTCTGCTGGGTTATGAAAATATAAAGCTAGATCTAAAAAATAGATAGCTGAAATATATCACAAATTCATATCGAAGGTTGAAGGGCAGATCCCTTCACTAGATCCTCAAGCTAGAAGCTCAAGATCTAGCTCCTCAATCCTCCTCTGAAGATTGCAGCTGCTGCTACACAACTGCTCACAAAAACTGTGCTGTAAAGGAAGGAGGCTCTCTAGCCTGCTGCTAAGATATGCAATGTAGCTCATAAATGATGGAAACAATGAATACAATGTGATGGAATGGTCCTCCATTCGATTAGTAGATGAGATGCTATCAATTTCCCTTCTCCCTTGGATCTACAAGAATGGACTGCGCAATTCCTGATGGAAGTGCTACTGCTGGGAGATGAATAATAGATGGACTGATGCCTGATATAGATCTGAAGCACTGGAAGGTTGATCTTGAATATCAAGGTGATAGGATGAATATTTCACCGGTTCCTCAACTAAAATATTGAAGGACAACCTCCTCCTCTCAAACTGATCTTTAGAAATGTGCAATTTCTGAATATGGATGTTCTGTAGAAAGTAGGAACAATATGGCACCAATGGCTGATGATGAATGTAGTGCAAACACTCTTCCCTAGAGCTCACTCAAGGAAAGAGGTAGGATTCCCTCTCGAGAACACCCTGTGCTAAACAACATAAGAGTGCATGGAATGTCAAATGACAAATCTAGATCTAAACAGATCAAAAATCAATAATCCAAAAGCCTGCTTCTAATGTTTCCTTCATCTTCATTATATAGTTTGTGAACCTTCCCATGCCTTGGCCCACCTCATAACTGTGTTGTACATGTGGACATAGACCTCCATGTTGACTGCATTGTCTCTCCATGATCTCCATCATGTGTGAATGTAATGATTACCCTCTCCATCATGTGTGCATTAAATGCACTACTCCTCCATCATCTCATCATAAATTCTCTATGATATTACATTTGATTCCTTCCATGATCTTAGTTGACTGCTTCAACCTCCATGATATTTCTCATTAATGAGACATGATCTTCACTCCTTTCACATTAAGTAGCTGCTCCACTACTCCATTATGTAGATCTAGATCTGAAATATCCACATACACACATCAAAAGTTGATTTTATTTATCTTTGGGGTTTGTGGGTCCCTCCACCCTCTTATTTACTTAATTGATTAATTTTATTGAGAACTCTAATATTCTAATTATCTTGTGGAAAAATTGGGAATATTACAGTCCTCCCAGGAAAAATGTTGCTTGTCCTCTAGCAACTACAAAAGTGGATGCTACAGCAAACATCCTCCCTCAAAATGGCATCCCCATGTGGAAGGCCTCCCCATCTTTCACAATGTGTCATGCATGTCCAGCTCCAAAGCTGCCTCTCTAGAATGTCTAGAATGGCCTCCAACTGAAAAGTTAGATACCCTTCCTCATCAATGAATCTCCAAGTGGCAAACATATGATGACCAAATATCTCCTCTACACATGAGATACACAAAATGAAGTGGTTCATTCCCAAAGTGGAAAGTCCCAACTCATGAACTATCTTTCCAACCCATGATACATAGAGTAGATTGCATTTATCAATGCTCACATCATTAGCCATGTAGGATCTAAACATCACATCAACATAGTGAAAAATAATAAGTAGAGACATATGGATGAACATGAACAATGTTAAACCATATTATCCTAATAACAACCAACACAAAAAAGCCTTCTGTTGCCATGCTAGATCATCATGAAAACAAACAAGAGAGCCATACTCTCTCAAAAGAAGCCACCACAACAATGCTTCTTGTTGCCATGCCAAATCTGCATCAATATAGATATGAGAGCCATACTCTCTCAACAGAAGCCACCGCAGCAATGCCTCTCGCTGCCATACCATATCATCATTGTACCAAATGTAGTGGCCATATTATTTCAAGAGAATCCACTTTAACAGGGAATCTTGCTACCCCATCACATCATCATTATACCATGTACAATGACCATAATCCCCCGAAAGAAGCCAATGGTGTAAGGGCTCTTGTTGCCATCCTCCAACAATGCCATGCAATATATGGGAAGAATTCAGTCCATACTATCCCAATAGTAACCATAGCAACAAGGATTCTTGTTGCCTCCTTATATTATCATGGTGCAAGTCATGGAGCAACAATAGTAATGGACATGTGAAATGTCTCTTCAACATAATACAAACAAGCTCCCTTTTGCCACATCATTTGAGAGTTATACTTTCTCCCAACCCCAAGTACATACATGAACATGAGATATATCCCAAACAAAAATACATGTAAAGACATGAGACATATCCCAAACAAGAATAAATACAAGGACATAAGATATATCATATGATGTCCAAACTCTCTCATCAACAACCAAAGAAACCATGCCTTTTTATTTTGCATTCTTCCAGTGATGTGTAAGGCATGAATCAAAAAAGTATGACCCATTGGTAGGTAACCATACTTACCCAAGAGAAACCAATGCATCCATGCTTCTTTTTGCCATGTATCATAGATCTGAAAGTGTTTTGGCAACCCCTTGCTCCACATCATCAACCATTCATCCCAATGAGGATGATGGATCTCATTCTGCAAAAACATGGTATCCTCCCATTGTAGAATACCATCCACCTCAAACTGATGAATAACTTTGCACTCCATGATATGTTGAAGTGCACCTCCAATGAGATCTCTCCATGAGATCTTCTTCTCATCAATGGCCCTCCAAAACCAATAAGGTTATGGATCTGCTGCAGGTAGAAGTTTCTCATTGAGCTATGAGATTCTCATTGAGAAAGAGTCATCTTGAAAGGAGAAAATATTGCTCATCTCAAAATGTCTACCATATATCATATTTTTCTCCATTTATTCATGAATGAAGTTGTCATTTGATTTCTCCCATAAGGAATGGGTCTTCTTCTTCTCATTGCTGCTCATAACAGCATCGTAGTCTTGCAAGGTAAAGCATGTGTTGTCTCAAAGCAAGGCACAATGCTGAACTCATAGCCAACCATTGTAGATAGGATCATACTCATCCCATCTTCTGAAACTCTACAGTTCAACTCAAAGGGTTGAATGTAGCTCAAAAATGACAAACTAGGATGGTTTTTCATCTCCTCCTTGATTAGATCAAGGGTCCTCTGCGCAATGATATAATGTTGCTTCAAATCAGCATGTTGTTCTAACCCTTGGTTATGCATTGGCCCTGATGGCATGTCCCCATAATTTTCAATAAGAGGTACTGAAACAATATTAGATGAAAGTGGTTGCATACCTTGGATCAATTGATACTTAGAAACATCTTGCAAGATCACAAGAGTTTCCTCTTCCGGTGCAATGATCTCTCCAACTACCAGTAAGAGTGATGGCTGCACTTCTACAAGTGTAATAGCGCTGGTATTTGTCTCCTCCTCATCGTGCATCTCATGAATCATTCATGGGGCCCCAAATGTCAAGAACTCAAGACCATATTGCAAAGATGCAAGTTATCCTCCTCTTGATGTAAGCACATATGCAGCTGATGGTGGTAGAGGCTCCTCCTCTTGAGTGATAATGAGAACATATCCTCTTGAATATTCATGCACTATCCCCTTGATTATGGGAGATTTCACTATGTGAGATGTCTTTGGTTTCTTTATACCATATCTCTTCTTCAGTCTTTGCATAAAATATGCATAAGCAGACACTCTCATGTGTGACAAGTGACTGAACCGCCAATTTCTTGCTTCACCTTCTAGGTGTAGCGCTGCAAACTCCACAGCCTATCTTTCTGATATAGGATATTTCAGAAAGAATTTAAATAATTATTCCCTCAAAGCCCTCAATGTGCTTGTGGAAGATCCATCAAATGTAGGCAAGAAGAATCTATGCATATTTCTTCTATTGCTGCTTATGGATCTCCTCTCTTCTCTAAGTTGCAGAAAATGTTGGAGAGAGATATTCTCCTTAAATGCTCTAGGCTGTGACTTGTATTTAGATAGATATTCACTTAGGGTCTCATGACCCAAGCCTTCATCATATTTAGACCAGTCCTCTTTCTCAAAGAAAGTGGATCTAGTGGAATAATGTGAAGCTCTTTGGTTCTCCGGTCTTCTTTGTTGCTGAAAAGAAGTGTTGGGACCTTCTTCATCTTGAAACCTTCTTGAGGTTTCTCTTTTCCTTTCTCTTCTTGTTTCATTGATCTTTATGGAGAGATCCTTCATAGATCTAAAGGAATATGAGGCAAAACTTAATCCCTCCATTATAGTAGATCTCTACTATTTTCTTTTCATATGTTGTCAAAATGTCCACAAGATGAGCCAAAGATCATGTTCTGATACTACTGTAATATCCCAAAATGAAATAATGCATTGATACACAAACACAATATTTGTAACACATAAAATGTACATGTAATTTTATGATCAAGATACATATAGACAGAATAGTTGAGCCATTTTAGGAGATGATTTAGTTACAACAACATACAAAAATAAAGGTACTCTAGCCAAAGAGATGGCCTAGAATAACCCTACAAACATGCTACAACAAGCACTGTGTAACTAGAGAGCTGCTAGAAGCAAATACTACGATGTCCCTTCAGAAGATGATGTACATGTGACTTCTGAGTGAATAGGGAAATGCAAATCTATGGAAATATGGAGCTCTGATGATGCCAAGATTCTAGATCCGGGCTCTATGATGGTAACCCAAGATAACCTAGAAAGGAAATTCCAGATCTATGAGATTGGAAATTTACCCTCTTGGGGTTTGATCCCTGGTCTGCTGGGTTATGCAGATATGAAGCTAGATCTAACAAATAGATGGTTGAAATATGTCACAAGATCAGATCTAAGCTTGAAGGGCTAATCCCTTCAATAGATCCTCAAGCTAAAAGCTCAAGATATAGCTCCTCAATCCTCCTCTGAAGATTGCAGTTGTTGATACACAACTGCTCACAAAAACTTCATCGTAAAGGAAAGATGCTATCTAGACTACTACTAACGTATGCAATGTAGCTTAGAAATGATGGAAACGATAAATAAAATGTGAAGGAATGGTCCTCCACTAGATTAGTAGCTGAAATGCTATCAACTTCCCTTCTCCCTTGGATCTACAAGAATGGACTACGCAATTCCTGATGGAAGTGCTACTTCTGGGAGATGAATAATAGATGGCTTGATGCCTGATATATATCTAAAGCACCGAAAGGTTGATCTTGAAGCTCAAGGTGATAGGATGAATCCTTCACTGGTTCCTCAACTAAAATATTGAAGGACAACCTCCTCCTCTCAAACTGATCTTCAGAAATGTGCAATTTCTGAATATGGATGTTTTGCAGAAAGTAAGAACAATATGGCACCAATGACGGATGATGAATGTAGTACAAACACTCTTCCCTAGAGGTCACTCAAGGAAGGAGGTGGGATTCTTGCTCGGGAACACCCTGTGCTAAACAACACTGCAGACTTAGCTAGCCAACATAAGAGTGCATGGAATGTCAAACGACAAATCTATATCTAAACAGATCACAAATCAATAATCCAAAATCCAACCTCTATTTCTAATGTTGCCTTCATCTTCATTATATAGTTTGTGAACCTTCCCATGCCTTGGCCCACCTCATAATTGCGTTGTACATGTGGACATAGGCCTCCATGTTGACTGCGCTATCTCTCCATGATTTCCATCATGTGTGAATGTAATGATCACCCTCTCCATCATGTGTGCATTAAATGCACTGCTCCTCCATCATCTCATCATGAATTCTCTATGACCTTACATTTGATTCCTTCCATGATCTTAGTTGATTGCTTGAACCTCCATGATCTTTCTCATTAATGAGACATGATCTCCAATCCTTTCACATTAAGTAACTGCTCCACTACTCTATTATGTAGATCTAGATCCGAAATATCCACATACACACATCAAAAGTGGATTTTATTTATCTTTGGGGTTTGTGGGTCCCTCCACCCTCTTATTTACTTAATTAATTAACTTTATTAAGAACTATAATATTCCAATTATCTTGTGGAACAATTGGGAATATTACATGCTAAAAAACTGCAGTACCTATAGGATAGAAATACACTCAGGGAAAACATAAGTTAGCTCAAGAAAAATTAATTACAAAGCAAGATCAAGGCAGCAACCACAATACTGAGAGGGAAAACTGGAAAATTCCTTTGCTGAGGGAAGAGACTAGCCTCATGAATTGCGCATTGTGTATTCTCAATAGTCAATGGAGAAGTTTGAGGCTTGAAACTATGCAATGTGTAGTGTCAACCTAGGGAGAATGAGGGAGAGATTGCACACTGCAGAGTCTCAGTGGGCAAGGGTGAGGCTTGAGACTTGGAATGATGCAATGCATAGTTGGAAAAGCCAAGGACTGTGCATTGCATATTCTCAAAGGCCAAGAATGAGGCTTGAGCCTTGGTGTTGTGAAATACACAGTTGAACATAGAAATTGTTGGCTATGTAAAGGGAATATTTGTCTGGGAAGGAGATGGGAAAGTGGCATATTTTAGTGATGGTGAAATTAAGAGTGCATATTTGACGAAGGGAAAGATAGATCAATGAAAATCAAGTACAGAAGATCAACTTGAAAAAAACATGCATAAGGAGTCACCAAAATGACGACCTCTAATGGGTAAAAAAAATAAGTTGATGCAATGCTTGTAAAAAGTGAACGATGGATTGAACCAACAATTGTAAAAGACTATATAAGTTAAAATTCCATAAACTATGAAAAGAAACAAGCAAAACAACACTCACATAAGAAAAACAAAAAAAGCGACAGAAAAAGTGGCAAAGGATGAAAAAATTTAACTCACCTAAAAAACCGCCACAAACTCCACCGAAGGATCCTTGATCTCCTTGGGAAGGCTAGAGATCCTAGATCAAATATGAAAATGAGCTCTAGGGGCATCTATTAAATATATCTAAGCGGATTAGGGTTTATGACACACATGCCTAAAATAAAGGAAAAGGCGACACTTGGTGGAAAGTAAAAAACAACAACTTATGGAATCTTCGGGAAACTAACTATCCATTTCCTATTTTATAGGGATTACTGTTTCAATTTTTTTATTTTTTCTTCTTTGCTAAACTATCCATTCACACTACCAAGAAGGATTCCACAATTCCCAACCACAAGGGACTAGTAAATTCCTTGGATCAGTGAATTTCACAGTTTCTGAGGGAAAGGGAAGCTTTTGCGTGATTTATGAGCTCAAGGTTGGCCTGCCTCTCAGGATTTTGGAGTTTCTGAGCTCAATATTGGCCATCCTCTCTATATTACACAATTGATATCCTCAAGGTTGGCCTGCACTCCAATATTGTGCAATTTCTGAAAGGAATATCGACAATGATGAAAATCCAAGGCAAGAGATGGCTTATGTTTGAAAGGGTTCAGATCAGGATCAAAACAAGACCTCACAAGCACTGAATAGAATGATAACCGATTAACATAGCATGAATACTTGATGACTGTAAATGATAAGCTCCTGTGGATAGAAGGGTGGCTCCAAAATTTAAGCATGGGAAAATTTTTGGAGGTTGGTTACAACAACTACAACACTTGGTGAACACTGGTAGAAATCCAACTCTCTTTATGGGTCTTACTTCATGTAAAAAAGGCCTAAATCTTCAATAATTATTGTTCGTTTCATTCATCACCATATACTTTTTACTTATCTCAAGTTAAATATATATTCCAACCATTCTCTTCATCGACGGCACACCAACAAAGACAATTCAAACTCAGTTGTTTCAAGTTGGGATGGGGAGTATATGGATATACAAGTGAAAAATGATTGTCAGAGTCTTGGTATTCATCTTTGGTGTTGCTCAGCTACCAGCAGGCCTAGACAGTACCCTGACAGAGTCCTTCAAGGACACAAACATTTATCTGCTGCCAGTGAGCCTCGACAATACCCCGGCGAAGTTTCTTGCTTCACCTCCCTACATAGGGGGTGTTTCTCTTCTTTCACCCTTTATTTATTTTTTTCATTTTTTTCATAGAACTATGCAGCAAAAGCACTTATTGATTTCATGGGGTGGAAGAGGGTGCCCAACTTATTGAGAGAAGAGGAGGTTTTCCCTTCAGATAAGGATATGTATACACCTCTAAAATATAGTTCACTTGTTAAAGTTTCCTCCCCTCCTTACTCTACTCGACTTAGTTAACAAGGAAAAACTGACCAATCATTAAAACAAATTAGAGTAGGTGGTACTAGTTATAGATTCAAGCATCATGATTCCACTACGGTTCTCTTTGAGAAAGAATGTATTTTCCATCAGGTTATCATAGACTAAAATATGCCATATCCACGCAAAAAGAGGGAATAAACAGATAGCCATGCATTGACAATAGCACAATTTCCTCTTCAATATCACCATGCTTTCTTTGAAACCAAACATGGTCTGATGTAGAAATTATTTGCAATGTAAAGGAAATAAAAGGGGAGGGCATAGAGGAAATGAAAACAAAATAAAACAAGGAAACAAAAAAAACTACCCCTACTCCTACACTAACCAAGAGAAGGTCAATCTCACGTAAAATGAAACTTCCAGTGTAAGCACCGAAGTGTTGCCTGACCTGAGTGACTGAGGGTATCAACAACAAGAGAGATATTCAATAATAGCACTAGACAAGAAAGATAAATCATGATGTGTTGCAACATTTGAAGGCTGAAAATGTAGGTAAAAAATTACATCAAGAATGCATATGCAAAACATTTTGTGGATGCATGATGTTATTCGTAAACATTGCAACAAGATGACATGAAAAATAATTCTTCTGAACTTTCGATCTTTGAAAACATAAAGAAAGTGGAAAACTTACATTTTTCTAATGGTCTTGATAGGTATTATTTTTCCAATGATTGAGCGATAGTATCATGAAAAACAGATGGAGGATGTGCAAATTGTGAAGTAGATTGACTTTCAATCTACGCAATTGAGTGATGAGGATTCCTTAGAGATAAATTATTATCCTGGTCGTGATTGGAACTAGCATCAAGACTATGAGAACCTAACATAATCATCAGTGCGGGCTGAAGTTCCCTAACATCTTGTGATAGTTCCAAGATATCAGAAGGTATATCATCGAAAACTGGTGGCTTAGAAAAATTGACAGTAGAAGATACAAAGTAATTACTAGATGATTCAATGAATATATCACAACAACCATGATTAGAAATACCATCGTCTGGAAGCAAGGGATACTTATGATATGATGAATCAGAGAGAGGGGGATATTGGAAACGAGGAATATCACTCTCTCTTTTTTCAAAATGATCAGATGATGGATGGGATATATCAGAAAGAGAAGATTCTTCCTCACCTTGTTCAAATGTAAAACTGACATCCCACAAGTCCTAAGTATGATCATAATTAACATCATGAGAAACTAATTCTTTAATAGATATAACAAGTATGACATAATCGTGGAAGATGTCAGGATAATGAGGGAGGGGTGAGAAAGGAGAAATATCAACTTGGATCGAAAATTCTTGTTCAGAAATAGAATCCCACACATAATCATCGTAAATGATATCACAAGTTTCTAGGTTAACACTAACTCCATCCTGAATTTGATCCTCATTAACATAAGAATAAACGATTGAAACAAGTGGATATAAGAACTCACAATCAAGAGGAACAAAGGAACCAACGGAAGGAGGACAAGGAGAAAAAACATCATTAGAAACATCAGATACACAGTCCAAACTTTCATTTAAATTTTGAATATGTGGGGTGGGAGAAGATGTTGGAAGATCAACGAATGGACTCTCAAGTTCTCCAACCTAAACCTATGTAAATGGAGCTATTTGATGAGAAGAATATGAAGAGTCACTTGGAACAACAACTTCTTTTGTCACAGATTTAAGAGCTCTAGAACCAATATATGTTGGGAGACTTTCGAAAGATTCATATTTTGTTGGATTCATCGAAATATGAACAAGAGAATTCAACTTCTCTTTCATAAAATTCCAATCAACATCATCTTCAAAAAATTCATAACAAAATGAATAAAGCGATCGTGAAAATCGTTGAGAAATTCATCAGGTGTTTTTCTAAGATGCATGATTTTCTTATAAACATATTTATAATCATACCTATCAAAGGAATGATATATCTCCTTGACAAGATGTTCGAAAGAGTGAATAGAAAGCAGTTGAAATGTATAACAACATTCCTTAATGCACGCTTCAAACATGAGAATGAACAACCTGCAAGAAGTATCCTCATAGTGAATATCCGATAATGAGTGAAAAATTCAATAAAACGAGCAGTGTGCTTAAGAATGGTTGTTCCACCCTCACCATCAAACTTCAAATTTGACAAGTCATGAATTATCCCTGAAGGCAATTTTAGATTTGTGGTCCTGGAAAAACATGTCGGGGTTAAGATATGGAAATAAGCCATTTAAAGATATGAAAATTCAAAATAGACTTCATGGGCTCAACTTTTCATCTAGATCTCCTTCAAGTTCTAAAAATTTTGACAGTGCTAGACCTGCCAACATTCAGGGGGTCTCCCCGATATGAAATACCAATTAGACCTCACACTGTTTGGAGTAGGAGCCCCATCTGAAATGTGACCCGGTTTCCAAAATAGTGGTTTTTAGTGTTATGCCTTGGATACAATAGTGCATAGAATGATGTATTCATGACTTTGCTGAAACAAGTGTGTGAATCTATGAAGGGTCAACTGCAATGTATGAAAGGCTCTAACACGATAAAGGGAAGGTGAGTGAGACCCTTAGAAGCCTGTAATAGTATGCAGCTTTAAAGGAACACACAGGAATAAAAGAAATCATAAGTTAGCCTGCAAAATAGTTCACAAGTTAACCATGATCTAAATATACAACAAAACACATTCAAAAAGATTCATACTAATGCAAACAAAATAATTCATAGGCGTTAGCGTAAACGAAATAACACATGTTGCAAAACATAACAAGAATAGTCCTACTATATTGAAAACATATGCATGAAAGTGTGTCGGCTTTGAGATTTTATTAAATTGAATGTCCCAAGCATACATAAACAAAATATGAACCACTAGTACCAATATTGGAACATGAAGCCAAAACCTGCTCCTCCAAAGAAACATACACCCTCTATTCTATAGAAAAGACAAGGCTCTCAAAAAAACTCCCAATACTCTTCTCCTAAGCAAAAAGCTCAGAAAAAATCCCTTTACATGACCAATTAGAGTATATTTATAATAAAAAGGGGTGACTATTCATATCCCTTTTTGACTCTTTGATTTACCTCATGACTATTTGACTTCTTCCAACCGTGACCTTTGGACTTCATTACAAATGACTCTTCACATTCTAAAATTGACACTTGGAATTTCACTTACAAATAACTATAAAATAATATTATAATATCACTCATACCCACATAAGATAAAATTGGGTAGAGTTAACTAGACAACCTAATAAGAAAAAACAAGTCAAGCTTGAGTTTGGGGAAACTCCATCTCAGCCACTTCAACTTGTAGTTTCTCAATCACATAGTGGTGCCAATATTTGTACTGTGCGGTGATTTCCCCAAACTTTGTGATGGGATCAAGCTATAAGTGGACTTTAGCCTCCATTTCATCCGGGTACACTGATTTGGAACTAGTCTGAATTTCCTTCTTTAACAGGAGAAACATAGTGTTGATCTGGACAGGGCCACCAATGTACTTCTACATATTATTCATATTCATGTATAGATCTTCCTTGGTGGTGATCTGCCTGAGTTGGTCCAAGTATTCTTCAACCTCCTACTTAACCTGATTCCTATGTTTGGCTTCGATGGTCGATCCAACTGAAGGGATATTGTGTGATTTCACAATAAAATCCACGCTATTGTATAAGCATGCATATGAGGCATGAATGTTAGCGATGAATGAGGCAAGTTATTTGTTACTCTTTATGATCATCTGAACTTGTGCTTTGCCTTGTTTTCTTTACCAATTTAGATGGTGCCCCTTTATGTTGCATTGACCACTCATACATGACAACGATGGCTATGTGAAAAACCTTGAGAGCTTTAGCATTATATTTGCACTTATGATGCATGTCGTGAATGAAGATAACTGCTTTATGCATGGTTGCAAGCTCCTCATAAAGGCTCTTCATGGTCTCTCTCAATGTTGATACTTCACCAAGTATGGATGCATTAATTTATTCCAAATATACATGTGCGGGAGCTGTGTTCTTGATCTCTACTTGGAGTTGCTCAAATTATTCCCTTGTAGCCTATAAGTTCTTTACCATATTTCTGTTCTTGGCCATGAGATACTCTGTTTTTGACTTGGTAGCACCTGGGAAGGAAAATTTGGATGCAGTAATGGCTTCTAAATTTCTCATGGTATCTGTCACAATCACCATTTCTCTAATGAATGCAGGAGATGTAAGATTTTCTGGAAAGTGTTTCTTTCTCGCTTGTACAATATTCTTCTAAATCTCATCGTAAGTCAGATTGTACGTATTCATGATCAAACCATCATCAAGAGGAACAATTTCCTCTTCTTCACTTGGAGCTTGCTTTGCTATCAGAGGAGGGGGAGACTGAATGGTGACCTGCTAAGTGCTCAACATAAGATCAAAATCTTGTTTTAGTAGCTCTGGTTCCACCTCCATGTCTTGAATTAAAATCAGTTCTTCAATTTCCTGAGAAAGTTCCTTCTCCTACAATTGTTTTCTCTCCTCTTCTAGTATCCAGTTCCTCTCTGGTTCTTCAACATGTTTCCGTGTTGCTTCTTCTTCTTTTATTTTCCACCTTTCTTGTTGTTGTTGTTTCTGAATATCTTCCTCCAATATTTTCTATTCTTGTTCTTCCTTTTGCTTAATTTTTTCTTCCTATTTCCTTTGTTTCCTTTTATTTTCTACTTCTATGGCCGCTTTTAGGATGATCGGATCTGTTTTTATCTTGTGGCTCTGATCTTCTTCTGGACTATTTGCAACCTTCCTATTTCCATTTTTGCACACTAGGTTGTCCCTTCATACTAGTTTTGCTTCTGTAGTGACTTCCTTCTGAGGAGTAACCTGTGATGTTCTTGCGAAGCTGACCGATTCGCGGGGCTTGGAGGCATTGTAAAAATTCTTCATATTTTCCTCCTTGGGCCTGTAAAATGTCCTACTTGGCCCTTGAAAATTAATCCTCGTACAATATTCTTTTCAAACATTTCTAGGATCATACGAACTGAAGTCAAAACGACCGAATGGGAATTTCTCTATCTCCTTACGTTCGATGCCAGCACCCTTCAAATTATTGATCTCGTACAATCTGATTTGCAAAGGAAGAACATGCCAAGGTGTCTTCTTCTTCCTATGAAAAACTTCTAATAACCTTGTGGAAATATGATAAGCAACTTCTTGCATGACCAACTTGTCGGTGACCTTCCTCGGTAGAAGATGTGGAGACTTCTGATCACCAAACACTCTTAGGAAAGTTCCATCCAATGAGGCAAACCAATATGCTAATTCTAACATTGCTTCCATTGACTCACGAGACATGCAAGGTGTCTCTTCCTTAAAAATTAACTTGTACAGTGGAATGAGGAAGTGATCAGTCAACTTTTGAACTACTCCTTTGTAGCTGCACTCTAAAATCAGCTTGCAGTAAATGTACACGACAATTTATCCTGGTGACCAGTACAATTCATTCTAGGAAAGGAATTTTGAGCACATATTGCATCCAGCAAGTGAGAAAACAAGTAAAATATGGATTTCTCACCCTTGGGAGGGTTCTTAGCATTAGGCACATGAGTTCTCAACTGTTGAGCCAACAAATCCAACCAGCTGAATGGTTTCCTTCGAGTCACAACTTGATTAATCAAGAATTCCCAACCTTTTATGAAGGTCTTATTACTTCTTTGACTGTAGATCGGACAACATAAGACTATCAAATACTGATAAGTATTCCTGGGAGATTTGGTCCTGTAAGTGTTGTTGGGTGTATAGCAGACTTTTAAAGGCTCTTTCACCCAACCTTTAATGACATCCTTTGTGCTCAAGTAACTCGTGACTGCATAAAAGTGGGAATCCATGTATGATTCTGGTAGAGACAAATGATACATAAGCTGGTAATCATGTGCTGGGAAAGAGGAAATCATATTTCCACTGGCACTTCTAAGAGCCATGGTCTTAGAATTTGTATGTGACAGTATCCAACTAAAAATGTCTTCACATGGAAAAACTGGGTACCTTCATGCAATATTTTGTATTCCTGACCTTTAGACATTGATGTACACCTGTCGGTCTTGAAGATATGATTTGAAACAGTTTGTTGAGAATACCTCATTCACCATGTTCCATGTGATGTCTGACTCTTTCTCTATAAAAAACTGAGTGTATGAGAAAACTTACTGGAGTATTCTTAACTGCCTCCACAATGTTGATTTCTGTAATGTCCTTTGAGGAAGATCTCTTGGGAGCCATAGTGACAATAATTGATCAAGAGAAGTTCTCAAAAACTGCAGTACCTGTAGGAGAGAAATACACTTAGGGAAAATATAATTTAGCTCAAGAAAAATGAATTACAAAGAAAGATCAAGGTAGTAACCACAAGATTGAGAGGGGAAAATGCGCAATTACTGTGTTGAGGGAAGATACTGGACTCATGAATTGCACATTGTGTAGTCTCAGCAGTCAAGGGAGATGCTTGAGGCTTGAAACTACGCAATGTGAAGTCTCAACCTGGGCAGACTAAGGGAGATATTGCGTATTGCGTAGTCTCAGTGGCCAAGGATGAGGCTTGAGCCCTAGAACTGTGAAATGTGAAGTTGGGAAAGCCATTGACTATGCATTGCGCCATCTCATAGGCCAAGCACAAGACTTGAGACTTGGACTTGCGAAATGTGCATTTGAACATGGCAACCACTGTCTAAGTAAAGGGAATATATTCCTACGAAGCAGATGGGAAAGTGGCAGATCTGAATGATAGTGAAAGTAATAGTGCAGATCTGACTAAGGAAAATATAGATCAATGAAAATCAAGCACAAAATACCAACATGCAAAATTAAAAACAAACATGCATAGGGAGTCATCGAAATAACGACCACTTATGGGTAAAAACAAGAAGTTGATGCGACACTTGTAAAAAGTAAACGAAAAACTGAACCAACACTTGTACACGCTAATATAAGATAAAACACCAGCAACTATGAAAAGAAACAAGAAAAAAAACACTCACAGAAGCGAAACGACAAAAGGTGACATAAGGGTGGCTCCAAAATTAAAGCATGGGAAAAATTTTGGAGGGTGGTTGTAGTAGCTACAACGCAACTTTAGCTAGCAAGCTAGTTTGAAATACCCCCTTTGGAAAATCAATAACGTTGTGTTTTGGCCAATGAAAATTTAGTTCTCAAGGCTTCATTAAAAATCTAGATTTGGTTGAAAGTGTTTTCCATTAATTAAGTTATCCTCAAGAATGGTAAAAAAAGAGTTATCCACAAAATTCCCATTTACCATTTGGATAACCTTCAGCCGTGGAAGGGGGATACCCGTAGTTAAACACTATGAGGTCCTATGGTGAAGAGAGCATTTGGAGCTTTTGTGACCACTATATGAAATGTTATAGGTATGAGGCATCCATGTCACATTGACCACAAAATCTCAACTATTTCAAAACTAACTTGTGAAATAAATAATAATGTTGAAGTAAACGCAAAAATGGTCTCCACTTCATGCACAAAAAATTGGCCAAAGCTAGCAACTAAACAACATAAATAAGCCTAAACAACCATTACACTTAGTCATAAACTTTTTCATAATCCAACTTGATGAAAAGGGATTTCAACCCAAGATAGTGAGTCATTTCATACTTTTCCAAACAATAATGAAATTATTTAAAATAAATATCCCTTGTATTAAGCCCATTTTCTCAAGTCAATTATCTGAGGGGGGATATACTTAATCATCAATACTAGGATTGGACCTTGGAAAAAATATTGCATGATACTTTAAATAGATTAATTGGACACTGATTTCCTATCATTTTAAGGTCCCTTACCTTGGGAATAAATTAAATAATATTTTGGTTAATGATGACCACGAGGGATTTTATCCAAATAACTTTCTAGTAGACTCTCATTAGGTTAGGTCCAATACAGTCCCAAGTGGCTTTGAAAAAAAACAAGAAAACATCCACCAGACCTTTGGGATTTTTTGTCATCCATCACCATTAAGGTGTTCATCCACTTTGAGAGGGTTGAATCCCAATCACACTTAATTTTTTATGCAAATTTCCAAGGGATAAAGTCAAAGAAAATATACATGGCCAATTTTCATGTATCTGACATGTCTTGGGATACGAAAATTATACAATAGTGAGAAAAAAAATTCACTCAAGTTTTCTTGGTTTTGTAATATTTCCAAAAGTCCTATTTTGAGCATGAATCTTCTCGTAGGATTCTTGAATAGATAATATTTTGAATAAATCCTTCATAGGATGATCCCTGATTTTGATCCTATGTAGTTGGGACCGAATTCATGCTCCTTTTTCCCATTGAATTTGATCCACCTTCATAAGATGGAAAATCTTGGAAACACAATCTTGGAGATAAACATGATTGGGAGCAATCTAAATAAGGTATGACATCTATTTAAAATCTTCCTTGTCCACTTCCTATAGATATAGTTGAACAACCACAATTTTTTTATTGTATCCTTGTAAGCCAGGTGTAATCTAACATATTACATCATTGCACCACTTTATCCACACTTCAACTCCTTGAAACTTACAAAGAAAGTTATGGGTCCATAAAATGGCATGAATAAAAGTTGGTTTTCAAGGATATGAGGCATTGAAGAGGTAACTATATTCGGGAAACTTGTTTTGACCATACCCCTAGAAATAGATTACACAATTTGATGGCGATGAAACAATTTCACCTTTTATAACACTTTCATTTGTTTCCCACATTCAAATTCAAATAAAAAAATGTTTTTCTCAAAGAACTTGGCTTTGTTAAGAAATTTCATGACTCACTCATTGCCATCCTTGAAGTTGTAACAAGTCAAAGTAAAATGCATTCATCACTTTGTACTTGTTGGGGTAATACAGGTCAATTCTAGCCTTGACAAGTAAATTCTTCGCCATACAATCCCTCTAAGGCATGCAAACCAAATTAACTCCCAATTTTTCATCAAAAAACTCCACATTATTAAACTCTCTACACAAAAGTCATTATACCTCAATAAAGAGTTATCTTGACAATTCCATAATTCTTCCTTACCTTCAACATCATAGGGTGCATAAAATTTAGCAAAGCCCATAAGCATATCAATTTTTGAAAATTTTAATAGACCTAACGAGTTGTCGAATGCACTTGGGTTTGACCTTCAAAACATTTATTCCTTCAAATCTTGAGACAAATTTCTAGTATAAAAATATATTTTTAAGGATGTAAAATAAAGACATGTTGGGGTTTGTGGCATTTTAATTTCCCAATGGGATCTAAAATTCATTTGATGGGATCTCAAAAAATACATCAAAATGCCCAAGAATTTAACCCAGTTATGATAATACACCAATAGAAACCCTGATAGAAATTAGACAAAATGACAAGTGAATTATAGCACATTCATAGGCCTTGCATAATCACCTTAGTGACATGCTTTTTCTCCATGGAAATGAACTAAAAAATCATTTTGGCAGGGTTCGGCTAGCCATGCAGACCCACCCATGGGGCTCCCTAGGTTATGTATTCCAACCCTTAATCATAGTTTCTAAGGGAACTCTACCCATAAAATAAATTAACATAGTATGATGCCTCAACTCATGAATAACAATAGCCCATGTGGTGTAGAGTAGTCGGTGATGGGGTGTATTTTTAAGGCACTCCGTCTGCAAGGTCACCGGTTCGAAACCCATGGGTGATTAGGATTAGTCTAAACTACCAAAAAAAAATGCATTTCAAACAACTCCAAGGCTTATCACATGGCTAATTTGGGGTCAAGGCTAAATCAAGTTGAACTTTGGTGGCAGGGGCAAAAGGGGTATGTCCCCCTTCCATAATGGTTAATCCTGAGACTCAGAAATCAAAGTGATGAAATAATTCCTAGTGGTTTAATGTAACATTTCGATGCTTTGTAAATTTGGTTTTTGTTAGGTCGGTATTGGCAAATGTACAAGTGAAATGTTGTAGATATCGTAACATTTTGTTCAAAAGCTTCAAGATCATAATTTTGTAGAAGGTTGTTCATGCATACTCCATTCCAACCATGTCCACTAGTTTCAACTTGCTCATGTAAATCATATATCTAAACTAAGCTTTAGATCAGTGTCTTTTAATATAATGGCTATTTTTCATTCTTATTAAAAAAATTACAACCATTTCATTTTATCTTAGAATTTTTTTTTCTCATAATATCTAAATTGTAACTTTAAAATTGAATTATTATTCTTATATAGTTTGTAACTTTAAAATTAAATTATTATTATTATATAGTTTGTAACTTTAAAATTAAAATATTATTATTATAGTTTGAGTGAGTGTAATAATTAAGAATATATATATTTTTTAAAATATAGATTATATTATATTTTTAATATGGTATAAAGCTATTAATGTCAAACAAATATTAAGTAATAAATAATATAATTAATTTTTTTAAAAGTTATTGAAAATTATTTTATAAAGTTAAGTTTAATAAATAATGTAATTAATTTTTTTAAATGTTATTGAAAATTATTTTATAAATTTATGTTTAATAAATAATGTAACTGATTTTCTTAAATGTTATTGAAAAATATTTTATAAAGTTATATTTATAAAATTGATTGTGCAAAAAATCATTTCAAAAGGAAAATTAAATTAATATAAACTTAAAATAATTAAAAAGCATTAACCTACATTAATGCAATTATGCAAATAAAATCTAAAGGATGAGACTTTTTTAACCTATAAATTTTATATAGTTTCTTTAATATAAAATTAAAATTTTGCAAGATTTATAAAATTGGGTATTGGTTTATTTTACTTTTATCATAGATAAAAGTGTTTATTATTTTAATGATGTTAAGAGTATTGAAAACTAAAAGCATTTTTTTAATTATTTAACATTTATTTAAAATAAACTTTAAATAAAAAATATTTGTCACAATACCAACATCTTTAATATTTTAATTTAGAAAAACTATAATAATTTTGAAATATATATATATAGGTTAATTTCTTACTTTCTTAAAATTTGATTTCAATTACTAAATAAACCAAATTCATTTCAATAAAGATTATTAATCATTATTGTTTTAATAAATTTGCACGAACCTTAAACTAGAACTCTTATTAACGTTCAACGAAACTCTATGGTGTTTATTTGGCCTTTTCATACACAACTAGAGCAGTATTTGATGATAATAAATTCATGGAGATGAGACCACCCGAGACATTCAAACATGACCTTAGCCTTCTTACCAGCTTAGATCCATCTAACACCAGATATATCATGTGCCGAGAGGGATCAAATCCCTGGATGTGCAAACCTTCTTTTTGGAGCGTAGAACTTGAGGAAAGGTTTGCACCTCGGGGGATTTGATCCCTCTTGAAGAATGATAGATCCGATGTTAGATGGATCTAAGTTGGTTCCAGATGAGGGAAACAATGTCACATTTTTAGATTATCATGTTTGAGATTAACTTCAAAATTCACATAATGTTTTCTTTGCTTCGATTGAGCATTTAATTCTCTTCTTTAATTTAGTCTATATTGCTTTCCTTGAATGTTTTGTATGTCTGTGTTTGGATGCTTTGAGTGGTTTGTGTGTTTATGTGTTTGGATTTGGATTGTAATGTTTGTGAATGTTACAATTTTTGTGTTCTATTTTAAATTTTGTATGTATTGTCTATTAGTAATTAGTTTGATGAAGAAGGGAGACAATCTTTTCAATAGTTTGCAAGAGGATTAATATTACATATCTATTTCATTTAATTTTAGGTATCACCACTTCTGAAAACTAATTATTTCTTAATAGTGTCCCTCCACATATTACTAAATATATCTTGAAGAGTAGTTTTAATAATTTACTGCATCAAGGTTACTCTTGAAATAATTTGTTTCTTTAGTAACGTTTGAAATAATATAGTTTCTTCAAGAATATTTTGATGATTTTTTTTTTTATTTTTTTTTTTTTAAAATCTATAGTCTATTTTGCAAAGTCAAAAAATAATGAACTTTTGAACTTTTTTAATGGGTGGGCAGATTTATAAAATATATACATTATTTTGATTTTGATTTGAATTGAATTTTTATAAATATATCTTTTCCTCTTATAAATATTTTGAATACATGTTGTATGCAATTATTTATTAGTAAATTTGAATATATATGTAATTGTCTATTAGTAATTAGTTGGTGATGAAGAAGGGAGACGATATTGTCAAGAATTAATTTTCACTTTGTAGGAAGATTGGTTTTGCACATCTATTCCATTTTAATTCTAGGTATCACATCTTTTTACAACTAATTAATTCTTAATAGTGTATGATTACTTATCTTGAATTTTTTTTTTTGATAATCTATAGTCTTAAGATTAACAATATCTAATGCATCTAATGCAAGAAATAAAATAGTATTAGAAAAGAACATCTACACTGAATCAATGCATCTAATGCAAACAATCAAATGAAATTATAAATCAAAATCTACATTGAAATCAATGCATCTAATACAAGCAATCAAATAGGAATAGAAATCCACATCTACATTTAAATCAATGCATCTAGTGCAAACAATCAAATAGGATTATAGATCAACATCTACACTGAAATCAATGCATCTAGTGCAAGCAATCAAATAGGATTAGAATTTGACATCTACAGTGAAATCAATGCATCTAGTGCAAACAATCAAATAGGATTAGAAATCATAATCTACACTGAAATCAATTCATCTAGTGCAAGAAATATTCTTCCCCCTCTCTGCCCTGAATCTAATCTTGAAAAATATTTGTAATAATTTACAGCTTCAATATTAACAATATCTAATCCATCTAATGCAAGCAATCAAATAGGATTATAAAACAACATCTACATTGAAATATATGCATCCAATGCAAGAAATCAAATAAGATTATAAGTCAACATCTACACTGAAATCAATGCAAATAATGAAAGCAATCAAATATAATTAAAAATCAACATCAACACTAAAATCAATGCATCCAGTTCAAGCAAACAGATAGAATTAGAAATCACCATATACACTAAAATCAATGCATCTAGAGCAAACAATTAAATGGGATTAGAAATGGACATCTACACTAAAATCAATGCATCTAGTGCAAGCAATCAAATATATTTACATCTATACTCAAATCAATTCATCTAGTGCAAGTAATCAAATAATATTATAAATCATCATCTACACTAAAATCAATGCATATAGTGCAAGAAATATTATTCTCTTTGTCTCCCCTCCATATATATCTATATCTCCTTCAATATATCCTTCTTTATCTCTCTATCTCATCACCCCCAAACATATGTTATCTCTCTCCATATCTATCTATCTCTTCCTCCCTCCCTCCCTCTTTCTATATCTCTATTTTTCCCTCTCTTCACCTCCCATTTATATCTCTATCTCCCTCTTCTTCTCCTTTTTATCTCAATATAACCCCCGAAATATACACACTCATTCTCCATATTTATCTATATCTCGATCCCTCTCCCTCTCTCTTCCCCTTCTCTCCCTCTATTCCCCTTTTATCTCTCTTCCCCCCTGCTATCCTCTCTCTCTCTCTCTCTATATCCCTTATCACGTGTAGTATACCTAGGGGGGATAATATGGGTATTCCTAGGGGGGATCATATGGGGTACAAAAGGAAGGTACCCAAGGAAATAATGTAATGTAAGGATAATAAATACATGGGCCATAATTAATAAATAAAGTGGTTACCCACATTATGCAAGAGACCACAAGTATTTAGGAAATAATATGATAAGCCCATGATATTAGATGTATGACCCATGGTATTGTATGTATGAAGCTTATATAGAGGCTAGAGACTCTCCATTGAGGATGTCAAGGATTATTGTATTGACAAGAATATGGCTTGTGGAGTGATCTCATTGCTTAAGGAGTAGTTGTATGGTGTTACCCTAGCTCAAGGGTTTCATATTAATAAATATCTGAAGCTTTTATACTCTGTTCTTGAAGTTATTAGGCGTATTTTCCATTTTGTATATTTATAGGCTAGATCTATTACAAGTGGTATCAGAGCTACAAATATAAAAAATATGCAAAATATGCCTACGAAATAACAAGACCGATCCAAGAATAGAAATTTGTTTACTGATTTCTTCATAAAAACCCTTGAGGTAGGGCAATACCATGCATTCACTCCTTAAGGAAGGATATCACTCCACAAGCCATATGTTTTTCAATACAATAATCCTTTCCATCCTCAATGGATAGTCTCTAGCCTCTATATAGGCTTCATACATACAATACCATGGGTCATACATATAATACCATGGGCTTATCACATTATTTCCTAACTACTTGTGGTCCCTTGCATAATGTGGTTTAACCACTTTATTTATTAATTATGACCCATGTGTTTTTATCCTTACATTACATTATTTCCTTGGGTACCTTCCTCTGTACCCCATATGATCCCCCCTAGGAATACCCCATATTATCACCTTAGGTATACTACATTCCACCCCCCTTAAGCATGTTTCATCCCCGAAACATGAGAAGAACATAAATAATAAGATTTACTCAAAAGAGTAGTCCACCGGTACCATGCATGTGCATCGAGAAATCCTAGCAAAAGGTGAACTCTCAATCTAGTTGGTGCCTCGCTCGCTTAAGATGGACATTGGTTCTGGTGGTTCCTCTGCATTGATGTGTTGTGGGTGGGTCGTCGGTTTTTGTCCTTGTTGCTAATTATTTGCCATATTTTTGGTTGTTGTCTTGCTAGGTGATGTGGGTGGTGATATGCTGAAGATTGAAATAATGGAGGATCTTTCGTTAATTCCTCTACTATTGGTGCCTGTGTGGTATGGTGTCTGGTTCTTTTTCTGGTACCTCCACTATTGGTGTCTGAGTGGTGTCTGATGTTTTTTCTAGTATTTGGTTTGATGTTTATGTTTAGTTTTCAACCATCAAAGGCTCATCATCTAATATGTCACTATCATGAGATCTTTGTACTTCTGCCTCTCCATTCTCCACCTAGTTTCCAAATGGAAATATCCTACAATGTAATTTATTCTTTTTATACCAGATATTTAGGAATTTATTCTATACATTAATATTGGCAGTACCAACATATTCCATCCAAGGGTATCCAAAAATGACATCCACATTATCCATATCTGAAGTATAAAAATCATAATGCAACACATATTTATCCATAGAAATCTTCAAAGCTTTATAAATTTGCACTTCCTCATTATCAACCTGTGTTTTTGCAATGTGTTTTGCAGAAACGTGTAATTCTCTTACCACATTAACATTGATAAAATTATGTTTGCAACTAGGATTGACAGACACAATGATATTCTTCTGCTAAATACATCTATGAACATGTAATATAGAAATATTAGTAGAAAATAAGCCTTTAGGGCTCTTAGTGTCCTTTCCAGATTGAGACCACTTGTCCATGATCTTAGTGTCCTACTTTCCGACATGAGACCACTTTTCCATGATCTTAATGTCCTTCTTTCTGCTTGAGACCACTTGTCCAAAAGAATTTTTTCAATTTCTTCACGAGGACATAACATTAGAAACTCGTCGTCAAGTGAATTCCACCATATAGCAGCCTCATCTTCCACATAATACTTTATGGAGGTTGACCAAAGCCCTAAAATTTCAATCTTTAGATATTGTATAAATTTTTCAACAATAGGACCATCAATTTTTCCTGTAAACTTCTTTCTAGAACCCATAAAAAGAGAGTGAGGGTTTTTATAAATTACTTACGGTTGGGCGAAAATTTAAAATGACCACAACTCTGTCAATATGGCTCAAAATCCTTATTATAGCATGTTTTCGGAAATGGAACAATTATTATGCATCTTCATATGTGACTGAAATCCCGATCTCGGCACTCTGGAAACTTAGATCCGTGTTGCAACTAGCTCGTTGTCATAAAATTTCTAAACAAATGACTGATTTTAAATCAACAGTAACTCCCTCATCATGACTCTGATTCGACCAAATGTTTTTTTGAAATTGGGTAATTTTCATAGGGGAGCTCAAATCTATACTTATTTTTCTGAAATTATGCACCAAAAACTAAAAAAAAAAATCAGGAGAGCCGTCGTCCACGAATGAACGTCAGAAAATTTCCTGCAACACCATTGATTTTAAATAAATGATATCTCCCCCATTTGGACTCCGATTTGACTGATTGTTTTTTTGAAATTGACTATTTTTTTTGGAAAGAATCCAGTTCTACTATTAGTTTCTGAAAATTATGCACCAAAAATTTCATATATGTTCTGCAAACTCATGGCCCAAAAATGTCTTGCAAAAATGAAAAAACAATCTAAGCAACTCTGCCCAAGAAAGTGCTCTGATACCACTTGTAATAAATCTGACATGCAAATATAATAAAATATTCAAATAGGCCCAATAACTTCAAGAAAAGAGTATAAAGGCTTCAGATCTTTATTAATAAGAAACCCTTGAGGTAGGGTAACACCATACAACCACTCCTTAAGGAAGGAGATCACTCCACAAGCCATATGCTTTTCAATACAATAATCCTTGACATCCTCAATGGAGAGTCTCTAGCCTCTATATAGGCTTCATACATATAATACCATGGGTCATACATATTATACCATGGGCTTATCACATTATTTCCCAACTACTTTTGGTCCCTTGCATAATGTGGGTTAACCAATTTATTTATTAATTATGGCCTATGTATTTATTATCCTTACATTACATTATTTCCTTGGGTACTTTCCTCTGTAGCCGATATGATCCCCCCTAGGAATACCCCATATTATCCCCCCTAGGTATACTACATTCTACCCCCCTTAAGCATGTTTCGCCCTCGAAACATGAGAAGAACACATAATAAGGTCTACTCAAAAGATTTGTCCACTGGTACCATGCACGTGCATCAAGCCATCCTAGCGAAAGGTGAACTCTCGAACTAGTCGATGCCTCACTCGCTTGAGATGGATGCTAGTTCTAGTGGTTTCTTTGCATTGATGTGTTGTGGGTGGGTCGTCGGTTGTTTTCCTTGTTGCTAATTCTTTTCCATATTGTTGGTTTATGTATTAATGGGTGATGCGGGTGGTGATATGTTGAAGATTGAAATGATGGAGGATATTTTGATAATTCCTCTATTATTGGTGTGTGAGTGGTATGGTGTCTGGTTCTTTTTCTGGTACCTCCACTATTGGTGTCTGAGTGGTGTCCAATGTTTTTTCTAGTATCTAGTTTGATTTTTGTGTTTAGTTGTTGACCATCAAAGGCTCATCATTTGATATGTCACTTTCGTGAGAGCTTTGTGCTTCTACCTCTCCATTCTCTACCTGGTTTCTAATAGAAATATCCAGCAATGTAATTTTCTTCTTTTTATACTAGAGCTTCAAGAATTTATTTTGTACATTAATATTGACAGTACTAATAGATCCCATCCAAGGGTATCCCAAAAAAACATCCACATTATCCATATATGAAGTATAAAAATCAGAATGCAACCCATATTTATCCATATAAATCTTCAAATCTTAATAAATTTTCACCTCCTCATTATCAACCTGCGTTTTTGCAATGTGTTTTGCTCAAACATGTAATTCTCTTGCCACGTTAACATTGATAAAATTATGTTTGCAACCAGGATTGATAGACACAATGATCTTCTTTTGAATACATTCATGAACCTGTAATATAGAAAAATTAGTAGAAAATAAGTCTTTAGGGCTCTTAGTTTCCTTTCCAGATTGATACCATATGTCCATGATCTTAGTGTCCTACTTTCCAGCATGAGACCAATTTTCCATGACCTTAGTGTCCTAATTTTTGGCATGAGACCACTTGTCCATGATATTAGTGTTGGAAATATTGTCATTGAGGGAAATAGAGGCAGCAAAGACAGAGACATACAATGGAGGCAGCAGATGCAAAGATAGGAAAAGAACAGCAGCAGGTAATATGTACAGTGAAGGTAGAGGTAGAGGTCGAGCAGCAGAAGCAGCTAAGGCAGAGGCAGAGGCAGCGAATACAAAGGTAGAGTCGTTATCACAGCAGAGGCAAAGCCGTTATCAGAGGCAGAGCCATTATCACAAGCAGAGGCAGAGCCATTTTTAATTCCGAGATTCGCTACCCCAGCTAGAGGATACATAAACACAATTCCGGGAATCGTATAACCCAAGCGGCAAGTATATATATATATATACAAACCTTATTCCGAGAATCATTACCCCAGGCGGAAGGAGACATAAAAAATATTCCGGGAATCATAACCCAAGTGGCAAGTATATAAATACAAACAAATTCCGGGAATCGTAACCCAAGCGGCCAGTATATATATATACAAACTAATTCCGAGAATCACCCAAGCCGGAGGATATATATATATAATTTCGAGAATCGTGACCCAAAGGTCCAAACCATAGATATTTGTAATGGAGCGATTAAATGGACAAAGAGCCAGAGGTATCAAAGCATTATATGGTGGGACCCTTTCCCAATCCATCGAAGAAAAACTATGAAGCGGAATATGTAAACAACAGAAAGTTGCGATTGCGATATAAGTCCGGACCCGATGGATCAATAAACCATAATTGATATATGTTTGAATTCCGGAAGCTTATATATATATGCAGCACATTACATATATTGTGCCTAATACACAAAGGTTCAAAACATATATATTAATATGAAGTGCTTAATAAGCGAAAGAACCAAAGTACCATAAGGTGCGACCCTTTCCAATCGCATCGGAGAAAGGATTGGCAACGGAACATATCGACAAGAGTTCCGATTGAGTTCTAGACCCGATGGGTGTATGAGTTATGATTCAAACGCATTTTAAGTCTGGCATAATCGCATCGGATCAGTCTAATCGCATTGGAGAAAAAGTTGGCAGCGGATCATATAAACAAAGACTTGCGATTGCAATTGAAGCACGGACCTGATGGGCTTATAAACTATGATTAAAAAATGTTTGAGTTCCAGTTCCAATCGCATCGGCAAAATGTAGTGAATAGTGGTCAATCACATCGGAAAAAAGCAGAACATCGGAGCATGACAATAAAGGATTGCGATTGCGATTAAGTTTCAAACCTGATGGGTCTATAAATTATGATTTTATTGGTTTTAGTTCCAGTTCTAATCGCATCGGCACATCTAAGTGAATAGTGACTGATCGCCTCGGAAAAAGGGCATAGGAACATGCAAATGGAATTTGCGATTGCAATTAATCGCAATCGGAAGTATTTGTAAAGTGATTCATCGCATTGCAACGAATCAGAGGCAGCTCATCGCATCGGCGGATAGACAAAGATCGGCAAGAGGGCCCAAAAGGTTGTTTCCTATGTTAAATGGATATTATATCGCTGAGAGTTATTTAAAGGTTTCATAGAAAAGCAAGAATTTTTGGTTCGTTATATGGACCAACATATATTATAGTGGAAATGGCAGTTTATATGTTAAAACTTTATATAAGTTCGCCGAGAATTGAAACTACGATATATGTATGTATATATATAAAAGGCGTTGTTATAAAACGTTGTAGCGATTGTATTGAAATGTGCCGCGTGGTTTGTGGACCCATGGGCCTCGGCTTAAGGTGGAGGGCGATTATTAATATAAAACGATTGTGATGTATGTATGTTCCGCTTGCGGAACTCACCACATCAACAAGACACTTGCTGTGTGTAAAGGGTTGGAATATGCCCCGGTTAAAGGCGTGATTGCACGACAAAGAAGAAGAACAAACGAGCTGAAAAAAGATAAAAAACACGATCCATGAAGAAAAAAACAGAGACCACAGTCAAAAGAAAAGACAAATGCGCGATGAGCCAAAAGACTAAATGAGTTGGTGAGTTCTCGTATAATTTGATTGTAAATATTTTTTTGTTTATATTGTTTGTGATGCAAAGGCAAGTATCCTAAGGAAAAGACAAAATCCCACTATAGCATGGAAATTTGTACATATTGTTATAATTTTAAAAATGAGTCGGATAAAGGAATAAGAAGACAGAAGCCAAAGAGTCATGACTATTCACTCCAAATTCTTTGTGAAATACAAACAGTCATGTGAGGAACTCTATAAATAATATCAACTAGATATGCATAAGAGAGGTTAGAGAGAGAAAATATAGAGAATGCAAAGTATAGAAGAGTGAGGCAGAAAATATTAAGAAAATAAGAGCAGAAAGAGATGCTATAGAACAGAGCTGATATCTGAGGTAAATCAGCAAACATCCAGTTTGATAAATTGAGGAAGTTGGAGCTTCCCTATCAAGTTGCAGCTTGATAGCCGTCAGTTGTTGCTGACTGAGGTTGGAGCCTCCTGTAGGTTGGTGCCTGCAGAAAATTGAAGGGAGTTGGTGCTTCCTTGCAAGTTGTAGCTTGCAGAATTGAGGTTGGAGCCTCCTGTAGGTTGGTGCCTGCAGAAAAACAGTGGTGAAAGGGAGTTGGAGCTTGCCTTTGCATCACAACAATAATAAGATGTGGTTTTATCCCTTTATGGGTTTCCACTTATATCTGGTGTCTCTGTGCATGATATTTATGTGTTGATCTGATTTATATCATCTGCTTAATACCTGTTGCTCTCATATTAAGTCTATTGTTATTTTATATTAATACTTGCTGCTCACATTCTAAGATTACTCACATATTAATTTGGATATGAAATGAAGGTGTAAATAAGTTTAATGAAAAGTTTTAAAAGTTCATGAATGTGTTAAACTAATTCACCCCCCCCCCCCCCTCTCAGTTTAACTAAAGGTTCAACAATTGGTATCAGAGCGGGTTCCTTTGTGCAAGTTTAACAACTGAAAGGAGATCCCAGGTTCTCAGGATGGCTAGTAAAGAAGGATGTTCAACCAATAAAGCCCCTTTTTTCACTGGTGCAAATTATGCTTTCTGGAAAATCAGAATGAGGACATACATAATGTCTCTAGGAATAGAAGTTTGGGCTGCTGTGGAATATGGATATGCCCCAAAGGCAACTGACTCAGAGAAAGAAACCAAACAAGATTTTGTAGCTAACGCAAAAGCCATGAATGCCATCTTGAATGGATTGTGTGAAGTAGAGTTTATCAAAGTAATGCACAAAGAAACTGCCAAAGAAATGTGGGATACTCTGGAGAACATCCATGAGGGAGACAAGAAAGTAAAGACTGCCAAACTCCAAGTCTATAGAGCCCAGTTTTGAGAACTTAAAAATGGATGATGATGAAAATATTGCTAGCTTCTTTCTAAGGGTGGCAGAAATAGTAAATAACATGAAGGCTCTAGGTGAAAACATAAAAGAAGTTGTAATTGTACAAAATATTCTAAGATCTCTTCCACCCAGGTTTAATCCCAAGGTGTCTGCAATAGAAGAAACAGCTAATTGGGAGACCTTGACCATGAACCAGCTACTTGGAAATCTAACAGCATATGAGATGAGACTCCCACAGAAGAAGCCAAGTACAAGGGAAGCAGCCTTTAAAACAGAAAATAAGAAAGAAGAAGAGGGAGACATATGCTCTTGCTCGGATGAAGAAGAGGCAAAATTTTTCAAGAAATTGGATAGAGGATCAGGTAAATACAAAGGTAAACTTCCTTTCAAATGATTTAACTGTGGAAGAGTTGGACACTATGCTGCTAAGTGTCCTCACAAGAAAGTAAGGAATCGGGGCTAAGATCGGAAAAACACATCAAAAAGGCGCGAAGGAAAAGAAGTTCAACGGAAAAATCCTTCTATGTCAACAAGGGACGACGTTACATCAAAGATTCGGATAGACCCTCAATCGAAGGAACTTCTGAATTCTTATTGATCGCCATAGAAGAACTTGAAGGACTCCTGCTAGAAGATGAAGAAGAAGAAGGGGAAGTCGACCTTGAGGGGGAGCTAAGAAGTGCTCTGGAGGAGATTGACAGACTCAAACTGAAGTGCAAAAAACAAAAGGACATTCTCCTCAAGTATGTACGAGAAGAACAGAATTCAAAAGTCTTAAAGTAGCTAAAGATAGATCTTGAAGAAGCCAAGAAGATAGAGGACATGTTACTTAAGCAAATCAAGGAGAAAACTCAAGAACAAGAGAAGTTGGAAGAAGAAGTAGTATGTCTCAAAAAGAAATTAGAAAATGCTCAAAGGAAAGTGGTTATAAATTCTTCCCAAACAACAAGCTCTAGTAAGTTGAATGAAATTCTGGTAGCTCAAATATCTCCCATGATAAAAACTGGAATAGGCTATGAAGGAGAATCAAGTAAAGGCAAAGAAAAGGTTGACAGAGAGATTATTTTTGTAAAAGCAAAGAAGAATGATGAAGCAGCTCAAACAATTCCTACAAAAGAGGAAACCTGTAATAAGGAAGACAGAGATCAGAAGAAACCACTAGTAGGAAAGAATGTAATAAATACTAAGACCCCTGAGTATGTAAATTTTGGAAACCATCAAAGGAGACTCTTCCCTCCTATGAAGAATGCCACCTGTTATGCTTGCCACAAGCTGGGACACATTGCTGCATATTTTCATGCAAGGAGGAGGAATTCAAACCAACAAAAGATGCAAACATTGAAGAGACTGCCTCAAGCAAACAAATGGAAGAGACAACCTTACATCAGGTATGAAAATAGTTTCTATGGTTACTGTTTTTATTGTAAGGAATTTGGTCATAAAATCATTGAGTGTAGAAAGTATGGACAAATATTGATGTTTAACACCTCAAGGAAGTTTATGAATCAAATAAATTATGTTCATACTCATAATTCTACAAAAAATATGATCAAATTTTGTGTATGCAATCAAGTTGGACATATACCTTCCAAATGTCCTCTAAGAAGATTTAATTCATCACCTCACAAAAGATACCAAACAAAAGGGTGCCTCCAGTGGATAAATAAGGTGAATAAATGTGACTTGGCTCTAACTGCTCAAGATTTGAAAATTCAATGGTATTTGGATAGTGACTGCTCTAAACACATGACAGGAGATAGAAGCAAGTTTATAACTCTTGATGAAAAGAAATCTGGCAATGTTACTTTTGGCAATGATAAATCAGGTAAAATCAAGGGAAAAGGCTCAGTCAGCATAGACAATGGTAGAGGAAAGGCCCAAGATGTACTATTTGTAGATGGGCTGAAAGAAAATTTGCGAAGTGTCAGTCAGATGTGTGACAAAGGCTGTGAAGTTCTTTTTAGAGCACAAGACTGTGAAGTCAGATCAAGCACCACAGGTAAGACTCTGCTCAAAGGAGTTCGAATAGAGAGTAATGTTTGCATTGTGAAAGAGGAAGATGAAGCATGTCATCTTAGCAAACTAGAAGAGTCATGGTTATGGCATAAAAGGTTGGGACATCTCAGCTTCGATCACATAATCAGACTAAGCAAGAAGAAAGCTGTCAGAGACATGCCAGAAATAAAGAGGCCTTCTAATACCATATGCAAATCATGTCAATTAGGCAAGCAGACTTGCACATCCTTCAAGGCCGAAGATGAGTTATCAACAAGAAGACCTCTACAACTTGTGCACATGGATCTGTGTGGACCTGCAAGAACTAAAACTCCAAGTGGTGAATCCTACTTTACGCTGATAATAGATGACTTCTCCAGAATGACATGGGTTGCATTTCTCAAGAATAAATCAGAAGCTCTGGAAAAATTTAAGATATTCAAAGCATTATCAGAAAATCAAACAGGATGCAAGCTGAAATGCATCAGATCATATAGACGAGGTGAATTCGCAGATTATGAATTTGCTGACCTATGCAATGAACATGGGATAAAGCAAAAATTTACTATTGCAGGAACACCTCAGCAAAATGGAGTAGCAGAGAGACAAAACAGGTCTGTACAGCAAATAGCCAGAGCCATGATGCATGAAAATAATATTCCTCAAACCTTCTGGGTAGAAGAAGTACACACAGCAGTGCATATCCTTAATAAAGCTCACTTAAGGCCAAGCAGTGACAAGACTCCCTATGAACTATGGCATGGGAAACCAACCTCAATCAAACATTTTAGAATCTTTGGAAGCAAGTGCTACATAAAGAATAATGATGAAAATATTTGGAAATTTGATGCAAGAGCAGATGAAGGGATATTTCTAGGATATGCATCCAAAAGTAAAGGGTACAGGTGCTACAACAAGACTCTTCGAAAAATAGTAGAAACCATTGATGTGAGATTTGATGAAGAACTTCCAAACAATACAAGAGATGTAGACTGCTGCAGTCCATCAAACAACCATGAAGAAGAAAACCAAGATGATGAGGAAACAAGCAAAACAACAAAAGATACAGAGCTGAGTTCTAAAGCTCCCTCAAGATATACTCAGAAGAACCATCCTGAAGATCAGATCATTGGAGACAAGAAAGTAGGGGTCCAAACAAGAAGGAAGCTAACAGAACAAACTGAAGAGGTATACATAGCCATGTTGTCACAAATAGAGCCAAAGAAATTTGAAGATGCCAGCAAGGACAAGTCTTGGGTAAATGCTATGAATGAAGAATTGGACCAAATTGAGAAAAACAATACCTGGGAATTAGTTCCTAGACCCATTGAGAAAAATGTCATAGGCTCAAAATGGGTATTCAAAAACAAAATGAATGAGCAAGGACAAGTAATTAGGAATAAATCCAGACTGGTCTGCAAAGGATATTCACAAATCGAAGGACTTGATTATGATGAAACATTTGCCCCTATAGCCAGAATGGAAGCCATCAGAATGTTTCTGGCCTTTGCTTGCTACCAAAACTTCAAAGTATATCAAATGGATGTAAAATCTGCATTTCTGAATGGAGACTTCGAAGAAGAAGTCTACATGGAACAACCAAAAGGCTTCTCATTGACAGACAAAGAAGACTATGTGTGCAAACTGAAGAAGGCTTTATATGGACTGAAACAGGCTCCTCGTGCTTGGTACTCAAGACTGGATAAATATTTTCAAAAACAAGGCTTTAAGAGAGGCGGAGTAGACAGCAATCTATACATAAAATACCATGAAAATGAACTCCTGATTGTTGTGGTATATGTTGATGACATTATGTTTGGAAGCAATAGAGAAGAACTAGCAAAAGGGTTTGCTGATGAGATGAAAACAGAATTTGAGATGTCCATGATTGGAGAACTCAGTTTCTACTTAGGACTTCAAATTCAGCAAAAGAACACAGGTACGTTCATCTCACAGGAAAAATACTTAAAAGAAATGTTGAAAAAGTTCAAAATGGAGGACTACAAACCTATGTCAACTCCCATGATCACAGGATGCAAGTTGTGTGTTGATGACAGGTCTGCAAATATAGATAAAAAACTCTACAGATCCATGATAGGAAGCCTGCTGTACTTGACAGCATCAAGACCAGACATCATGCTAGCAGTAGGACTAGTGGCTAGATATCAAGCAGCACCTAAACAAAATCACCTTCTTGCAGTCAAAAGAATATTTAGATACCTACAAGGAACAACACAGTATGGACTTTGGTATCCTAAAGGCAAAAACTTCACTTTGACAGCATACACAGATGCAGATTGGGCCAGCTGTGTGGATGAAAGGAAAAGCACAAGTACAGGTGCTTTCTATCTAGGAGAAATTCTGGTGGCATGGTTAAGCAAGAAACAGAAATCTATCTCTCTGTCTACAGCAGAAGCAGAATATATAGCAGCAGCAGCATGTTGCACACAAGTCATGTGGATGAAGCAAACTCTTCAAGACATGAAGGTAAGCATTGATGAACCTATCTCAATCAAATGTGATAATAAAAGTGCTATAAGTATATCTAAAAACCTTGTGCTTCACTCTAAAACTAAACATATCCCAATCAAGTATCATTTTCTTCGAGAACAAGTGGCTCAGAAGATAGTAAAACTGGAGTATGTGCCAACAAAAGAACAGACAGCAGACATATTTACCAAACTGCTTGCCAGAGAACCATTTGAATATTTGAGAGACAGATTAGGGGTAGTATATGTAGATGTTATTCGCTAATATGAAGAGAAAGCACAGCTTCAGGGGGAAAACAGAAACGAAAATATCATTCCCAAGGGGAGATCGACCAGCAAGGGAAGCATGAAAACAGGTCCTCAGGATCAAAAGGATTATGGAAAGAATACATTCAGCTTAAAAGAATCAATAAAAAGGAAAAAGGATCAGTGGCGCAGCAGAAGAGTGGTGAACCTGACATGAACCGAACATGAAAAAGTGGTGAACCTGACGTAAATATAATCCAAAGGTTGAAGCGACAGCATACAAAGTCAGAAAATTCCAGAGAAAGAAAATGCACGAAATCACAGGATCAAAGAATAGAAACTACACTAAGAATTCAAACCCCTTGCCATTGATGTCAAAGGGGGAGGAAGAGCAAGCAACAGGAGGAAGAACAGAAAAACAGGAAGAGCAAACAACAGGAGGAAGAGCAGGCAAACAGGAAGAGCAAGCAACAGGAGGAAGAGCATGCAAACAGAGAAAGTGTATTGCCATCAATGCCAAAGGGGGAGACTGTTGGAAATATTGTCATTGACGGCAATAGAGGTAGCAAAGACAGAGATAGACAATAGAGGCAGCAAAGACAGAGACAGACAATGGAGGCAGCAGATGCAAAGATAGGCAAAGAATAGCAGCAGGTAATATGTACATTGAAGGCAGAGGCAGAGGTCGAGTAGCAGAAGCAGCTAAGGCAGAGGCAGAGGCAGCGAATACAGAGGTAGATTCGTTATCACAGCAGAGGCAGAGCTGTTATCAGAGGCAGAGGCAGAGGCAGAGCCGTTATCAAAAGCAGAGGCAGAGCCATTAATTCCGAGATTCGCTACCCCAGCTGGAGGATACATAAACACAATTCCGGGAATCGTATAACCCAAGCGGCAAGTATATATATATATATATATAAACCTTATTCCGAGAATCATTACCCCAGGTGGAAGGATACATAAACAATATTCTGGGAATCGTAACCCAAGCGGCAAGTATATAAATACAAACAAATTCCAGGAATCTTAACCCAAGCGGCCAGTATATATATATATACAAACTAATTCCGAGAATCACCCAAGCCAGAGGATATATATATAATTTAAGGAATCGTGACCCAAAGGTCGAAACCATAGATATTTGTAATGGAGCGCTTAAATGGACAAAGAGCCAGAGGTATCAAAGCCTTATATGGTGGGACCCTTTCCCAATCGCATCGGAGAAAAACTGTGAAGCGGAATATGTAAACAACAGAAAGTTGCGATTGCGATATAAGTCCGGACCCGATGGATCAATAAACCATAATTGATATATGTTTGAATTCCGGAAGCTTTTATATATATGCAGCACATTACATATATTGTGCCTAATACACAAAGGTTCAAAGCATATGTATTAATATGAAGCGCTTAATAAGCGAAAGAACCAAAGTACCATAAGGTGGGACCCTTTCCAATCGCATCGGAGAAAGGATTGGCAGCGGAACATATCGACAAGAGTTCCGATTGAGTTCCAGACCCGATGGGTGTATGAATTATGATTCAAACGTATTTTAAGTCCGGCATAATCGCATCAGATCAGTCTAATCGCATCGGAGAAAAAGTTGGCAGTGGATCATATAAACAAAGACTTGCGATTGCGATTGAAGCCCGGACCCGATGGGCCTATAAACTATGATTAACAAATGTTTGAGTTCCAGTTCCAATCGCATCGGAAAAATGCAGTGAACAATGGTCAATCGCATCGGACAAAAGCAGAACATCGGAGCATGACAATAAAGGATTGCAATTGCGATTAAGTTCCGGACCCAATGGGTCTATAAATTATGATTTTATTGGTTTGAGTTCCAGTTCTAATCGCATCGGCACATCTAAGTGAATAGTGACTGATCGCATCGGAAAAAGGGCATCGGAACATGCAAATGGAATTTGCGATTGCGATTAATCGCAATCAGAAGTATTTGTAAAGCGATTCATCGCATCGCATCGAATCGGAGGTAGCTCATCGCATCGGCGGATAGACAAAGATCGGCGAGAGGGCCTGAAAGTTTGTTTCCTATGTTAAATGGATATTATATCACCGAGATTTATTTAAAGGTTTCATAGAAAAGCAAGAATTTTTGGTTCGCTATATGGACCAACATATATTATGTGGAAGTGGCAGTTTATATGTTAAAACTTTATATAAGTTCGCCGAGAATTGAAACTACGAGATATATATGTATATATATAAAAGGCGTTGTTATAAAACGTTGTAGCGACTGTATTGAAATATGTCGCGTGGTCTGTGGACCCACGGGCCTTGGCTTAAGGTGGAGGGCGATTATTAATATAAAACGATTGCGATGTATTTCTGTTCCGCTTGTGGAATTCACCAAATCAACAAGACACTTGTTGTGTGTAAAAGGTTGGAATATGCCCAGATTTAAAGGTAGCAGTTACACCATAGCAAAGGACAGAAGAACAAACAGAGCTGAAAAGAGATAAAACACAGTCACAGAAAATACAGACACAGTCAAAGAAAAGACAAATGCGCAGCGAGCCAAAAGACTAAATGAGTTGAGCTGGATTTCTCATTGTAATTTGATTGTAAATGTTTTAATTGATTTTTATTGTTTGTGATGCATTGGCAAGTCTCCGGAAGAGAAAAAATATCCCACTGTAATGTTAAATTGATACCTACAGTTATATTTATTGAATAAGCAGATAAAAGGAATGAGAAGACAGAAGCCAAAGAGTCATGACTGTTCACTCCAAATTATTTGTGAAATACAAACAGTCATGTGAGGAACTCTATAAATAATATCAACCGGATATGCATAATAGAGGTTAGAGAGAGCAAATATAGAGAATGCAAAGTATAGAAGAGTAAGGCAGAGAATATTAAGAAAATAAAAGCAGAAAGAAAAGCTACAGAACAGAGCTGATATCTGAGGTAAATCAGCAAACATTCAGTTTGATAAATTGAGGAAGTTGGAGTTTCCCTATCAAGTTGCAGCTTGATAGCTGTCATTTGTAGCTGACTGAGGTTGGAGCCTCCTGTAGGTTGGTGCCTGCAGAAAATTGAAGGGAGTTAGTTCTTCCTTGTAAGTTATAGCTTGCAGAATTGAGGTTAGAGCCTCCTGTAGGTTGGTGCCTGCAGAAAAACATTGGTGAGAGGGAGTTGGAGCTTGCCTTTGCATCACAACAATAATAAGATGTGGTTTTCTCCCTTTATGGGTTTCCACTTATATCTGGTGTCTCTGTGCATGATATTTATGTGTTGATCTGATTTATATCATCTGCTTAATACCTGCTGCTCACATTCTAAGATTACTCACATATTAAGTTGGATATGAAATGAAGGTGTAAATAATTTTAATGAAAAGTTTTAAAAAGTTCATGAATGTGTTAAACTGATTCACCCCCCCCCCCTCTCAGTTTAACTAAAGGTTCAACACTTAGTGTCCTTCTTTCCAGATTGAGACCACTTTTCCATGATGTTAGTGTCCTTCTTTTCGGCTTGAGACCACTTATGGAAAAGGAGTTTTTCAAATTCTTCACGAGGATATGACGTCAGAAACTCGTCTTCAAGTGAATTCCACCATATAGCAACCTAATCTTCCACATAATACTTTATGGAGGCTGTCTAAAGACTTGGGATTTCAATCTTCATAGATTGTATAAATTCTTCAACAGTAGGGAAATCACTTTTTCTTGTAAACTTCGTTCTAGAACCCATAAAAAGAGAGTGAGGGTTTTTAGAAATTACTTACAGTTGGGCGAAAATTTAAAATGACGACAACTCTGTCAAAATGCCTTGAAATACTTATTATAAATTGCTTTTTGGAAATGGAACAGTCATTTTTCATCTTCACATGTGACTAAAATCCCGATCTGGGCACTCTGAAAACTCAGATTCGCGATGCAATTTGCTCGCCATCCCAAAATTTGTGAACAAATGACTGATTTTAAATCAGCGATAACTCCCTCATCTGGACTCTTATTTGACCGTTTTTTTTTTTTAAATCAGGTGATTTTTCAAGGGGAGCTCAGATCTATACTTATTTGTCTGAAATTTTGTACCAAAAATTGCAAAAAATGTCAAGAGAGCTGCCGTCTACATATGGACGTCATAAAAATTTCTGCAACACCATTGATTTTAAATCAACGATATCTCCCTCATTCATACTTTGATTCGACTGATTTTTTTTTTGAAATTGACTATTTTTTTGCAAAGAATCTAGAAATGCTATTAGTTTCTAAAAATATTTCACCAAAATCGTTAGATATGTTCTGCAAACGTGTCGCCCAAAAATGCCTTGCAAAAATGAAAAAAAATCTCCCCAACTTTGCCCAAGAAAGTGCTCTGATACCACTTGTAATAAATCTGACCTGCAAATATAATAAAATATGAAAATAGGCCCAATAACTTCAAAAAAATAGTATAAAAGCTTTAGATCTTTATTAATAAGAAACCCTTGAGGTAGGGTAACATCATACAGCCACTCCTTAAGGAAGGAGATCACTCCACAAGCCATATGTTTGTCAATACAATAATCCTTGACATCCTCAATGTAGAGTCTCTATCCTCTATATAGGCTTCATACATACAATACCATGGGTAATTACCATGGTTCATACATGTAATACCATGTGCTTATCACATTATTTCCTAACAACTTATGGTCTCTTACATAATGTGGGTTAACCACTTTATTTATTAATTATGGTCCATGTACTTATTATCCTTACATTACATTATTTCCTTGGGTACCTTCCTCTGTAAACGATACGATCCCCCCTAGGAATACCCCATATTATCCCCCCTAGGTATACTACATTCCACCCCCCTTAAGCATTTTTCGTCCTCGAAACATGAGAAGAACACAAATAATAAGATATACTCAAAATATTAGTCCCCTAATACCATGCACATGCATCAAGCCATCCTAGCAAAAGGTGAACTTTGTATCTAGCCGGTGCATCGCTCACTTGAGATGGACACTGGTTCTGGTGGTTCCTCTGCATTGATGTGTTGTGGGTGAGTCGTCTGTTGTTGTCCTTGTTGCTAATTCTTTTCCATATTACTGGTTGTTGTCTTCCAGGATGATGTAGGTGGTGATATGCTGAAGATTGAACTGATGGAGGATCTTTTGTTAATTCCTCTACTATTGGTGCCTGAGTGGTATGGTGTCTGGTTATTTTTCTGGTACCTCCACTATTGGTGTCTGAGTGGTGTCTAATGTTTTTTCTAGTATCTGGTTTGATGTTTGTGTTTAGTTGTCGACCATCAAAGGCTCATCATCTGATATGTCATTTTCTTGAGAGCTTTGTGCTTATGCCTCTCCATTCTCAACCTGGCTTCTAATGGAAATATCATGTAATGTAATTTTCTTCTTTTTATACCAGAGCTTCAAGAATTTCTTCTATACATTAATATTGACAGTACCAACAGAGTCCATCCAAGGTTATCCCAAAATGACATCCAAATTATCCATATCTGAAGTATACAAATCAGAATGCAACACATATTTATCCATAGAAATCTTCAAATCTTTATAAATTTGCACCTCCTCATTATCAACCTGTGTTTTTGCAATGTGTTTTGCTGAAACTTGTATTTATCTTGCCACATTAACATTGATAAATTATGTTTGCAACTAGGATCGATAGACACAATGATATTCTTCTACTGAATACATCCATGAGCTTGTAATATAGAAATATTAGTAGAAAATAAGCCTTTAGGGCTCTTAGTGTCCTTTCCAGATTTAGACCACTTGTCCATGATCTTAGTGTCCTGCTTTCCGGTATGAGACCACTTTTCCATGATCTTAGTGTCCTTATTTCCATATTGAGAACACTTTTCCATGATCTTAGTTCCCTTATTTTTGGCTTGAGACCACTTTTCCAAAAGGATTTTTTCAATTTCTTCATGAGGACATAACGTTAGAAACTTGCCGTCAAGTGAATTCCACCATATAGCATCCTTATCTTCCACATAATAATTTATGGAGGCTGGCCAAAGCCTTGGGCTTTCAATCTTCAAAGATTGTATAAATTCTTCAATAGTAGGGCCATCACTTTTTCCTGTAAACTTCGTTCTAAAACCCATAAAAAGAGAGTGAGGGTTTTTAGAAATTACCTACAATTGGGTGAAAAATAAAAATGACCAAAACTCTATCAATATGGCTTGAAATACTTATTATAGTCAGTTTCGTAAATGGAACAGTCATTTTTCATCTTCACATGTGACTGAAATCCCGATCTGGGCACTTTGGAAACTCGGATCTGCGCTGCAACTAGCTTGTCGTCACAAAATTTCTGAACAAATGACTGATTTTAAATCAGCGATAACTCCCTCATCTAGACTCTGATTCGAACGATTTGATTTTTGTAATAAAGCCCCCAGCGGGGAATAGCATTTTAATTTGGGTACAGGAAAATGACAGGGTTTCAAAATTGAAGCAAATAATTAGGATTGGCTCTGATTACCCCTGTCATTATCAGTTCTTCATTTATGGAGGGAAATCCTTACTAGATCCCTGTGTTGTCAAGGCATACTCCATTGGTCTTGGATCTACCATTTACCTCAACTTACGACTGAGGGGTGGCAAAGCAGATCAGAACAGAAGCCAAGGACCCACTAGAGGATCCAGTACTTCCAAACCAGGAAACCCAAAAGGACCCTCATATAGGAACATTTTGCAGGGGAAAAATAGAGCACCAACAGCAACTGAACCAACAGAGAGTTGCCCCAAGCCATACATTGTGGAGCAAAAAAATTGTGTGCCTAAATTAAAAATAGATGTTCCTGAGATAGAAGAGCATCTATCCACTTATGAATCCCAAGAAATAATATGAAGATTCAATTTATTTTGGCCCAAACCTATGGATATTTTTCATTGGATCTTCACCAACTAGACCATGGACTTTGAAATCCATGTCCTTTAAAGGTTTCTTCATAGTCAAGTTTACATCATAGGAATCTAGAGATATCATCCTGAGGGATGGACCGTAGTTCTGGGGCATAACCGGACTATTGATCACACCATGGTTCCCAAATTTTGACGCAAACACAATGGAAGTTAACATAATTTCGGTTTGGGTGTGGCTATACAACCTCCCGCTTCAATTTTGACAGGAATTTGTGCTAGAAGGCATTGGGAACATCCTTAGAAAATATATAAAAATAGATAATCAACGTTTGGAGGATCACATCTACACTTTCATAAGAATCTGTGTGGAAGTGGACCTTAGTAAAGGTCTGCCTGAGAGAATTCATCTTCTTCAAAAACAACAAATATGGACGCAACATTTAGACTATGAAAACACATCATTCAGATGTAGAATATGCAGGAATACTAGACATTTACAAAACACATGCCTAGAGGCCAAACGAGATAACAAAAAAAGAAGAAGATAGGGAAAGTAGCCAAAGGATGGAAATTTCCATAAGATAACCCATAATAGGAAACAAACGAATAAGAGGAAGCCCCCATCCCAAACGAGAGAAAACAAACAGCTACCTCCCGGGTGCACAAGAACAAGAAATGAAAGATCATTTTGACATCACCACCACGGTACAATCGGAAATGGATCCAGGAGCACCGAAGAACGAGGGAAATAAAAGACAACATACTTCAGATACTTCAGACTCAGATAAGGACAATGGAGCACTCACAGAACAAAACCATCTTGCCCCTATATCAGCCACGCAAACACAAGGTGCTTGGCGAAAGGTTGAAAAGAAAAAAGGGAGAAAATATTAGATTTTATGCCCATGTACTATAGTTTTTATTTGCAGCTACATGTCTGCCTTGATTGACAATTAATAGCACATGTAACATGTAATTTTGTTTTAATTCATAAAATTACGAATTTTTTCCTTGGAAAAAAAACAAAAAATGAACAATAAGAATAAATGCTTTTATTTTTTTCTTCTTTGCAATAAATCAAGTACAATATATGTAGGGATCCAACCCTAGATGAAGACACCGATCTTCAATCTCCCAGGCTCCAACCTGTATTTTCCAAGCACCAACTTGGACAACCAAGGCTCCAACCTTGACAATTCTGAGGCACCAACCTCAAGGGCTCTAACCATATTTTTGTTTTAGGCTCTGACCTAGTTTCTTGAGGACTCTGATCCTCTAGGGCTCCAACCCTATTCTCCAAGGCACCAACCTTGTCTTTTTGAGGCTCCAACCTCTTGGGATCAAAACCTTTACTTCGTCAATATATATTTGGTTATACTTCACGACTCCCATTGTCTTCTTCAATGAGCCCTGTCAATCTTTAGTTATCCCCTCACTTAATATCCATGTAACATCATCAATGACAACCTCGATCTTCACATGAAGGTGTCTCTGTTGTCCTCCATGGTACCTAATCAAATTCGCCAAGATCACCTCATGATCACTTTAAATGCATCATGATCTACAAGGGTGTCTCCAAGACAATCAATTCTTGGTGATGTCTTAAGGTGTCTTCAATCAATTGCACAAGTTTTTCACAAGGTTATCCAAACAACTTCAAGTACAAGGACTACTACAAAATCTTCTTCAAGGCTTCAAATTTGCTCAACAAGTCTGCTCTAGCAAGGTTTAAGTCTGCACAAAAGATATTCAAAGGGTTGTCCCAATAATGGCTTCCAAGACACTTCAACCAAGATGACTTAAGGTGCCTTCACAATGGTTCCTCCAAATGCTTCAATATCTGGTCAAATATCTCTTTGAATAGACTTTAAGATGTTCCTTAAATTCTCTTCTAAGGTTTTTCTGTGCCCTTCTACAACCAATTGACTCAAATTTTTCTCCACACTTCAGCTCCAAGGATGTCTTCAAGATTTCTTTCAAATGAGCCCAAAATTATCTTTAATTTGTTCTAGGGTTGTCTTAAAAAAAAATTGTACAATAAGTCTTCTCTAAAAATGAATTCAGTATTGTTCTTCCAAAGTTCTTTCACTATATTATTGCACAATAGGTATACTTCAAAATAGGACCTAAATTATGTTTCCAAATAGTCCTGGTGTTTGCCTTCAAGGAGGGACAAAGTTTGCTTTCAAATGAGTGTACGGATCTTAAAACTATTGCAAGGAGAGGCTAATGACTGCTCCAAACGTGTTCTCAACTATGTATAACAATGTTCAAAAACATGCTTTAAAATATCCAACGATAGTCACAAGTCTTACAGGTCTGCAGCCTTATAAATCAATAGGTATACAACCATATCACTTCATAGGAATCCACACTTCTACAGTTTAATATGATCTTGTGAGATGGTCCGAGGTGTAATAAAGAAAAAATCTTTCAAGCTAATTGTTCAATAAGTGATCTGAACTGTCCTCCAATCTGAGCTAATTGTCCTCCACTAGTGGCAATTCACCAAACTGTTGCAATCCACATTATGTTCAGGTTCTAGCCGTGACGTAAGATTTTTTAACCCAACAAATCATTTTTAAGCCCAAAAAAGTGTTTAAATTATGATCTCCTTGTCCCTTCTTCTATCTTTTTTTTCCTATAATAATTATTCACCAAATTGATTGTGAAAAACGAGGGTTTAGACTTATATTTATAGTTATTTTCGACTAAACATGAAGGGACACGTCCCTTGACTGAGAGGCCGACTTGCATGCCAATGTGTACGTTAGTTCAATGACAGGGTTAATAACTTAAAAAATAAATATCTCACAAACTATATGGATTTTTGGGGCGTGTAAAGGCTCATTAGAAAGGCCAAATTATGCCCTAAAAGATGGTACAAGAGTCAAATTGAGAAGCTGCATTTTGGGTAGTGAAATTTTTTTTTTAATGAGATTGACCTTGAAACTTAGTGTAGAAAATATTTGGGACAAAATGAGGAGTATTTGGGACAGCGTGTGGTTATTAATGGCTTCTCCATTTATTGCACCAATAATATTATTATTAGTGTCATCATGAGAGTATTCAACAAAGTCATCATGATAGTGAATCCATAATTTTCTATTTGGAGAGCTTCAAAGAGTCTTCCAACCACCATCTAGATCATTAAATGTGATATTCCAACAATGTCATCATATTCCATCAAGTATATTTCAATTCCTTCGTGTCATGTCCCCAATCATTGTCCATGTCATCAAATTGTCCTCCATGTCATCATATAGTTTCCAACCATGTCATAAAGACCTTCATCGAATGTCATCATCGAGTGTAGTCTAGGTTACCAAACAAGGTACGTGTTTAACACTTATCACCTTAAGAATATTTTTTCATCTTGACATCATACTAGTTCCAGGCTTCTTCATAAAAAGTAAGCACGTCATCATTAATGACATCCTTATTAACCAAGAGGGACTTTTCATCATGAGCAACGAACTCTTCATACGAGGTATGCATAATATTACTGCAAGGGTTTTCCATTAGGGTTTTGAGGTCTTTACAAGAATATTGATCCTCATATTGACACCAATGGAAACCTTAGACAAACATATACATGTGGTATTGTGTGCATGTCGTACATATGTTGTGAGCATGCAGTACTATGTATGTGCATGGTGTAGTAACGGTATCGTGACATGTGTATTTGTCATGTTGTACTCTATGTACATATATGTATTTATATGTATTGTGTTGTGTTGTACACCAGGTGTAGGCGTAGGTGTTGTATGCCGATGTAGACATATGTATTGTGTTGTATTATATTCTGGATGTATGTGTGTGTACATGTATTGTGTTGTACATCGGATATGGGTGTGTATATTTTGTTGTATTGTACACCGGTTGTGGGTTTATGTATTGTATGGTGTTGTTCGTGTTAGCTCCCCATAATTTGCTAGATTGAGTGAGATACAAATGGACAGGGGTAACATCAAACCAAGCTTTGGAATCCAAGGACCTAGCCTTCCTGCATTCGGAGAGAGATCTCTCTAGTAGATGAAAAGATGTGAACTTGTTTGTTGATTAGGGTTGATTTTAGGCTAGATGTTAAGTGCAGGGTATTTTGATTGTTTTTGGTTGGGTATGATGCTCGGATAGATTAGATAGAAAACACGGAAGATTTTTAAGTCATTGGGCAATGGATTCTAACAAGGTCATGATAAGTTCAACAATGGTTTAAAGAGTATTTGCAGGGCAATCTTAACTTGTTTGGTGGATCTTTGAGGTTGTGAAAGATTATGAGATGGACATTAAGCTTGAGAACAAAAGCTAATAAAGGGAAAACCAGAATCCTTCATATACTTTTAAATTGAGGGAGTTAGAATATTTATAAGCATAAAAAAGAATCAAAGGCATAAGAAAAACCTAATCCATTTTATTTCAGACTGAAAGCAGATAATCATCCAAGACAATCATTCAAATGAAATATAGAAAGGCAAGAAAATTATTTAACTTTCATACATTTCATCATCAAGATCAGAAAACATTTAAGATGCACAAATAACTGTAACCATAGAAGGAGAGAATTCCCTGAACATCTAAAGTTACAGCTATGAATTTTATTTGAAACAATTAGCTAAGTAAATGCAAAGAGCATGATCGAAACAAACTTATTTGATAAACCTAGAAAAGATGCTTTAAAGAGATGATTCCAAGAACAGAGTAGTTAGTGGCAACAAATATGCAGGGCTAGCCATGAATCATGTTGATAACAACTGATCTAAACCATTCAAGAAATATACAAGCTTAGGAAATCCTTAGAGAGAAAAAATATGAATTCTCTAATACATCCTAACAGAAGAAAACATTAAGGCAGTGAAGGAAACAAACAGACCTAAGGTACCATTAGCAAACATGTCTTAGTATAAATTCTTTGTCCTACTACAACATATAAAAATGGAAACATATGATAAACTAGAAAACATGAACAAAATAAAACTTCACCATCAACAAGGCTTATGGATCCTGCAAACAATCCTCCTCCATCAACAAACAAATCAAGGCATGCATGAGCTCCAAGACATCAAATTCTCTTCAAAAACTCCAAGAGACCATGTATTGCTCCAGAAAAGTCATCAAAATCAAACCCAATACATAAGAGCCTCATGCTCTATTTATGGAGCAAATGAGGAGGTGGAAACCGTAAGAGGCTTCCAAAAACCCTAATTTAGTCATAAATGTCATAAATGTACTTAATGACCATGCAAGGCTCAAGACACATAATATCTAAGCTAATAAATGAAAAATATCATAACATAAATCCTCAATCAAATATGGAGTGATTTGCCCAAAAAAATATTAAAAAATCATTTTGCCATCAATTTGTGTGTTTTGTTGACTTTTGCCACTTTTGGTCCTCTGTGCGTAGCGCCAAAATATCAGAAAAATAGGTGTAAGTGCAGTCCAGTTTTAACCTCCTTCCCGGTGTCGGATTTTTCTCCGTGATGGATCGTTGGAAATTTTGATAAGTCTAATTTCCAAAAATTCTTGATTTTTGCTGAATTAATTCCATTTACCTGCTCAAAAATGAAATCTCCCAACACTGCTCTGTGCGCAGCACCTGGTCTGAAAAGGAGGCAGAAAGGTCAAATTTTGGGTGTTTTTAAAACTTTTGAGGGGGTAAAAATGCTCCAATTGATCTGAAATTTTGTGGGCAGACTGTTGGTGATGTGAAAAATCCAAAAATTTAAACTTTGAGAGCTGAAGATGCACCAAATTTTTGCGTAGCTCCTAGGGTTTTGCGCTCCTAGGGCCTCAAAATTTCAAAAACATAAAAACTTCTCCTATGCGCAGCACCATTTTGCAGAGGGAATTTGGAGGCCTTCCTGGAGTCACAATGAGCTCTGTTATAGCTTTTTGGAAATATTTACTTGTATAATTTCCAAATATACAATTGTTTCCCTGTTTGGAGTTGATTTTCCCATTCCAAAAGTTGATTTGCCCAAGACAGGTCAAAAAATTACTGAATGATGGTGATCCGGATTTATGCAGGAATGCAACAGAATAAACACATAACCATAAATACAGAGATGCAGCGGAAATAAAACTTCATTTCATTAATATCAAAGAACTGAAATTTTCTTACAGACAGAATGGAAATAAAACTAGCTAGGGCACTGGTAGCTATCTCTGAGAAGAGATGTGGCGGCTACAGGCCTCTGAACTACGTTACAATGAGGCTCGAGGGCCTATTTATTATTGAGAAACAATGGATAACCCTAAACATCCCAAAAACCTAACCCTAGGAGATGAAGCGCCAAAACTATGGGCCCCATTTGGGTAAATTGGTGTTTCAACTTCCCAGGGACGTAACTTTGGCATACTATCTCCGTTTGATGCACATGATACATCATTAGAAAGCTCTATCTGAGGACTACAACTTTCAGGATGAATTTGATGATCAAATTTGCTGTTGTGATACCCAAAAAACGTCGTTTAGGGCCTCAAAACGGCTCCGAAAGTTCAGGACCCAAAAAACTACTAAAAATAGTAAGTTATGCCGAAACTGAAAAACTGAAAGAGACAATGGTGGGGGGCCAAGTGGAATAGGTGGGTGGCCACCAATATCCACCTGGATCAGATGGTGCAGAAATGCAGAGCGCTGGTGCAGACCAATTTTGGATGACATCCTCAATTCCAAATTGAGCTTATGATAGCTCATTGGAATTATATTGAATTCTAGTTTTCATTTTACTCATTAAGAAAGTCATTTGGACACTCCAGCTGTGAGAAAAAAACGGATTTTCCCAAGGTCACTCTAGAAGTGCAGAATTTCTCCCGTGACACTTGTATTTTTGACATTGATCTCAAACCATGATACCAGTGTAAAAAATGAAGGATTTTTTTCTTCTTGGCCCTATGATGGACAAAAACCTCTCTCACTTTTGCCAAATTAATCTCTATTTGGTCAGAAACACAATTTGAAGCAAAACTAGCCCTAGATGTGACACATGGCTTGTCTCTTGGAATGAATTCTTGGAAAATGATGGAGGCATGATTTTTATGAGCCGGTATAGAATTATTATTTCTTACATGATCTATCAAATTAATCCTTTGCTCTTATGCCTCCTTTTTATATCAAACCCTAGCTTAGTTGGAAGAGGAAATTAGGGTTTGGTGTAGGGGATTTAGGACCGCCTTGCAGAGGGAGGGGAACGAAGGGGTTAAGGGTTTTCTAAATTCTTGGGGAACTTTTTGGGGATAGGGATAGATGTGAGGGAGTAGGGAAAGTGTAATTTCAATAATTGAGTGAGGGGAAGGGGTTAAAAAGGTCAAAACACAGGCCTAGTCTCAAAAAGTGTCAAATTGTGGCAATAGGCTAGGTTTTGTAGAAAAATGATGATTTTGAGGGATAGGAGTGATGGGGAGTGTTTGTGAAGTTATATTAAGGATAGGAGGAGGTGTAAGAGCATCAATATACAAGTCTTTTTTATGATTTAATCATGGAGTTCGTGAAACCAAGAAAATTGCCCTCAAAAGCCCTAGTTTTCCTGTCTCCCTTGTTGCAAGATGCCATCATTGAGTAGCAGACCTCTTACCTTACCAATTTCTTCTGTTGGTTGGCCTCTTATTACTTCTACAAAAGTGTCAAGATAGCCCATTACCTTATGTGCAGACTTTTGAAGCTGAATGGTAGTCTTTTTGGAGATGATGACCTTGAAAAACATTAAACCCTAATTGACCTAGTGGGGATTCTTTGACCTCTCTTTGACTGAAAATTGGTTTGGAATCTTCAAGTGTAAAAACAGAGTATTGAAAAAGTGGTGTGTTGAAGATACAAAATACATTGTACTTGATTTATCTACCATCAATGCTTGAGGGCCTTGGGGATCATGGGCATGAGTTAAGCTTGTAGGAAACCCTAGTTGGAAAATGGAGTAATGCATAAGGCAAAAACAGAGTGATGAGGTTATAGGTGGGAAAAATAGGATTTAGATGAGTGGCATAAGCCTATGAGGTGTTTTAGAAGTGGTAAGTTGGCCATGGAATGAAAAAATAGTAGAAAAGTGAAAATTTTCTCTAAGGATAATGAAGACAGTGAGATTTCTAGAACTCACAATGTTCATGACTTTTGTTTCTAGAAATCTAGAATAGACATTTAGTCATCTACAAAGGCAAAAAAATTATTGATGACTAACAGTGGCTCCACTTGGGGAGGGAAACTCCTTTTCGAGAGGTGTCCAGAACCTCAGAGTTCAGACCTCTGAGCTTTGAAGACCAGTGCCTTACTTGCAATTTGCAGATCTTTCTTTCTTCATTTGCTGATGTTCTTTTGAAGCTATAATCTCACAATATGAAAAGATATGTTTGCTTCAATCTCTTTCCTACCTACCCATCTTACTTGGCCTAACATTTTTTCTTCACTTAGGTGCACTTGGATTTGAAAACCCTCGACATTTTTATTTTTGAAAACACAAATCAAACTATCTAATTGTACCCTTATTTCTTCCAAGAGTTCAGATTAGGCTAATGAACTCTCTTATTCTCTACCTAGTCTAATCATTTGTCAAGATTAATATGTTTGAAAAACTTCATTCTCTAAGCTATAAACATGAAATTGAAAGTATGGTTTAAATCAGGATTAGGCAATCTGACTTACCATGACTTGTGGCATAAGAACAAGCTACACACAAACATTATTTTGCATAAAAGTAAAATAGAAAGATAAGGATTGTGATCTATCATTTGTTATGCATCCTCATCTTCCTCTTTGGTTCTATTTTGAGCATGTGGAACCAGTATCTTTCATTCCCTAATCTATCCCTTTTTTACAAGTCAAGTTTGAATGATTTGACAAGCTCCCTTTCACTAACTTATCGACAATAAATTGAAAACATGTTCAGCCATGATTAGGCTAGATGATTGAACAAGAATTTTTGGCGCAAGTAGTGGCATTTAGGCTTCAGCATCACTATTTTTTGGGTATGGGGTTGTACCACTTTTCAAATCTGCCCTCTTTTTCTACCTTTCTTTGTTTTGTGTTTTTTTCATTTTTTCCAAACAATCTAGAACTAAAAAGATGCTCACAAGACTGAGCTTATTTTGCATATCTATCTATCTATCCTAATCTAACCTATACATAATATACATTCATTTGGTGAAATCTCTTTTCCAACATAGCCAATCAAGCAGATGATTTCATGAGGGATTTTGTTTCAACTCTTTGAGAGTGCTGAAGAAATAAAAATGCCACTTCCACCTTACTTGTTTTCGAACAGTAGTGCCTAAAATTTTTCTCACACTTTGCAACAAACTATTCTTAGCAGAACACACTCCTCTTTTAGATTTCTCAAGGAAAACAACAAATGGATCTTGGAATAATACCTAATCTAGAGGATTTGAGACATAAGTTCCATTCAAGACTACTCTTTCTTCCACTTGGCTATGCTTGGTACTCTTTTGGGAAATAAACTCCACTTCTTCCTCATGATTGGATGAACTAGTAGATTCATCATATGTGGAAATTTTATCCTCTAACAAACCTGATGTGCTTTGATAGAGTGGGGTGAAATCTATGTGAAGGTCATCATATTGATGAGCAGGAGCACTCTTTGGCAACAGATCTTCTTGAGAAAGAAGTGTAGAAACTTTTATGTGATTTAAATTTCCAAGCCTTCATCTACAATTTGAAATTCAATGGGACTTGGTGGCTGCAAATCTAAATCTGAAGAGGATTCTATGTCCCAAATGATTTCATACACCATTTTAGGAAAAGGTTTTTCACTTACAACTTGCTTAAGAAGTTCTTTTTCTTCTCCAATTTCAACATCAAAACTGAAAGACTGTTGATTCCCAATCACATGAAAGTTATTTCTGATGGGCTGATATGAAGTAGAACAAAGGGTTAGATATCCTTCACTTACTTCTGAACTTTCAAGGCTTCCCTCATCATTGGCATAGATGGCATGAATTGGCTTATTACTTTTTTTAAGTTGATGAAAATGATCTTCCTCCCACAAACCAATTACTGATTGCTCTGCAAGGTTAGTTTCTGTTAATTTGGAGGATATCATCATCAGATTGATCAAACTTTGGAAACTCATCAAAATAAGTAGTGTCACCAATCAAACATATTGGATTATTAGTTTGTTCTTCTTTGAATTGATCTACAAATGCACTTTCTAATTTATGGTAGATGGAATTAGTGGGAGAAAAAATAGAAATGTTTTGTTCACATGAAGGTTTAGAGGCTCGTTGAATGTTTAGCATATGATTTATTTCCTCTTCAGTCAAAAGAGGAGGAATTTTTCTCTTTCTTTGGATGGAAGTACAACAGTTATCTTTTTCTTGTGAAGGCTGATTTTGAGGCTGAATGTTTTCTTGAGCCTCACCTAGAAGAGATGTGAATCATCACTTGTGCCTTCAGAGAGATCTTGTGGGTTTTCTTCTATACCTTGATTGATTTCTTCCTCAACTAACTCATCTAGGTTGTCATGATAGTTATCTTGAGAATGAAATTCATGAATGGATTTTAAGAGGTCTTCAGGATGCAAATTTTCCAAATCTTCATCAGTATCTATAAGGTACTGTATGATATCCTGAGATTGATCACAACAATTTTCAGACAATGATAAAGATGGGGAATTTTGTTTATAATGCTCATAAAATTCCTTGTGTATGTCTTTTAAGGAAAACAAGCTACCAGGTCTTAGACTCGCATAACATTCCCTTGCCTTCCCTTCTAATGTTAGCATGAAAATATTCATAAGGTAGTCCTCGTGCCATTAAGTTTTTAACCCCCATACATGGATATGAAACTTGATGAGGTCTAACAAAGGGTCATCAGACTTTTCATCTTGAAACCTAGGGAGGTTTTTGTCCTAATCCCTCTAAGGCAATTTGTGTGGGAACCCAGGGATGTGATCTCTATTCATTGGAGCATATCTCCTTTGTATCCTTGGATCCATGTTTGTAAATTAGAAAGGGTTACTGAATCTTTTTAACCAGTCTTAGAGTTCTCTACCAGTGGAGTCTTTAGGTCTATTGAGATTTTTGGATTCGCCAGGTGGAAGGTTTCAACTCTTTTTTCACCATCAGCATGATTTGGATTGCTTAATGCATTCTCAGAGGATTTTATGAGAACTAGTGGGGTCAACAGGGCTATTGAAGACCAGTGGAGTCGTTAGGTGGATGATGTTTACTGTTTTAAGGATGTTCTTGTTGTCCACCATCAACAACTAAATACCAATCTAAGGATGTTTGTGAGTTTTTTGAGATCTAAGGAATACTTAGTTTGTCACTAACTCAGAAGGTCCCACCGTGATTGCCATTACGTTGGTGTGAGCGGTGGGATAAATCCACAGGATAGTACTCTTAAGGGTTTTTTGAAAGGTTTAGGGAAGTCTAAGTTTGTTTATCACTCAGAGTCCCACCATGATCGCCATTATGTTAGTAATGGTGATGAGGTGGCAATGAATCAATGGATACAGAATGTTTCAGCTTATGATTTACTCAGAAGGTCCCACCGTGATCGCCATTATGTTAGCTCCCCATAATTTGCTAGATTGATTGAGATACAAATGGACAGGGGTAACATCAAACCAAGCTTTGGAATCCAAGGACCTAGCCTTCCTGGATTCGGAAAGGGATCTCTCTAGTAGATGCAAAGATGTGAACTTGTTTGCTAATTAGGGTTGATTTTAGGCTAGAGGTTAAGTGCAAGGTATTTTGATTGTTTTTGGTTGGGTATGATGCTCGGATAGATTAGATAGAAAACAAGGAAGATATTTAAGTCATTGGGCAATGGAGTCTAACAAGGTCATGATAAATTCATCAATGGTTTAAAGAGTATTTGCAGGGAAATCTTAACTTGGTTGGTGGATCTTTGAGGTTGTGAAAGATTATGAGATGGACATTAAGCTTGAGAACAAAAGCTAATAAAGGGAAAACCAGAATCCTTCATATTAAACTGAGGGAGTTAGAAGATTTATAAGCATAGAAAAAGAATCAAAGGCATAAGCAAAACCTAATCCATTTGATTTCAGACTGAAAGCATATAATCATCCAAGACAAACATTCAAATGAAATATAGAAAGGCAAGAAACTTATTTAACTTTCATAGATTTCATCGTCAATATCAGAAAACATTTAAGATGCACAAATAACTATAACCATAGAAGGAGAGAAAACCCTAAACATCTAAAGTTACAGCTATGAAGGTTCTTTGAAAAAATTAGCTAAGTAAATGCAAAGAGCATGATCGAAACAGACTTCTTTGATAAACCTAGGAAAAGATGCTTTAAAGAGATGATTCCAAGAACAGAGTAGTTAGTGGAAACAAATATGCAGGGCTAGCCATGAATCATGTTGATAAAAACTGATCTAAACCATTCAAGAAATAGACAAGCTTAGGAAATATTTAGAGAGCAAAAAGATGAATTCTCTAATACATCCTAGCAAAAGAAAACATTAAGGTTGTGAAAGAAACAAACATACCTAAGGTGCCATTAGCAAACATGTCTTAGTCTAAATTATTTGTCCTACTACAACATAGAAAGATGGAAACATATGATAAACTAGAAAACATGTACAAAATAAAACTTCACCATCAACCAGGCTTATGGATCCTGCAAACAATCCTCCTCCATCAACAAACAAATCAGGGCATGCATGAGCTCCAAGACATCAAATTATCATAAAAAACTCCAAGAGACTATGTATTTCTCCAGAAGAAGTCATCAAAATCCAACCCAATACATAAGAGCCTCATGCTCTATTTATGGAGCAAATGAGGAGGTGGAAACCATAAGAGGCTTCCAGAAACCCTAATTTAGTCATAAATGTCATAAATGTGCTTAATGACCATGCAAGGCCCAAGACACATAATATCTAAGCTAATAAATGAAAAATATCATATAAAAAAATCCTCAATCAAATCTAGAGTGATTTTCCCAAGAAAATATTAAAAAATCATTTTTCCATCAATTTGTGTGTTTTGTTGACTTTTGCCACTTTTGGTCCTCTGTGTGTAGCACCAAAATATCAAAAACATAGGTGTAATTGCAGTCCAGTTTTGACCTCCTTCCCGGTGTCGGATTTTGCTCTGTGACAGCTCGTTGAAAATCTTGATGAGTCCACTTTCTAAAAATTCTTTAGTTTTGCTGAATGAATTCCATTTACCTGCTCAAAAAATGAAATCTCCCAACACTACTCTGTGCGTAGCACCTAGTCTGAAAAGGAGGCAGAAAGGTCAAATTTTGGGTGTTTTTTTACCTTTTGAGGGGGTAAAAATGCTCCAATTGATCTAAAATTTTATGGGTAGACTATTGGTGATGTGAAAAATCCAAAAATGTAAACTTTGAGAGCTGAAGATTCACCTAATTTTTGCGTAGCGCCGAGGGTGCTGTGCTCCTAGAGCCTCAAAATTTCAAAAACATAAAAAATTATCCTGTGTGCAGTGCCATATTGTAGAGGGAATTTGGAGGCCTTCCCGGTGTTGGAATGAGATCCATGATAGCTATTTGGAAATATTGACTTGTATACTCTGAAAATATACAATTTTTTTCCTGTTTGGAGTTGATTTTCCCAGTAAAAGTGGATTTTCCCAAGTCTAGTCAAAAAGTACTGAATGATGGTGCAGAAATGCAAAGTGCTGGTGCAGACCACTTTTGGATGACTTCCTCAATTCCAAATTGAGCTCATGATAGCTAATTGTAAATATCTTGAAGTATATTTTTCATTTGACTCATTAAGAAAGCCATTTTTACACTCCAGCTGTGAGAAAAAACGGATTTTCCCAAGGTCACTCCAGAAGTGCAGAATTTCTCCCATGACAATTGTATTTTTTACATTGATCTCAAACCATGATACCTGTGCTGAAGGAGGTTTTTATTCTTTGCCCTATGATGGAAAAAACCCTCTCTCACTTTTTCCAAATTCATCTCTGTTTGTCATAAACACAATTTGAAACAAAACTAGCCCTAGGTGTGACACATGGCTTGTCTCTTGGAATGAATTCTTGGAAAATGATGGAGGCATGATTTTTATGAGCTGGTATAGACTTATTATTGCTTACATGATATATCAAATTAATCCTTTACTCTTGTGCCTCATTTTTATATCAAACCCTAGCTTACTTGGAAGAGGAAATTAGGGTTTGGTGTAGGGGATTTAGGACTGCCTTGCAGAGGGAGGGGAATGAAGGGGTTAAGGGTTGTATAAATTCTTAGGGAAATTTTGGGGGATAGGGATAGATGTTAGGGAGTAGGGGAAAGTGGAATTTCAAGAATTTAGTGAGGGGAAGGGGTCCAAAAGGTCAAAACACAGGCCTAGTCTCAAAAAGTGTTGAATTGTGGCAATAGACTAGGTTTTGTAGAAAAATGATGATTTTGAGGGATAGGAGTGATGGGGAGTGTTTGTGAAGGTATATTAAGGATAGGAGGAGGTGTAAGAGCATCAAGATACAAGCCTTGTTGAAGATTTAATCATGGAGGTCGTGAAACCAAGAAAATTGCCCTCAAAAGCCCTAGTTTTCCTGTCTCCCTTGTTGCAAGATGCCATCATTGAGTAGCAGACCTCTTACCTTACCAATTTCTTCTACTGGTTGGCCTCTTATTACTTCTGCAAAAGTGTCAAGATAGCCCATTACCTTATGTGCAGACTTTTGAAGCTGAATGGTAGTCTTTTTGGAGATGATGACCTTGAAAAACATTAAACCCTAATTGACCTAGTGGGGATTCTCTGACCTCTCTTTGACTGAAAATTGGTTTAGACCCTTCAAGTGTAAAAACAAAGTATTGAAAAAGTGGTGTATTGAAGATCCAAAATACAATGTACTTGATTTATCTAAAGAGTCTACAGAGATAGTTTAGGGACCATCAATGCTTGAGGGACTTGGGGATCATGGGCATGAGTTAAGCTTGTAGGAAACCCTAGGTGGAAAATGGAGTTATGGGCAAGGAAAAAACAGAGTGATGAGGTTATAGGTGGGAAAAATAGGATGTAGATGAGTGGCATAAGCCTATGAGGTGTTTTTTAGAAGTGGTAGGTTGACCATGGAATGACAAAATAGTAGAATAGTGAAACATTGCTTTAAGGATAATGAAGGCAATGAGATTTCTAGAACTCACAATGTTCATGAATTTTGTTTCTAGAAATATAGGATAGACATTTAGTCATCTACAAAGGCAAAAAAATTACTGATGACTAACAGTACGCCTTTTGTGGATGTACGTTTTATGCATTTTTTGTATGTGTACATGGATGAGGAGAATGCATTGGGTGCTTGTCGGTGTTGCAACCAATCCGGTGTGTGTACAGAAAGAAAAAACGTGGAAGTAAGGACTAATGAAGGATAAGTATTGATATTTTACTTCAGTTCTATTATGTATGTGATATGTGATTTTCGCTTATGATGGTTACATGTGATTTATAATTATATTTTATGAATTTTGCATGTGATTTATGATTTTGATCTATGATGGTTGCATTTTGAGCTAGATTGATATGATATGTTTATACATGATGGTTTGATAAAAAAACTAGTTTAACTTGTGTGACAAGAAGTAAACAAAAGTACAAGTGTACCTTACCAATGAAGCTACCAATAAGGTATGATGTGATTTTATTTCAATTTATTTTGATTCGAATGGAAATAATGTGATTGTTACAAGAAAGCATGCAATGCCCAGTTTGGGATGGTTGAAACTGATTGTAAGCATTAGAAGCAACAACAAAAGGAATTGAAAGATGCAATAGTGTGTTCGTAATGCACTTCAGGAGCAGGGCCATAATGGGACACGGGTTACTAGTCCTGGAAGCCATGGTTGGACAAACGCTTTAAAGCCCGATGGATGGTTGTTGGGTTGAGTTACTAGTCTGGGAACCTTGGTTGGAAAAATGCTTTGGAGCCCTAGGAGGGTTGAGTTACTAGTCCTGGAGCCTTGGTTGGAAAAATGCTCCAGAGCCCGAAAACAGCTGGGGTTGAGTTACTATTCCTGGAAGCCCTGGTTGGAGAAACTCTCTGGAAGCCCTGTAACAGTTTGAGTTGAATTACTAGTCCTGGAATACCTGGTTGTAAAAAATGATCTGGAGCTCTGGAGCAGATTGGATAGAGACCAATTTGTGATGGTTTTGATGTCCGACTGTGAGGTGGAATCACAGGTTGAGGGTTGAGGTGGTTTTGCCTATGGAATACCTGGATTGATTTTGATTTATGTGTTTTATTAAGTCCCACATTCATTCTTGGAATATGTCACGGGGGTGATTAGTTGAAGTGAGACTTGGCTCAGGCAATCTATGGTCAGGTGGAACGTAGAAGTCCCATCTCCGGTTGGTTTTTACATTCAGTAATGAAGAGCTCATTTCTCCGGTATTCGATATGAAATATACTAGTTTATGTATGGATTTTATTTCTATTGTATTCATGGTATTTTTATTGTTAATTTGTTGGTTATAAGCAAGTATTCGATCAATGGTCATGTATGGCTCTATTCATGTTTTTTCCTGTAAATGATTATCCCATGTATCTATGGTAAAATTGATTGTATGATAGCTTATGATGTAGGGGAGAAATGCTTCTTAGCCATTATCAGATAATAAAGAGACCCCTATGTTTAAATGTGTTGTTTATGCCTATAGATGTTATGTTTGTGACATGTTTGATGAAATTCCTGTCATTGTTGGGTGGGGTCAGATGAGTTCTAGTTGATGTGATTTCTTCCATATGTTTGTTCTAATGTTATTTACCCTCTTCTGAACTTATAGGAAGTTCTAGACAATGACTTGGGCTCAGGAGCTAAAAATGTGGCACAGATCCCAGAGCTACAAGCAGAAAATTCATTGTTTGGGCCTTAGCTGCTACCTTGATGAGGCTAGCCTGCAGCTATATGGTCTATAATTGATACCTTTCCCTTACAAGCCTTCTCATCCTAAAAGTGGTTAAAAATCAGTTCCCCCTCAGGGAACAGGGCCCTGGAAGGTTGGGTTACCTCTTGGGGATGTCAATGATGCAGTGTAAGGTGTGTTTTTTGGAGTTTCTGTTGGTTCCACTTCCTTAAGCTCATCTAGGAGGTTGATTCTCATATTAATAGCCTCTCGTCACATGTTTACCCCGGTTGGATGATTACTTGGGTAGATGTGGGAAGAGGGTGTTACACACTGGCCAAATATCCTTTGGAAATATGGCTAGCTACTCCCTGATCGGGGTAAAAGCAAAACTAGTCTTGGGTCACCAACTATCCAAGACATCAATTGGAACTAGATCAATTCTCCCTGACCAATGGTGAAACCCTGGGCCAATTTACGATTCCTCCAATGTTGTCACATGGAAACTTTAACAGTAAAAAATACTTTCCCGATGTTATGGGGCACTCACTCTACCCACTATCAAATTAACCCTTAGCAATATCGTCAGAACCTTCTGATCGAGGGATCACTCTGGGCCTTAATTCTCTTTAGGTCATTCTCCCTAGCCACATTACACGGAACTCGGTCAATACCATTGACCAAGGGAGAATTTATGCCCCAGTGCTACAACATCAACACTCCCTCTCAACGAGGGAGGATTTCTCAACCAATACAAGCTTGTCCCTGAAGTATACAAACTTCATCTATGATAGAGGCTTTGCGAGAATGTCAGCAACCTACTCATCTATAGAAATGTATTAGAGCATAATTACTCCCTTATGTACCATGTCTCGGAGGTAGTGGTACTTGATCTCAATGTGCTTCGACTTGTCATGGAAAACTGGATTTTTGGAAACTTTAAAAATATTTGATTATCACAATATATCACAGCCATCTCCAACACCTATTCAAACAAACATGTAAGTAGCTTCCAAAGACATACTACTTCACAACTTACCATATTGTAAGCTACAATATACTCAACCTCTGTAGTGTTGATTGTGACATATTTTTGCTTCCTACTCTGAATCTAGGATATCATATCATAACCCAAACTGAAGCAACATCCTAATGTGTTATTTATGTCTTCGGTACTCACTACCCAATCAGAATTTGTGTATCCCTACAGTTGTACTTCATCATTTGAGACATATCCCAATCCATATCCAATTGTACCATGTCAATGCCTCAACACATGTTTTGTCGCATGTCTCGACTCAACCATAAACTGATCGACTTACTTAATTCAATCCATCACCACAGTTGATTTTCGGTCACCTTGACAAGGTGCTCCCTTTGACACTTAAACATATCCTGTTGTGGAAATCCTAGCTACTCCCTCTGCCAATGTTTCTTCCTAGTCACTGAAGCATATTCGTTATCTAGCATGTTCCACTCATAGAAGGCATACTTCTCTTAGATATATCTTGTCGATGACCATATAATATGACAATCTAAATCCCATCACATCCACTTGGGAACCTAGTCCTTCCACTTTTCTTTATTGTCTGTACATCCTAGGATCCACCAAATCTAAATCAGAGCCTCTCAACATCTTAATATTGGTCACCACGGGAGTCTCCATGGACTTGCAGTCCATCATCCCAAATATCTGAAGGATTATAATGATATAATTCCCTCGACCAAGAAATAACTTACTTGGTTTCTGTCATACTTCTAATCCCAGGTAGTAATACATCAAACCTATATCCTTCATCTCGAACTTAGTGATCAACTCCCTCTTACACTTGATCAATGATATTTTATGCTCTAGGCATAAATAAGTCATCAACATGTAACAACAATATCACATGCTCACCTTTAACAACCTCATAGTAAAGATTGGGATTGGCATCATTCTTGGGGAAACCAAGACTCATGGTCACTCATCAGGTATCCATCAATTCAAGAATACAATGCACGAGGTTCCTGCTTGAGTCCATACAAAACCTTATTTAGTCTGCAAACATGAGATTCCCTTCCATGTACCTCAAAGCCCGAAGGTAGCTCTATGTATACTTCTTCCTCAATTACTCCATTTAGGAAAGCAGTCTTCACATCCATCTGAAGCAATTTCCAACCCATAATAGAAGCAATATAAATAATACTTCTAATAAAAGTGTACCTGGAAACTAGAGCAAATGTCTCTTCATAGTCCTCTCCATCTTTCTTAGAGAACCCTCTTTCCATGAATCTCACTTTGTATTTATCTATGTTTCCATCTAACGCATTCTTAACCTTCTAGATCCACTTGGAATTCACCACTAACTTCCCTTCAAGTCTCGGCACAATTTCCCACACGTATTTCTTCATGATGGACTAATATTCCTTCATCATGGAATCCTTCCAAATGTTGAAATGTGTAACTAGGTTTAGTCTTCATAATTACATGTTTAATCATGATTATATGCAATTAATGAAAAGAAGAAGAAAAAAATTATTTTTATTTTATACTTGAGACATGAGTTTCATGCTCAAGGAATCTTACAGATCAAGCTCCCATTGTGAACTATTAGGTTTGGTCATTAAGTCATAAAGTTAATTGAGTCAATATCATGTATTGAAGACACATTTAGGAATTTACGGGAATTTATTTGATTCATTATAAGAGTCAAAATCCCTCCAATACCTAGTCATTAGTACTCAATCAAGTCAGCCTTCCAAATAATATTTATATCGTTCTAGAAGGATATTTAGGCCTAGACACTAGCACAAGTCACCTTATTCGCATGGGAAGATCACTACATAAAGGACGACTTGGCCTTACTTGCAAAGGAATCTATCAAGAATTATAAATAGAAGAAGAAGTGTGAGTGAATGGTAGAAGGAAGCCTCTCATCCAGTGAAGGGAAAAAGAAGAAAATTGAAGTGTTTTGGCTTTGTTTTTGGCTTTCTCACACGCATGACTGAAATTAGGGTTTTTGGAGAGAGGTCAAATTAGTCCTTGAAGAAGCTAAGAAAGGGGTCATAAAGCAAGCACTCTTGCTAGTCGATATAAAAAAGGGAAGTCACCAAGTCAAGCGAAGAAGAAAAGCCTCACCAAACTCCTCCAGTAAACCCACACGTGTGAAATTGCAGTGATTTCTGGCTGGAAGAGAATTGCAGGATTGTGGAAAGAAGTCGAATTTTAGGGAAGCTGAGAATAGAAGTGCAAGAGGTCGGTTTGAAAAGCGTTGAGTTCGAAAAGAAGAAGAGTTTTTCAAAATTATCTTGTGACTTGGTCTTGGAGGGGTTGTTAGGTCAAGGGTCTTGGTCTTAGAATTCATCACTTGAAGATTTTATAAGAAGGAGAATTCGTTTGGCTTTTCCTCCCAAGTTGGAGAGGTTTTGGCCCTGGTTGATCACCTATATTTTGTGTCCCTTGTCTCATGTGTATTTATGATTTGGTAGTTTTTTTATGATATAATAAATTAATATAATCAAGTTAAAGAAATAATCTAATAAAGATGAATTAAAATTTCATCACAAAAATTTATCATTGCAAGAGAAATCACCTCATCCCTCTACCCTAGATTTCTCAACATCGTATCAGAGCTAAGGTAAAAATTTAAGGAAGGGCGGCTCAATAAGGGACTCTCAATCACTCAAATACATAAGTTCTAGAAAGGCTCAAGGGAATCAAAGAATCAAGAAGATCCTCTCATCTCCAAGGAATTTTGAAGAAAAATACTACATCATCATCTTGAAGGAAGTGTCAAAATACTAGATCGGACAAAGAAGAAGTCCACAGTTAAAGTATTCTTAGGATCCTCACTCAAATCATCATCACAAGGAAGGAGACCTCAAAAGAACCTAACCCTACTTCAATTAAAGAAATCATCAAATCAAAGCATCTTGACGTATACTCATCCAAGCGAAGAAAGAAGAAATGAGTTGTTGGCATAATCAAAGGATTCAAGTTGATCTCCCTCTCTTTGGAGTCAAGGATCACTTTTGAAGAAAACCATCTTCATCAAGAAGAAGTTTTATATTATCTATAACATCATCAAATTCAAGAAGGAATCAAGATGAAAGAGCATATTCACAAGTAAGTATATTTATGTTGAAATTTGAATTTGTCAAAATGTATTTTTGTAAGGAAAGCAACAAGTTGGTTGGGGCTTCAAAATTTCTTGCATGGAAGAAAAGGACGGATATGAACCTCATAGAAAATGATTTCATGGAACATGTTAAGGGCTCCATCACCAAACCAACAAAGGAAGATGCTCAAGAACTTGTAAGGTATATGAAAGGGGAAGTAAGGTCTCAAAGTATTCTCATAGAATCCATCAAGGATCCCCTCATTCCCTATGTATCTAAACTTGAAACATCAAAATAAATGTATGACTTGTCGATTTGTTTTTCGTAAGCACTGTAGGAGAAGTAATCTCATTAATACAAGAACTCTACAAGATGAGGATATCAAAAGAAGAAGAAATAACCTCATAATTTATGAGGATATCTGAAATAAGGGTGTTGGTCCTCATTTTTTATCTCTTTTTGTTTATAAAATACACCTTATATTGCCATATTATCTATCTATTCACCATCATATCCACCTTATATTGACCCAAAGATGCATACACAGGTATTTAAGTTATGTTTTTCAATTATTACATGTTTTTGTAAAAATTGAAATTTAAGTGCATTTTGGGACATCAACAGAAATTCTCGTAATGGAATTATGGTTTGCATATGTGCAGGGCACTTGGGCTCGAGCTAGATACATTTATAAAAGGCTCGGGAACTAAGAATAAGAGTACACTTGTTGGTACAGTCAAACCAAGCTTTAATAGGCCCAGTCAAAGGCAGTCAAACATGACCTGTCTTTATGGAGGATCCCTAGAAACTAGGTCAAAACTCTTATTTTGTGGGGTTTTCTAGATTTTGATGGATCTGATGGATGAATTTGACTCACTACAAGGAAAATACCCTCTAGTGGATTTTTTTGAGGAACCCCTTATAAAAATACCCCATACATCTGTTTCTAGCGGAGGTTGCTAGAGGAGGTTAGCAGGTAGAGGGTTTTGTGGATGTTTTCCGCTCGGTGTGCTTATCATTTAACATCGCACCAGTGCTCCTTACAAGCGAAAGCACTAGTGTGCACAAAAAATTGGTACACTAGACATCGTGCGCTTCGTACACACACGCCCAGTGCGTCGTATTACTGTAGAGCACCGGTGCTTCACAACTCTTTCGCGCTGATGCATCATAAAACACCGCGCCAAAACTAAAAACACCCGATGCGGTATTAAGAAACCACACCGGTGCATCATAAAACAACGCGCCAAAACACAAACTGACCGGTGTGTTCGTAAGGCATAGCACCGGTGCACCTATAAAGCATGTGCACCGAAAAAGGGTTAAAAAAAATTACGGCAAAAAATCTAGATTTTTCATTTTTTTCAGTGCTCTAGAGCTCTCAATTACCAGTGCACTCTACAAGAGAAGGCACCAGTGCGAAAAAACTCTTCCGTGTTGGTGCATCATTAAACAATGCGCCAAAACACAAGCGGACTGGTGCGTTCGTATGAAACAACACTGGTGCGCATATAAAACACGCACACCAAAAAAGGGTTAAATAAAAAAAATTATAGCGAAAAAACCGCATTTTTCACTTTTATGCTCTCAATCACCGGTGTGCTCTACAAGAGAAAGCACCAGTCGCACAAAACATTGGCACATTGGACACCGTGTGCTCTGTACACACATGCTTGGTGTGTCCTAATACTGTAAAGCATCGATGCTTCAAGACTATTCTGCCCCGATGTGCCATAAAACACCGCGCCAAAACTGAAACAACCCGGTGCGGTGTTAAGTAACCGCCCCAATGCATCATAAAACAACGCGCCAAATCTAAAACTACCTGGTGTGTTCTTAAGAAACCGCACCGGTGTGCCTATAAAACCCTGCGCACTAGAACAGGGTTAAATAAAAAAAAATTGCGGCCAAAAATCTGCATTTTTCACTTTTTTCAATACTCCAGAGCTCTCAAGCACCGGTGCAATTTCTCCTTCTCTGATCTGCCCTGACATCGGTGCTCCCATTGCACCCATTGCACGCACTGCTGTTGTGCATTGGCCACCAATCTCCAGCTTTCATTTTGCAAAACAGTGGGCAAATTTACTTTTGCAAATTCTACAGCCAATATGCCTCCTCGATGGTGAAATGTACATGTATTTTTCTAGTTTTTCCATAATTAAGCTTTCTAGCGGGTTAGAATTTGAAATAACCTTAAAATTGACCATTAAAAAATAAAATAAATTTTTCGCATGGTGCGTATGAACTGTTTGGCTCGCACTGGTAAGTGGTGCTACCTGTAAAATTTACAGGCTGCACTGCAACCGATGCTAATGGTATCCGCACCATTTTCGGGGCAGTACCGAAAGGCGCCCCGCATTATTTTAAAATTTAAAAAAAAAAAAATCAGTGCGGTCATTTAGTTGGGCATGTCGTTGACCATGGGAATAGAAATGTGGTGTGTTGACGAATATATCTGCCCCGGTTTCTGTCAGCGCCCCACATTCGGCATTCCGACAGGGTCAACGGTGCGGTCGGATAAAAGATCGCATCGTTGACTATATAATTTGTCAGGAAGTCGGTGCGCTGACACGACTATATGCGTCAGGGAGTATATTTTAGTCAGTGCACCACTCTTCTGACACCATATATAGTCAACGGGGCTTGAAAAAATTTCAGGTGCACTGCATACAGTGCGTTTTATGTCATCTGGGGCACCGCCTCCAGTGCTCTACAAAAAATAGCCGCACCGCCAGTGCATGACTGTTTTTGTGGCGCACCGACTGGTCTGTTTTTTTTTTCCAAAAAAAGTTATATATGTATATTCCTAAATACATGTCTGATTTAATAAAAAAAATATTTAATATGTCAATGATTCAGAGAGAAGAGGAGGAGCAACAACAACAACAGGCGGAGCAGTATGGCATGCTTCGCCAGTTGGAGGCATGAGAGAGGGAGAGAGATGCGTACCCTCACCCTATTACAGTAGATACCCAGGGGCTCCTAAGGCACGTAGGCCTCCTCAAGTTCTATGAGGAGGCTACTTCCCTAAAGGCCCATAGTGTCTTTTTGAGACATCTTATCCGCAGGTGGAATGCCCACTAACAGACTTTCCAGGTTGGTCCTGACCAGTGGTACACACCCACTGAGGAGGATATCTATTTCATTACAGGGCTATCGAGGAGAGGGGTGGATTTTCCCTCGTTCCTAGAGGTTCCAGCTGGTTGTGTAGCAGGGAGTCAGTTAGTTTACTCCCAGAGATACATTGGAGCAAATGTACTCTCTGCTTCAGAGTTTCAGGTCCCTGGAGGTCAGCTACGTATTGGTGCATTTGATAGACAGGACGTGCAGTGTCTCTCACTTATCATTTCGACCATTTCACACAACACCAGTGACGGGCAATGCATTAGTTGTCCGCTTCTATATTATTTTGATTCTTTAGTATAAGAGCCACGTCTTGTCAAGTGGTCTACCATTTTTTTCCAGCAGTTTTGTACGGCCTTAGAAAGATGTCATGCTTATGCACAAGGGAGGGTCAACTTCCCTTTTGCTTCAGAGCTTTTTTGTTTATTTTTTGAGATGTTTCTAGAGAGGAGGCCTGCTTTTGTTCGACAGCCTTGTAGGCCGATGTTGGAGGCCCGGATGCACATGTGGGGGCAAATGATGCCCAAGAGGGGAGAGACTATGTTTCCAGTCAGGATATCGCATGATGCACTAGACTTACTAGCCAGTGTTGACGAGCTGCATCCCTTCATTATGGTCCCCTGTCCTTATGCTGGATTGGATTGGCGAGGGTGTGCCAACGTCCTCTTCACAGATGATGAACCGCTAGATGATAAAGGTAATATTACTATTTTATTTATATTTATTCTAACATGTTCTTTAACTTGTTTTTATTAAATTGTGTAATGAAATTGTGTAATTATTCTTGTGTGCTTGTATATATTTTGCAGACATTGGCTCTTTTTATGGCGAGGAGATGCCGGAATCACCACATGATCCAGGTGTGGATCCTGATGACAATCAGGACGTGGCAAATGCTGAGGATCATGATCAGGAGGCCGGTGGAGAGAGACATGTTGCTCATGCTGGTGTGTCGGTACCACCTTTTGCTAGGCGCGGTCGACTTGATACTCGATACAGGATGGAGTTGGGTGACCAACTCAATGCATTGATTGTTGAGGCGGGCATCAGGCCCACTCATTATAGAGACATACAGGCCAATGATAGGCTAATACAGATGTGGAGAGGCATGCCGCGTGAAATGTACAACTTGATGCGGCATGTCATAGGTGCTACGACAACTGTTACACGATTGAGGAGGACTATTGCACGTTATGGGCATGGTCGAGCCGCAGCACGTGATGGATAGTCCACGAGCAGTGACTCATCTCATGATAGTTCACCTCGCGCTGCACCTGATGAGCATGAGGTTCCACTAGCATCTAGTAGTCATCATGGAGATGAGGCTAGACCATCGGCCACGTCCAGCCATCAGCAGCCTGTAGCATCCATTAGTACTAGTCATGATCATGAGCAGGCTGGACCATCGAGCGTCGAGGCTGCACCATTGACTGAGCATGCCTCCACTAGTACTGCTTATATTGATGTTGTACTACCACCAGCTGATCCATCCATTAGTACTAGTCATGATCATGAGCAGGCTCGACCTTTGACCATCAAGGCTGCACCATTGACTGAGTAGACCTCCACTAGTACTGTTATATATATATATATATATATATATATATGGTCCATGCATTTTATGTTCATGTTGCAGTTGTACTTAATTTACATGTTGGTGATCATCATGATGTTTATATTGTTAGGTCATGTTAGAAATGTTCATTTAATGTTTAGCTTGCAGATAGATGTGTATGTGATAGCATGATTTATTTGATATGAGATGTATATTTTATGTTTGTGTTGTGATGATGTTAATATATAATGTTAATTTGATGTTTGAATGTATTTTTTAGTCGAATATGATGTTTGTACGATGGTTATCATGATCGTGATGTTCATTAATTAATTTAATATTAAATGACCATGATATTTATTAAATATTATGTTGTGATTGTAATTGTAATTTAAATTTTAATTGTATGTAAAATTGTATTTGTATATGTAATTGTAATTTTAACTGTAATTGTATGTAAAATATTGGATGTAAAATTTTAATTGTAGTTGTAATATTTAATTTATTGTGAAATGATTGTAATTGTAATTTTAATTGTAATTGTATATATGACAAATTGTAAAATTGTAATTCTAATTCTAATTGTATGTAAAATTCTAAAATTGTAATTGTATTTGTAATTGTAATTTTAATTTTAATTCTATGTAAAATATTTGTAAAATTGTAATTGTAATTGTAAATGTAATTCTAATTCTAATTCTAATTGTATATTGTAAAATATTTGTAAAATTTTAATTGAATTACTGTGAAATGATTGTAATTGTAAAATTTTAATTGTAAATGTAATTGTATGTAAAATTAAAATTCTAATTCTAATTCTAATAGTAATTGTATGTGAAATTGTAAAATTGTAATTCTAATTCTAATTCTAATTCTAATTTTCACTGTAATTGTATGTAAAATTTTAAATTGTAATTGTAATTTTAACTGTAATTGTATATAAAATATTTAATGTAAAATTTTAATTGTAATTGTAATATATAATTTATTGTGAAATGATCGTAATTGTAATTTTAATTTTAATTGTATATATGACAAATTGTAAAATTGCAATTGTAATTCTAATTGTATGTAAAATTCTAAATGTAATTGTATGTAAAATTAAAATTGTAATTGTAAATCTAATCGTAATTGAATGTGAAATTGTAAAACTGTAATTCTAATTCTAATTCTAATTTTAATTGTAATTGTATGTAAAATATTTGTAAAATTTTAATTGCATTAATGTGAAAATTTTAATTGTATTAATGTGAAATGATTTTATTAAAATATTTAACTTTGTAAATAATTGTAAAATAATAAATCTAAAATAATATGAATTTTTGTAACATAATAAAGTTTAGAAAATAATGCAAATAAATTCATGTACTTTAGAATTATCATTAATTTATTATGATCTTACATACAAAAAAAGAACTTTATACAGTCTGGTGTGCTTATCATCGTAACATGCACTGGCGCGTCTTATTACTCCAATGCACCGGTGCTTCAAAACGCCTTTGCACCGGTGCGTCATAAAACACCGCACCAAAACAAAATCCTCGATCTTACAAACCACCCCAGTGCGCCTATAAAACACCGTGCACCAAAACAGGGTTATTATGTAAAGTGCAGTATTGGAGCAGCGGAGGGTTCGAATCGCGGACAAGAATTTTTCTGAGGAGATGAGGGTTTGAAAAGACGAGAATTCGAATTTTAGCTGAGAAGTTTATAGCAGAGAAAATGAGTGATTCAAACAAAAAGACGGACAAAGATGCTTATAGGGATGCAGACAGCTACAGAGCTCGACAGAGTACAAGAGGAGTACAGGTTGAGACCAGCAGAGAGCATTTGGTTGAGGCCAGTGATAGGGTTAAGAGGTCCCATGATGGAGAAATGGAGAGCAGAGTTGATGGCAAAGAAAGATCAATTGAGGCAGTTGATAAAGCCAAGAGTCACCATAAAGGGAAGGATTCTCATTCCCTTAAGGACAACAAAGAAAGATCAATTGATGTTGTTGATCAGGCTAGTAGGTCCCATGAAGGGAAATATTCTCCAAAATGTGTTTAAAAGCAGTTGGGATTATTGTCCGAGCTTCGGTTGGCTTACTTAAACTTTTACCGGAAAAGCTGACGTCGCATAAAATCACATCTTCGGCTTTCAATTGAACTTGAATGGCATCTCTAACTTGTCTGAGTTGTGGTCCTATGGATGAAACCAGAAAAAAATATACTTGTATTATAAATGGAAATCCGGTGACCATTTATGTGGGAAGAAAAGCATAGATACCCGCAGCTACCATATTTCCACTTGCAAATCGATTTCCCATTGGAAAAACTAATTTAATAGCCTATTTTGCAATGTCTTTCATCTGCTCAACCCTATACTCATTTTCTATGGGAAACCATTGCCTCCACATGTAATAACTTCATCAACTAGTCGAAAATCAGTCTTCTTCTCCTAACAAATGCAGAATGAATGACTCGTTGTCATTGCTTCCATAACATTACCCTTCTGTAGATTATATGTACTAATTGCTGGCAAGCCATCCGTCTATCTGCAGATTATATTCTAAAACATATTGGTTGCAAATAGTTAAGTGCCAATTATAACAAATTCACATGCCACAATTGCCCACTTGGGCCCTATAGTATTGTATCTTCACACGCCCCACATTCCATTCTCTCCACATAATCAGTGGGGACCTCCTGCAATAAGAAAAATTCGTTGCAAGAATAGTTATTTCCATCAAGAATTTATCCAATTCCAATTCTAAATTTTAATTCTAATTCTAATTCTCAAGAATAAACAAAATTATAATTCTCAATTTCTATGGTTGGAGTTCACTAAATTTTGGTGTACACACCTAAAAGTAATTTCGGTGCCTTAACCGAAAATCGGTGCTACTGTACATATAACCGCACCGGTGTCAGTGTTACAAAATGACACACCGGTGCGGTGCTATTAAGTGACGCACCGGTGACGAAGAAACGCAAATAAAAAAAGTGCAACTCTATTTTCTTTAAGTGAAAAAAGAATGGAAAATTGAAAAATGGGCGGCAAAATATTTTTGAAAATCTAATTTCATAAAATAATTCTTTAAATACTAAACACTTTTTATTATTTCACTATTTTTTCTAAAATTTTCAGCTAGATATTTGTAGGAGACATATTTGAAGCAAGAGAGCACGAGGGCACTGTGGAGCAGTGAAATACGTTCGAACAGAAGTATTCAAACAATCAGAAATCAAACCTCTGGTGATTCAAACCCTGTATCATAGAATTTCAAACCATCTCGTGATCAAATTTGATTATTTTTTTTACTTTTTCTACAATTTTATCCATTTCTACCCTAAACCCTTCATTTTTTTTTCTTTCCCTTTCTTTTCCTTGTTTCTATGATTTCAGAATTAGGGCTTTTCATTTTAGATTGACATCCAACCCTTGGGGACAACTTGCATAGCCGAATTCCAATCCATTCGGCTATTACATGAATTTTTGGGAAAAATGGATTTTTTTTTTATTGGTGCGCCCGACGTAACCTAGCGCACCATGCAAGTACTTTGTAATAAAAAATTTGAAAACAATTTTTTTAAATTAGTGTGCCATATCTGAAATAGGGAACCGATGCTCCATGTTATAATGATAGCACCGTAAGGTCTATTACATTGTCTGTGTGGTGCGTTTATAATACCCCGCGTACCGTACGGTCTATTATACTGTTTTTCGGTGCGTTGGTAATACCCCCACGCACCGACGGTGGTGCGTACATCAAGAAAGGCGCACCAGTGCCTTGAGATTTATTTTTTACCTGAAAGGTTGACAAATTATTTATAAATATATTAATGAATGATATGGTACAGGTTTCAGATTGATAAAGAAATGACTGACAAGAGATCAAGTAACAAAAATACTGATAAAACATCAAGAAAAGAAAAAAAGGAAAGTTCTTTGTAAATTCTTTATAAAAAATATTATTTTTGAACTATATGTAAGTTTAACTAATATTATTGTTTACTGTGTATCATCTAGAGCCACAAATGACGAAGCTCGATAAGATTATTTTTGATCTAGGACCAGAAGAGCGTAAAATCTTGATGAAAATACTGCCAAAGGATGAATCAAGTGAATGAAAAAATACTATCGATCCAATATGAGTTTCTTTTTTTAATTATCATTAATAATATACTTTAAATTTTTAGATAACATGTGTCAAACAGTCTATTAATTCACATATGTTTAATGTTCTACAGGGACCAACAACTTAGAAAAGGAATGCTTTTCTAAGAAAAGAAAAAAAAATAGAACATGCAAATGAAAATGAATTGCTCCCTAGCTCATTTGGAATGGTGCTAGAAGTTAACGCAAGGGGGAAAAACTTTTACAAAAGTTTGAGGGATCTAGTGGAACGAATGTATAGACATTCTTTCCACTTACAATACAAAAATCAATCCAATTATTCCGAGAACCAAATTTTATCTAAACTACAGGAAGAGTTTCCAAAGAATTGGTCAATGAGACATGTCAGACTTTTAATAGCAAAAACGTACAAAAAAAAAAA
>CM076573.1:145031393-145247515 GCA_034641835.2 Pinus albicaulis
GACATCTCTGAGAGTTGTTAAACCAATTTATGACATTCAGAGAATCCCCAAAGATTTGTATCGAATCAATGCCTAGATGAATAACCAGCAAAGGAGGAGTTTTAGCATTTTAAGTTCAGCAAGATTTTTCATGCCATCGCCAAGACCCACCGACGTAGCTAGTGAAGAGTTTTGTTTTCTGTGAATAATCATCCCAGCACCACAGGTACCATGGTCTGCAACCCCATAAAAATACACCCAAGGAAAAGTATAATCAATAATTTCATTTTGAACCCTCCATGGGTTAGTTGGGGTGTTGGACCGGGGTGAGGAGGAGATAATGGCAGCACATTCAGACGCCACATGATCAAGAAGTGTAGTAGTATCCTTAAAGACACGTTTATTTCTGGCGAGCCAAATACCCTAAGATACAATGAGGTCCATGCATCTGAGAGCTTGATCTGTACAGCTTTCCCACCAAGTTTTCCACGCTTAGCTGCAATTTTCCCCTCTCCAAATAGCACCAGTATTGAAAAGGGTCCGAGAGAGTTCCCAAACCTTCTTAGAGAAAGGACAAGGGTAGAAAAGATGATCAATGGTTTCATCATCTGTCTTACAGATACAACACCAGCTCGGGCCAATCAAGAATCTATTTTGTAGATTATTCCAGGCGGGGACTTTGTTCCTCAACATGCACCAAAAGAAAATCTTTGTTTTAGCTGGGCCCTCCATTTTCCATAGGGCCTTGAACCACCATTCTAGTTGCCCTCGCTCATTTGTTTTCATGATTTGAGTATACCCTTCTTTAGGGGATTAGATGCTAGATTTAGAGTGTATCTAGCACAGGGAATCTTCAAAATATTTAAGGTGGGCGCTAGAATGCTCCAACTCCAAGATATAACCCCGTCATTCATGCTTCCACTGGTCTTCAAGTCCCATGTCCTCGGCAGTTTTCCAGTCCTGTGCCCAAATAGTAGTGCCCTCCAGATCACTAATTTGATCCATAGTTTTAAACCCTCTAATATGTAGGGAGTCCATTATGCCTTCCGAAATTAAATAACTGTTGTTGAAACCCACCCAGGGATCCAGACCAATGCGGCACCTCTCTCCATTATTGAATTTCCAAGCCAAACCCTTTTCCACCAACCCAATCGATGACAATGTAGCCTTCCAAATTGAGGAAACTCTGCAAGTGGATTTCTCTGGGATTCCAAAGCCAGTGATCAACAGGCAGAGGGTCAATATATTTCCTCCTAACCACAAAGGTCCATAGGTTATTTGCAGCGAGAACTCTCCAACTAGATTTTTCTGCTAGAGTAGTAGCAAAATGTCTAAGGTTTTTGATACCCCAACCTCCCCATTCTTTAGGTTTTGCGATTTTTTCCCAGGCCACCCAAGGGAGGCTCTACTTTTCATCTTTACCAAACCATAGAAAATTTTTGCATATACTTCTGATTTTGTTGATATTGCATATGGGAACCCAAGCTAGAGTGATCCAGTAAACCGGAATAGCCATAAGCCCCGATTTTATAAGAACCAAATGTCTAGCTTTGAGGAGCCACTTATGACTCCAAACATTGATACACTTTTCAACCTTAGACACCAGCCAAAACTAGTCTCGCTTTCGGTAGGAGTCCGGTTTGAGGGAGAACCCAAAGTATTTAATTGAAGAGCCAAAAGAGGACTGGATGAAAGGGAGGATGTTGAAAATCCAAACCATATCAGCCTCCTGAATGCCTTCATGAGTGAGGGTGTACTTTTGAAATTTAATATTCATACCAGTAGCCTTCATAAAAAGCTTCAACATATTTTTTAGGCATTTGATCTCCTGCATGTTCCCATTGCAGAACAAAATGATGTCATCGACGAACATGAGATGAGAAATGAAGATATGTGTAGCCACTTCAACCTCCCCAAATTCCCCGACCCTCCTGGCCTAATGAAGAAACTGACTAAGGCCTTTAGCTGCAAGGAGAAACAACATCGGGGAGAGTGGGAAACCTTGTCTCAACCCTCTTTTGTTGAGGAAAAATGGAGAGGCATCCCCATTAATAAGCACAAAAAAGGACACATTTGTAATACAACTCATAATCCAGTTTATAAAATCAATGTGAAATCCCATATGTGTAAACAAAAGCCTTAGGTAAATCCATTTAATACGATCATATGCCTTCGAAAGGTCAATCCTCACTATCATACATTTTTTCCTAGACAATTTTAATATTGTGGAGTGTCTCCTAGGCCACACCAATGGCTTCATGAATTTTCCTGCCATCCAGGAAACCAAATTGTTCTTTAGATATAGAGTTAGATAAAATGTGTTTTAGCAGGTTAGCAATAGTTTTGGCAATGAATTTGCATATACATTTACAAAGAGAAATGGGTCTAAAATCGTCGAAAGATTTAGGAGAGCCCTTCTTCGGAATGAGGGCTAGAAAAGTCATCTTGAGAGCTTCGTGGATGTGTCCTCGGATTTTGGTCTCTTCCACAACTTTCATAATGGTGTCCCCCATTAGTTCAAAGAAGTGTTGGAAGAATTCCACCATCCAGCCATTTGGGCTAGGAATTTTATCTTTTTGCATGGATTTTATAATAATTTCAACTTCTTTTTTCTCCATTGGAGCCAAAAGGTAGTCATTTTCCTCCTCGTCAGCATATATAGGAAAATGTTGAGCAACCCGGATGATTTCCCCAATCGAGACACCACTCTGGTCATCATAAATATTCTTGAAATATGATTTCCCTAGACAAGAAAGTCCTTTAAAGGATTTTTCCATGTCGCCCTCTGGGGAAGCAAGTTCCTAGATGGTATTAGAGTTCTTTTGCCCCTTCGCATAATTGTGGAAAAACTTTGTGTTCTCATCACCGTCCTTAAGCCAAATGGCTCTACTCTTCAGCCTCCATCTTTCTTCATTGTCCCTCAGTAATGCCCTTCTCCTGCTTTCTAGCTCTTTGATCCTACCTCTCGAATCTTCATCGAGGAAGCCCTCATCAACATTCCCATACAATTGTTCCAGGGAGTCAGAATGTCATGCATGTATTTTGAATCTTTTTTCTCCTTCTCTTTTGCCCAGCTAATGGTAGCCTTCTTGATGTTTTTCAGATTGTTGATAAGAGCCTGGGCATATGAGCCACTCTCAGCCACACTGACAGGTCTCCAAGTGTCAAGCACCAATTTGTGACAGTCCCCCTCTTTTAGCCATCCCACACTGAATTTAAAGGGCGCAACAGGTTTTTTATGCGGGCCCTTCAGCTCAAGAAGAATCGAGGAGTGGTCCGATTCACCCCCCATGCCAACCCATTGGTGGAAACTAGCAACCATGCAGGAAAAATCATCACTCAAGAGAAAGCGATCCAACCTTTGGTAATCCTGGCCTCACCCACCCAGTTGCCATCCCTCAGTTTTTTAAGGAAGAAGTCCGCAAGGGGGTCAGTCCTAGCATTCAGACCCCAAGCCTCTGATCTTCCCAGACAGAAATTTAAGTCGCCTCCCACAATCAGATTCAAGCCTTTCATGAAGGATTTATCAAAAAGAGTATTCCAGAATCCCACTCTGCCCACACAGGGACCATAAATATTGACTAAAGTAAAATTTGAGACCATTTCCAGTGAAGAAACCTCCACCCCAATCAATATTTCTGAGGTCCAGCTATTTGTGAGTTTAACAATACCACTTTTTAGACCTATAGTTAAACCTCCCAACCACCCCCTTACATCAGAGATAACAAAATTCCACCCAGGGAGGAAAGAAGAGAGAAAAGTGGAAATATGGTCTCCAGTTCCCAAAGTCCCTTGCTGTAATAAAATGTCAAGTTTGTAATGGAAGATAAAGTTTTTAAAAGCTAGTTTTTTGGGGGCACTATCCAAGCCCCTACAATTGAAGGATAACACAATCATTTAGTCACCAATGCCAGGGAAGCCACTGCTCTAAGCGTCCCTTTTAGGGATAGTTTTCTACCATCAACAATATCGATTATAGCCTTTAATTGGGCTTTGGAGAGATCAAACTTCCTCCCCCTCATTCTTTTAACCTTATCAATAGGTGATGATCTTCCTAACCCACCATGAACTTCCTTTTCCAACAGTTTTTTATCTGTGGGTCTCAGGTTGTAGGGAACATAATCTATAGATAGTTTTGGAATAGTGGTAATAATGATATCAATAGCCAAAGAGATATTACTAACATAGAGGGAAGAATATAAATCACGCCTGGAGGGACCAGGCAGTCTCATACAATTTAAAAATAGATCAAAAGAGTTTAAAGCATGAGATGAGAAGCAAGGTACAATACCTGCTAAATCCTACGTTGGATCAGCAGGGGCAGGCACCGTCTGCTCCTGACTGGGCTCCTGAATCGCATCCTACATTTCCATTGCCTCTGTAGGAGTCGAGGCCTCCCTGGGAAAATATTCCCCCTATTGTGTGATATCCACCATGGCTCCCATCCCACTCTGTCATCCACCACCTCCTGTTGAGGGGCCTCAAATCTAATGTGGGGACAATGGATAGCCCCAATTTTATGTTTCCTACTTTTTTTAAAACCTAGAGGGAAGTCCTGTGCCAAGTGTCCCAAATTATGACATATCTGGCATCTGAACGTCAGATGTTCATAGTCTATCAGTTTTTTGATTGCGTGTACATCCGCATTTAACATAATCTTAGGAATCATTCCTTCTCTCAGAGCCAATTTCACCAAAAACGACATATCTGCTTCCAGAAAATTCCCCAGACTATCTCTGATAGCCCAGAATGTTAGTATGAATCTTTCATCGTAAAAGATCACTTTAGCTACGCATAACAAATAGCCCTAACATCGATTATGGCTGCCAAACATCTCTAAATCTGCAATTAGATGATCCAAATAATGCTGCACAAATCCAGATCTAAGCATAAAAGACATTAAGCAGACAAAATGCAATATGGCTCCATGCATCCAATAGACAAGACAAGAACAATGTGTTTGAAAGAATGTTTTATATTATATTAAAGAATGGGGCACCTGAGAGGAAAACAAGAAAGGTGTTTTCCGGTTCTCCTCAATGGGATGGGTTCTTGAAAGTCCTCAGCATTTCAGATCTAAAATTCCTTTCTCTTATTGTGGTAGAAAACCCAGACAAACATAGAACTCAATGGGAGCTCACAAGGCAAAAATGGAAAATGGTGACCAAGAGTAGATCCAGTGTGATCTAATGCAATGAAGGTGACTAATGAAGGGGGAAAACCCTTCTATTTATAACAAAATATTGGGGTGTTCTAGAACTCGGTGCATGAATAAAATATTATTAATCAAATTCTAGAATCACCCTTTAGGGATATTTTATTATATTTGTTGGAGGGAAAAAGTCTTTTGACTTGGGTCAATTCCTTTATTTATAATAAATAAATAAATAAATGATTTATTTATTATTTTAGGGAGATGGTGGGAATATAATTAAATAAATAATGATTTATTTAATTATTAAAAATGATTTAGTCAAATTTAACTAGGAATATTATTTAAATAGTGATTTGAATAACTTATTCCTAGGAAATAATTATTTATTTAATTAATTTCCTTGTTTTGGGTTAAATATGACCAGGAAATATAGACAAATATTATTTTACATGGTGAAAGCAATTTTACTTAGGGTAAAATTGGTCTTACATGGTGTACTTGGGTTCATCTAATGATAATGAGTTATATGACCAAAAAAATGGTGTAACAGATTGCCCCCCAACGTACGAGTGTTAGGAGCAAATCGTATGACCGAAGTACGTTGTAAGAACTCAATCACTAGGCATCAAGAGGGAAGTGAGAGAGAGAAATGTAAGGTAGTCTAATGTGCTAAAGGACTAGACCCGGAGGAGGCGAGACTTACAGGTGCAACAAGTCTCTAGGTGATGAAGTAGTACCAGTGTTAAAGGCGTCAGGGGAGGCATACCTATGCCCACCGATACCATAGTACAAAGAATAAGGCGCCCGGAAAACCACGGAACACAATAATGAAGCATGTGCTGGCCTAAACATGAGCCAGATAAATAAAATGATGAATCCCACATACATGCGATGCCTGGAATAATCTTCAGGACTTCTACAAGAAGATTTTAGTACATGAGATACAAATACACCCAAATTCCCCCTACACATGGGGAAGGGCTCACAAAATCTGATTGATATATGAAAATCGAAGAGGCGCTGCAAGCGGTTGAGGCCGATATCATCAAATGAGAGGAGCTGCATCAAGGGCGGAAATGAAGAAGTCATCCGGGCATGTGGGGGGGCTACCTGCAGGGCCACCCCCTTAGGAGGGTTGAGACATCTCACACATGCCCGGGAATCACCAATAGCTGCTGCTGCATCACTGGACCATCAAGTGTATAGATCATGATCATGTTGAGAAGAGCTCGAACCAGCTACACTGCCCCCTAGACCTGGCTTTTGGAGTAAATGAGTTAATGTCGACAGAAGGAACCCCAACCAAGGCACAAGGGAAAATAGTAGAGTGATGAATAGATAGACACTAATGATGATGATGGAATGAGGGATACGGAGGAGCGGTTGGACGACTTCCCTTGTTAGAGCATAAAGGGCATGAATGGCTTGGCAGTGACTGACACGATATCAAGAGGGATAGGGGATAAAGGTACTGAAGGCCATAATGTGCGACACGAGAGAGGGACCAAGCAAGAAAGGATGGAGGACTATAGTGGGGTACAAAGGGACTCAGAATGGACTCCATGAATGCGATGATGACTCAACGGGGATGCTCTAAACAAGGGCGACTCGATGGTGCTGCCTCATAGTAAGGGTCCAATGGGGAACCATAAAAGCATGAGTACAATAGGGTAGCTCATGACGAAAATCGACATGAACGAAGACGAGTAAGGAGGCAAAGTGGTGCCCCAAGTACAAGTGTCATAAGTGAAGAAATTCGATTTTGAGAAGAGGTGAATAGACCCTTCATGGACAAAATGTGTCTCGGTGAAGTATCAAAACATGAAAAAATGATAGATACCCATTTGAGTGCTCGGTGAGAGCTTTCCAACGGTTTGGACGGTGTGTCAAACGGGGCTACGGTTTGGTCGCAGCGGGCGAAAGAAAAAACAGGGGTTTTCTTCTAATAAGGTGTTTTCCCTCCAAAATCATTCATTTGCTTGTGTAGTTGTGGTGAATGTGGAGAGGAGAGAAGGCCCTAAATCTTGCGGCGATCGTAGTGGATAAACTGACCGTTGGAATCGTGATCCGTCAGTTGTAGGTAAGAGGCCTAATCCTACTCTTTGTTTTTGATGGATTCAAATTGCAGATTAGGGTTTTAAATCTTAGTAACTGCCCCTACTTCATCATTACGGTTGGGTCGCACTTTTTGGGGCAAAAGCTGCGACCTAGGACACAGGTTTTGGCCTGAAAAGTGCAACCTGGCCCAGGATTTTCCCAAAAAGTGCGACTTGTTAGATGTGGGAGGTTTCAGTGCTGTTATGAGTTGAGATTCAGTTTTGGTGTAAGTTAATGCAGTTTTTCTGATCTGTAGAATGACAAAAATGATGGTTTTGTGCAGATATGGAAGAGATACGGATCAAGTGGAGAGAGAGAGAGACTTAGGTACATTACGGATGGAAATCCAAGTGAATCAGGGTGTCCATCGTGCACTGGCTAGGTATGGGGTTTTGAAATTTTTGGAGAACCCTTTGATGAGGGCTGGAGAGCCCTTGTTGGCTCGGATTATCAGTTATTGGGATCCAGATCATGAGGCATTTATAGTGCAGGGTCATAGGATCGAGCTGACGGTCCAGGATCTGTATTTCTTGACTGGTCTCCCACCATTAGGGATGGTGGGAAATACGCAGCCAGTGTGACCACGGGGGCGTAACATTATGGAGTTTGTGACTAGTATTCATGGTACTAATATTTATATGTTTGTGAATGTAGATATAGCTCCAGTAAAACCGGCCGGATATATGGGACGACCGGCAGCAGTAGGAGCTACAGGTGCAAGTGGATCAAGGACATCACAGAACGAGGATATGGCCGCTCTGTTGGAGGACATCCGTCGTAGATGTGAAGGGCTACTGACCGGTGTGTTGGAGCGTGGTTGGCAGGATTTAGACGACCAGTACATAGAGTTATGTATTGGGCTACCCTCGGAATGATGAGGTATCATGCGACGCATGGCGATGGCCAGTCACACTGTGCATGATCTACGAGCTGCAGGAGCAGAGCTGTTGGCTCGGGATCCTCCAGAGAGTGATTAGATGTAGGGCAGGTGGTGCCCCCTAGCGTTTATGTAGGGGCAAGTGGTGCCCCCCGTGTTTGTATTTTTGTTTTTTGTACCATGCTATGGGCATGTCATATGTTTCAGAGCAGATGGACTCTAAAAACACATGTTATATGATATATATGATTTATGTACATTTTGTTGATGATGTGAAATGTTATTGTCTTGTGTGTGATAAATGCCAGTCTAGAACATGATTTGCGATTCGATCTACGTAGTGATTTTGATGTCGAGGGATATGGGTGAAAGTAATGAATCTAAATTCACATATCAAAAGTTTCACTCGTAAATATTGTCTAAACAGGATAGGGTTATGCACACGATAGACACCATTAAATTGTAAGACAAGAAGCAGGGAATTTAAATGAACATGAAGATGGAGGATATGATGAGAGAGGGCATCGGCTAAGAGGCCACGTACTGCATCATATTCAGCCTGATTATTGGTGGTGTTACCAATGTAGATCACATTTGCAAGAACCAAGGTATGCGAGGGGGTAAAGATGGCCCATGCTGCCGAAGCGAGATTCTGGGAATAGCGACTTGCCCCATCGGCATAGCCAAGATAATGGGTGGAGGAGAGGGCCGATGTAATAGTGTCACAAGACAAGAAATGGGAGGGATGAGAAAAAGGATGGCAGCGTGAGTAGAGGATAGACATCCACTGACGGCTGTGGGAGGGAGCAGTCTGGGTAGGAAGTCTAGGACTCATAGATCGACGAGAGGGAGATGAATGAGAACTATGGGATGAAGAGCGGGGACTCAGGCTGCGAAGAACATCGAAGATACGGATGGTATGATCATGATTATGGGAGGGAATGTAAGGGTCAAGGAGACCATACGACGCTACGAAGCTACCTAAATCGTCGGTATGGGAAGAGAGGCACAGATACGGGTCATCACGGGGAATAACAGAAGAACAGGTAAAAAGATGGTCAAAATATGAAGAGCCCGAGAATGTGTCTGAAGGAGGATCAAGCAGAATAGATGGAGTGGATTCAGAGGGAATGTACTCCGATGGTCATGCAGATGATGATAGGTATAGGAGGGGAGCAGCAGATTCCGACATTTCAACATCAGGGGGAGGAATGTCAATGGTAGCAGGGGGATCTTCGAGTAGACCTAACGCATATTGAGCAAGGATGGGAGAGGCAGATTGATTTTGTTCCTTCGTATTCGTGAATGACCTCTAAAGAGGCTTGGTAATGCGTGAGGTGAGGACAATGGTGAGAGTAATGGCCATGGACACCACACAGAGCACAGGGTTTGTTGGTGCGAAGAGTCTTTGGGTTCTTGGCTACAGATGAGGAGGAAACAGAGGTTTCAGGGACCGTAGATTCAGGGAACGCGAATTTAACCATGGGTTGGATACGGGGCAACTCAGGACAAGTATGGGTGGGATGACCGATACCATCACACAAGGCACAAGGCTTGGCGGGTGGGGGAGGGGTAGGGTCGGGTGCGGTGGCCTTGTCTTTGGATGCCCCCTTTCCGGTTTTTCTTTTCTTGCCTGTAGTTTTTGCAGCATGAGGAGGGTCCTGCGGAGGGGCTAGGGGAACTGTAGCGGGGGAAGGAGTGAATGGAATTGGTTGCACTGGTTTCACAGCTATGTATGGTTTGGGGTGGTCCGGTGGGGTCTCGGCTGGAGGAGTAAGATACCATACTGGAATTCCCAAGGTTAAATTAGGGAGGGAAAGGGTGGCCATGACGGGAACCGAATAGACGCCGGGAGGGGGCCCAAGGAAAGGTATCTGACCTGCGAGGTAATGACCAGGAGGAACGACTCCCATGTGATGGAGACCTGAGGGAACCGACTCAGGAGGGTAGGGAGGTTCCTTAGTGGGAGGGGGATGGGAAGGTCTAGGCGAAAAAGGGTCGGTCGACCGAAGCGAAGGGCTAGGAGCAGGTTGCGGTAGGCAAGATTGAGTTTGCTGACTAGCCGAAGCAGGCTGTGAAAGGCCAGCCTGAGACGATTTCATCATGCAAAAATTTGCTAAACCGGGGTTAGAGACAGGAGGAGGAGGAGGACCAGGAAAAGTTCCAAGCAAGGAGGAGTCTTTGTAGACGCCAGGGGAAACATTGGTCAAAGAATAAATAGTTGGCTTATTGGTGACAGAAGAGATGGTGGACTCAGGGGAGGTCTAAGAGTTTGGTTCATGGTAAGTCAACTGGTCAATCGTGACAATTTTGCCATTATGAGGGAAAAAAATCTTGCGGTGGACTGTGGATGGGACGACAGACATGGCATAGGTGTAACTACGCCCCAAAAGAATGTTGTAGTCAAGAGGGGCATCGATAACTTCCACGTCGACACAAACAGTCTTACCCGCAAGGGTGATAGGACAGTTACGAAAGAGGCCGATGGGCTGGGAGACATGGCCATCCCACGCACGAAGGGTGATTGTGGAAGGGGCCAGCTCAGGAGATCCGAGTTGTTTCCAAACCGAAGCAGACATCACACAGGTAGATGCCCCCTCATCAATAATACACCGAGAGAAATTGGCATTTCGGATTTTGACTGGGATTTGGAAAGCAACAGAAGGAGGAAGAGGGGGATGTTCAGACTGACGGGCATCGAAAACAATCAATTGGTCATCAGTAGGATCTACAGCACCCACGACAGATAGTAGAGCCTTATTTTGATAAGGACACAACTGGAGGAGTTCTAGTGTTGAAATGGCAGCAAGAGATTGTGCCAGATCATCTACTATATTGTACGAATGGGCAGATCGACTAGAGGCAACATTTCGGCGTAATGGGCATTGAGGAGTCTTGGTATGAATCTCAGTTTTGGGCGGAGGGATTTGCAAGGGACCATTGGGTGTCGACAAAGGCTCTGTAGGACCTGAAGATGGGGACTCAGAGACAGACGGAACGGGAGGTGTGGAATACTGACGGGACCGAGTTTGAAGGTTAAGGTCGACGGTGAGCGGTTGGTCAGAGGCCATCATGAGAATCTGGTAATCGGAGGAACCAGAAGGGGAAGGTTGAGTGGTTACTGGGGAATGAGGTGGTTGAGTGGCCACGAATCCTTGTTGAGGGAAAGGATCAGTAAACATAGTAGGTTAAGAAGTAACTGGATTGGGAGGGATAGTAGGGGAGGAGTGTTGTCCCCGTACGGTGGCCTGGGACTCCCACATCTGCCGCATTTGTGGTAATAAGGGACAATCGTGAGTGTAATGACCATAAACACCACAACACGAACATGGCTTATTGGTGCAAAGCGGCCTGTCCGACTTGGGCTGGGAGCCCTGTGGCTGGTTGGAAGTGGTAGGGTCAATACTGGAAGGATTGGATCCACGATTACCAGAAGCGGATTGATTTCCTTTCCTCTTTCTTTGAGAAGGAAGAGGATTAGTTGCCCCCTGCTGCGCAAATACTTGCCCGGGAGGGGGTATTAAATGCGGTTGCGGGGGTGGAGAAGGCAAGGGAGTGGGAGGTCCAAATGTTGGAGGACTTGGGACACCAGGTTGTAGGTACAGATACGGGGTAGGATGGGCAACATTGAGGTAAGCAGGAGGGTGGGCAAAAGGAGGAGGCATGCCGTATCCTGGATACATGCTACCTGGAGGGGGGAATGTGCCGAAGGGGCTGGCCCCTTCTGGAGGGAAACCATAGCCCACAGGAGGTTGAGCAGAGGTATGCGATAGGGCTCCAATGATACCGTCGGCAGAGTGAGATGCCCCCAAGGCATTAGGACCACCGGGCTTGGGGAGGTCAGGAAGGACGGTATAAACATAACCAGATTGGGCGTAGATGAGGTCATATTTCAAAGCTATTTGGAGGGCGGCTTCTTCGGTTTGGGGAAAATGGGATGCGACATCTTTTCCAATGGGGGGTAAGAGAGAGCGAAGGAACCAGTCCATGTAAACCCGATCTTCAAAGGGGAGAGCACGACACAGGCTCTGTCTTCGTCGCCATTCCTGGACATGAGCGGAAAGGCGGGTCGAAGAGGATTGATGAAAAGAAGTCAAGAGTTCAGTACCAGTGTCATATCAGAGAGGGAGCTGGAAATAAGATAAGAAGGCTTGGGCAATGGTCACAAAGGTGGTATGGGAAGAGGTGGCTTGATCAACATACCATTTAGAAGCGTCGCCGGTAAGCATGTGTTGGAATAAGCGAAGATGGATGGAGTCATCGGTGATGGAATTAGAGGAACACCACATGTGGAAAGATCATATATGGTTGGAGGGATCTTCACTAGCAAGGCCTTCGAACTTGGGAATGTCGGAGGGGAGCTTGGTTGGCATAGCAGGCCAATTGAGATCGTGGCGAATAGGATCATTAATCAGCTGATTGAAGTCGGGGAGACTGAGACCGGCCATAGAAGGGAGCAACGGGGTAGTCGAGGTAGGTCCCGTAGTGGTTCCACCGGAAACGGACCCAGCGGTGGAACTGGGGTTAGGGCTAGGTCCTGAACTAGACATCGTGAAGGTAAGAGAGGGAGAACCAAAAGTAGGGGGAGAACTCAAACAATCAGAGGAAGAGTCGAAGTGCGAACTCAGGGGAGGACTGACTCGATGACGACGGGAAGGAGGAAGTTGACCGACCAGAAACTGAGGGTGAAGGCCAAGAAGTCTCCAGGAGAAGTGCCTTGGGGGCGCAATGATGACGGGAAGAAGAAAAACCGACAAGGGCAAGGAGGGACAAAATCAAGTGAGGTCAAGGGCGGAGAGGTGCAGTGACAATTGATTTTAAAGTCTTTGCTAGGCGGTGTTAACCCGGCTCTTCTTCACTTAGGGTCAGTGTGTGGCGTGCGTTAATTTTAATTGTTTAAACCCAGACGTTTTGAGAGTAAAAGAAAAAGTGTGCTGTGTAATTGAAAATAAATCTGCAGTAAATAAAACTGAAAGAACAGAAAATTAACAGCTACCAATGCATCAATCTAACCCAAGAAGGCGGGTCTCTCAAAACTAGTCTATAAGAGGGAAAAAACTTAAGCAAGGCACATTGAAAAGAGGCCAATAGATCTAAGGTCAGGAGGGATGGGGATCTAAAGGAGAAATCTACTGAAAAGAGGTGCAGAGAACAGCAAAGAGGCAGAGGCAAGGTTGCTGCTAAAAAGGAGGAGATCAGCTAAAGATAGAAGGGACAAGGAGGCGGCCTTAGAAATGAACCCAAACAAAACTATATGAGGTGATTTGAAAGGGAGAAGAGCTGATCTAAAGGGATCTGAAAATGAGGTATCAGATCTGGAAGCAAAAAGGCTGAAACCCAGGAAATGCAAACTTCTGAACTAGCAAAACTCTCCCACAAAAAGTGGAGGGTACTAGAGCCCTAAGGGGCAATATTCCCACTTAGTTGAGTGAAATAGATCAGAAACAGGTCTAAACGGGCGGAGATAGAGGCTGGAAAACCCTGACAGAAGCTTCAGAAAAACCCAGAAAAAGTGCTGGAAAATTGCAGAAAGAAGCGCAGGTCGCAGGTTCTGACCTGTTTGCAGTCCAGGTCGCAGATTTGGGGCAGAAAAGTGCGACCTCAAGGCCAGGTCGCACTTTTGGGCTGATAAGTGCGACCTGCAGATCCGGCTCTCTCGGCGGCAGATTTCAGAAAAATTTGTCATCTCAGCTGCGGCTGATGTCTGTCACCTGCGCAATAAGGCCAGAAATACACGGAAGTTAAAAATTTGACTGTTTGAGGGTTTTAGAGGTGGAAAGCACCATAAAAATAAGAAAAAACTGGAAATGGAAGAGAAACCCTAGGGTCTGAAACAGCTGGATATGCAGGAATATATAAAACGACAGCGGTCGCAAAAGAAAACCCGTGTGGATTCGCCAATTGTTAGTATGAATCTTTCGTCGTAAAATATCACTTTAGCTACGCATAACAAATAGCCCTAACATCGATTATGGCTGCCAAACATCTCTAAATCTGCAATTAGATGATCCAAATAATGCTGCACAAATCCAGATCTAAGCATAAAAGGCATTAAGCAGACAAAATGCAGTATGGCTCCATGCATCCAATAGACAAGACAAGAACAATTTGTTTGAAAGAATGTTTTATATTATATTAAAGAATGGGGCACCTGAGAGGAAAACAAGAAAGATGTTTTCCGGTTCTCCTCAATGGGATGGGTTCTTGAAATTCCTCAGCGTTTCAGATCTAAAATTCCTCTCTTATTGTGGTAGAAAACCCAGACAAACATAGAACTCAATGGGAGCTCACAAGGCAAAAATGGAAAATGGTGACCACAAGTAGATCCAGTGTGATCTAATGCAATGAAGGTGACTAATGAATGGGGAAAACCCTTCTATTTATAACAAAATATTGGGGTGTTCTAGAACTCGGTGCATGAATAAAATATTATTAATCAAATTCTAGAATCACCCTTTAGGGATATTTTATTATATTTGTTGGAGGGAAAAGGTATTTTGACTTGGGTCAATTCCTTTATTTATAAACAATAAATAAATAAATGATTTATTTATTATTTTAGGGAGATGGTGGGAATATAATTAAATAAATAATGATTTATTTAATTATTTAAAAATGATTTAGTCAAATTTAACTAGGAATATTATTTAAATAATGATTTGAATAATTTATTCCTAGGAAATAATTAAATAAATAATGATTTATTTAATTAATTTCCTTGTTTTGGGTTAAATATGACCAGGAAATATAGACAAATATTATTTTACATGGTGAAAGCAATTTTACTTAGGGTAAAATTGGTCTTACATGGTGTACTTGGGTTCATCTAATGATAATGAGTTATATGACCAAAAAAATGGTGTAACACAGAAAACCTCCATAGTCCAGAAATGCGAAGGGAGTGCGGGAAGTCTGACCCATAAAGGTATCTCATCCACCTGTTCTTTGTTAGCATCAAATAAAGGAGTCCACTTCTTAATTAGTATTGGGGCAATTCCAAAACCCCATTGTCTCTTTAGGACCCATTCCAAGGTCTCTGGGTTCTTGAAATTCACCATAAACCAACTTTTTGACAGGGTTATGACCTCCACATCCCTTCCAGAGCTTCAGCCCAACTCCGCTTAATCCATTCTGATATTGTTGGGTGTGGAGCTTGATTTTCATCCTAATTCAAAAATCTTTGTTTCAGTCGGATGTATACCCCAGGAAGACTATACACCCCTCCACCCGAGGGGTGTGGGGGGGACTTGTCCCCCTCGCGGGGTCCGGGGGGGTGTTATCCCCCTAGCTGGGGGGCCTGGTGGCCAGCGGTCCCCCGGCAGAGGTTTTAGGGGCAACACCCTCGAAGCTAAAAACATATGTAAAATTGCCTTGTAAAAGTATTGTAATTTCTAGTCAATCTAAGCCATTCATTAGGTGAATGATTTGAACGTAGAAGTTATGTTTAATTTAGGGTTTTTTTCCCTAGAAGGCAACCCCTCATTTTGTATGAGGTCATTTTAATTGCGGATTTGTAGTGTATGTGTATTCTCATAGCAAGAAACAGATAGGGAGATTGTGAGAGAGAACAGAGGATATTACAACAAATCTGTTGTAGGTTGTGTCTCTTCATTTTGATGGATAATAGAAAGGAAGGACTGGTTGTTCGTGGTGGACATAGCCCAAACTAGGTGAACCATGTATATCTATGTCTCTCTTGTTTTATATGTTTTCTGTGTTTATGTTTCCGCATATTTTATGTGTTGCATTGCTATGTAATATATAATTTTCTAACATATATGTATTCTGCGGGGAAGAATTTTCCTTTGGCTCTACCCACCAAAATAGATTCAGAGGCAGCCATCCCCTTGTCAAAATGGATATCAACCCCGAAGATTAAATTTGGGCATTCAGAGCTTTCCTTAATAACTTTCCCCTTCTTTCTCTTCACCCGAGCCTGACCATCAAATTTAACCGAAAACTTTGAGGATTTGGAGTGTACTCGCAAGGCCTCCCTCTATTTTGTATTGACAGATGGGTTTTTTCCTCCACTTATAAAAACACCATCCCCTTCCGGTCTCAAGAGAGGTGCCAAAAACCCAGAAGTTGGGTCCCCAATACCACCTTCCCAAATACCAAGACAATCCACTGCAAAACTCTCACCTTCCCTTTAGCCGATATACCCCTGATGAACAGGGATACCTCCGCTCAAGCCTCCAAAGGTAAAAATTCGTAAACCCTCTTCGGTTCCTCACTCAGAGTCATTGCGCCCAACAAGTTCATTCACAGATAAACCACCCGGATAAGCAGTATCCTTTCCCGAACTGGAGATAAAAGTACCACTATTAGCTTGCCAGGAAAACCCTCCACCTTTCGCCTTCAGAAACACTTGAACCCCGACTCTCGAGTTTGAACCCAGGCCCAACTTACCTTCACCACCCTCCCCTAACACAACATCCTCCAAACCACTAGACAGAAACAAAGTATAGGGAGAGCAGGGAGATTTAGGACCTTTAATTTTCACCGAGGCAGAAACCAAACCACATCTATCAACTACCAACCCTTTTGACACCGAAGGATAGGCCATCACAGGATTGTCAGTGACTCGAGGGGTTAGGGTTTTGAGGTATACCCCTCCCAAGGAGGCAAGCCCTTCCACAGGGTTCCACCTCAGCTTCTCCACCCCAACTCGCTCATTGTGAGACTGGGCCGCAAGGGAAACCTTGGCCAGGTTTTGCTTAGTCGGTTGCAAACCCCAAACAGACAAGATATCCTCAGCCATGGGTTCCACATCAACACACTCTTTCTCATTACCCATAATTTCGAAAAACTCAGACTGTCATACAGTCCCTATCCTTTCGGCAACAAGCACTCAAGAAGATGAAAATAATAATCAGTAATGGTTACAACCTTGTCAAGGCAGTAATAAGACTTAGAATGGAGATGAAACATTGTTCAATAATATCCCAACGCAGCAAGACACAACCCCATCACTAAATACACAACCTGATAAAATTTGACACCCAACAGAACATGAAGCTGTAACCAACTTACAAAGAAATGGCAGTAAAAAGTGGATAAGTGGACTTACCGTCACTCAAAATAACACAGGGAATGAGGGACGTTTGACCCGGAAAAATGCAGCCGACCTAGTAACTTAAAGAGCGTCGTAACAAGAAACATTCACCACAACAGAAAGGGTTCACGAGCTTCCCCTGAGAGTAAAACAAAACCCTTAATAAATTGTTATATATTTTAAATATATAAATAGATTTTTTAAAATACATAATTCATATAGATTTAACAATTCAATTTGTCATCTTATATTTTTTTAACTATATTTTATAACAATAAACTATAGAAAAATAAAAAATCATAATGTTTTACTCTAAATCATAAACATATATTTGATTTATAAATGTAATTTATTACATTTTATATTTTTGAATTATAAATATTTTATATGTAAATATTGGTACATTCTTATTTTTTTAATTAATTTAATGGTTTAAAAAAAAAAAAAAAATCAATTTTTTTTAAAATGAGAATGAGAATTTTGAATTTATATGTAAATATATGTTGCTTCTCAACAAAGACATCAGGTAGTACATATCTATACTTTCAAAAAAAAATCTTGAGCCTTTTTATCCAAAACTATAATTTTTCCAGAGGGACTCTAATACGGACAACAAAAAAAGAGGTTTTGTAGGTATATACTTTACAAAATTAACCCAAAAGAAAATAAAATTTGCATGTCATTAAATAATTGATCGATACTGCAGTGCTTCATAACTATGTAATGCTAGCCAATTTAGCTCTAAGGAATAGGAGAAGACCTAGTTTAACATTGATTTTTGAATTTCTCAATCTTAATTTACACCCTTCATTAGCACATATAAGACTACATATTTATTGAGATTAGGGAGAACATGGAAATGTGTTACTTTCCTGATTCTTTTCACAAAACCTTCAAATCTAATGTTTTGTCTCTGGGAGAGGAGTCTCCTTCACCAAATGTGAATAAGAAGGAGAGGGTCTCTCAAAAGAGTGATGTTGCCTATTTTTCTTTGGCTTACCAAGTCCTCTAGTAGAAAGCATAAGCTTCAACTTGGTTGTTTTTCATGCTCTGCAACTTTAACTTCCTAAAGACCATATAACACCCCTCCCCATAATATCCTTAATATATATAACTAAATTAAAAGCAATAATAATATCCATTAAATTTAATCATAACAAGATATGGTTAGAATTTAAATAAATTTATAAAACTTTTTAAATATCTATGAACATAGTACTATATCCAATTAACTTTTCATTCATTTAATATATAAATGAATTTTTTATTAATTTTAGAAATATATAATTAACTTTTTCAAATTTGGTTAAGGTGTATTTACGAACGTAGTACTAAATTCAATTAACCTTTCATTCATTATATATATATATATATATATATATATATATATATATATATATAATTTTTCAAATTTTAGAAGGTAGTCAAAAACACTGTACTCAATTCAATTAACCTTTTCATTTATTTAATAGATATATAATTAAATTTTATAAATATTTAATTAATTTTATAACTATATAATTGGAGTTGGTCGAGCGGAGTACTTTTTCAATTAAATGTCACCAAAATAGATTAAAAAAGAAAATGATACTTTTCAATTACTTTTTGGACTATAGGTGTAAAATGAATTAAAAAACATAGCAATGGTTTTCAATCCTCTGTAATTGATGTTAAAATTAAATAAAAAACCAAAAACACATTAAAAAACAAAACCGAACATAAGGCGGAAATTGGCTGCACTTATATCCATATAACTCAACCCGCTTTCCCTGGTTCATGAATTAGGCGCCTGGTTCAAGAATGGAGCAGAGTTGTCAATTGTTCAGGTGCCTGGTTCTTGAAGCGGGCAGTCATTAATTGATGGCATCACAAGCGAAGTAATTACATGCATACGCATAATCCTAATTTTTTTCATTTGATCATTCGAGCTTTACCGGATCGTCGGACCACTTTCGCCACCGAAATCAACAGGTGCCTGGTTCTTGAATGGGGGCAGAGTCATTAATTTATGGCATCACAAGCAATTAAATTCATCCACAAGCAATTGTGTCTTTCAAAAGCACCTACACATTCATCTTGAGAAGAATTAGAAGATAAAATTGATTTGCATACCTCTTTTTCAAGCACATGCTTAGCTAAGGCTTCTTTGGCATCATGGAGTTGAGTCTCCATCTCATGCATCCTTGCTAGGTTCTCATTTGAAATATGGAGTTGAGTTGCCATCTCATGCATCTTTTCAAGAAGCTATTGCTTCTCCTACTTCATGGAAATCAACTGCTTTTGAAGTGTAATGCTCACCCTCTTATCTTCATACATCTCTTGCACCATATCATTCATGATGTAGAGCTTCTACAACATCTATTAATCAAAGAGTTTTTCTAAGGAAGATTGACTAGAAACATCACTTATTGAAGCTACCATCACACCTGCAATGCATACAAAGCTTATTTGTTGTGATTTGAGAACTGAGCTCTCAATCTTGACCTTCTCCTTCACACATAAACTTGCACACAATTAAATTATCCTTGCACAAATTCAAAACCAATAGCTAATTCTTCTAGCTAACCATGGCTAAAATGAGCTAAACTTTGCTATGACACCAACTTGATCTAAATATGGGCAAACTAGTTTTTTTGTGCTAGCTCCTTCATCAGTTAAATAAAAATGTGTTTAGGATCATCTCAAGTTAACCAATTGTGAAGGGGTTTATGTGTCTTTTGTGAGAAATTTATGAGTTAATTAGATTTTAAAAACTCATGTACAACAAATGAAATGTAGAGAAATAACACACAACATACACATAATACAATAGCTGATAACAGAGTTCACCCCTCCTGGGCTACATCTCCATGGACCTGCTTCAACTGGCTAGACCCTCTTTTGATTAAGAGACAAATGTTTGATTACATGTACCTACAGTGCTCCAATGGCTTTTCAACCTACTCCATTGGCTTTAGAAGACCCAAAAATCTCAAAAATTACTATTCAATCTCTGAAAATGGTTTCCTGCTGATCTAGGCTTGACCTCCCCTCCTGGTTGCCCTAGGCTTCTTTAATCTTCAAAGTGGAAAACACTTTCAGAAATGCTCCAATGCCTCTGAAACATGTTCCATTGTGTTTAGAGCATAAACATCATCTAATAATGACTCCTCTTGCTCTCAATTTGGTCTTTAGATGATCTAGGCATGGCCTTCCCTCCTAGTGGCACTGGGCTTATTTTTTCTTCAAAGTGAAAAAACACTTTTATAATTGCTCCTATGCCTCTGAAACCTATACCAATGGATTCATAGCATGCCAATCTGCTAGGAATGACTCCTCCTTCTCTCAATTTGGTCTTCATCTGATCTAGGCATGGCCTTCCCTCCTGGTGGTCCTGGGCTTATTTTTTCTTCAAAGTGACAAAAACACTTTTAAAATTGCTCCCCTACCTCTGCAACCTGTAACAATGGATTTAGAGCATGCCAATATACTAGGAATGACTCTTCCTGAGCCAAAATTGGTCCAAAATTGCTCTAGATATGGTCAATTTAATTTTCCTAGGAAATCTCCTCCAAATCTGGAGAAGACTCCAGATAAGTGCACCAAAGTTGGAGAACCCGTCATTTTGGAGGTGTCCCTAAAACTCCCCCAAGTTAAATTGGGAGTTTAATTAATTTTAATCTGTAATTAAGGGCAGATTATTGTGGATAAACTCATATTCTTATGGGGAGGGGGCTCTCGTCGTGGACTTATGACTTGGTCTCATGGGGAGGGGGCTCACCCGCAGGGCTAGCCCCCTCTAAACCTCCACTGATCCAAACATATAACAATAAGTAATAGTTGCATGCATGGTTTATTAAGAACCATGGTGATGGCCTGATGGTAAGGGTAGATAGTTGTTGTGGGGGAGGTCGTGGGGTCGAGCCCCGACCTCCACCCACACACACACACACACACAGATATATATATATATATATATATATATATTGCCACTAAAATACGTGCCCATATATGTTATACCTCAGACCTTGGAATATCTAAACTTTGGTTTAATAATATGTGCTGCACCATATGTATTAAAATTTCCATATAACATACGACTTTGGTTAATACAATTTTCCAACGGACTTTGATATGGTTTCGACGATATAATATTTTCCAACCATCGGACCATAGTATAATGCGAACTTTGACCATAGCATGTAATGCAGACCTATGATATAGTTCGACCATAGGATATTTAAACCAACCTTGGAATATGTGTTAACCCTTCGGACTTTAGAACATTGGCATAAAATTTGACCAAATGTATAATGAAATTCAAACTTTGGAGAGGGTCCACCAGAGGGGGCATGTGGCGGCCCCTGGCTGCACCACATGTCAGCCTCTGGTTGGGCTGTCCCAAACCAATAAAAAAAAATCGAATTCAACTTAGGAGAAAATCCATAAAAAAATTTCACCTTCAAACCAAACTGGCGAATCCTGTTGTGATACTTGTCACAATGTCATTGGGTGAAACTAGAGAAAACCATTTTTTTAGCATTTGACCTTGTTTGACCATTTTTTTTTTAAATTCGCCTATTTGACAAGACAATCAATAAGCTCTAACTTCCTCATACGGACTCCGTTTTGAGTGAAACGAAGTGCACCAGATTCCTAGCAACGAGCCGGTTCCAGTCGTTTTGGTTTGGTGTGATTATGAGCACTTTGAATTTTTTGGAAAAAAATTTCCCCTAATCTAGATTCTGATCATTGGTGAAGCCACCTAGTGGTATACGGCTGTGGGTGTGCTATGGTCGGTAGGTCAAGCCTATTCATGACCTCTGCTGAAATGAGGTTCTTTTGGCTTCTGCTATTGACAATGAATTACAGTGGAGAACCCTTCACCCACATCTGCGAATGGAAGAGGCGCTGCCCCTCCTCTGGATCCTAGAGATCCTACCTCTAGAGCTTGGTGGTGGAAACAATGGCACTGGGATCTGCACCAATGATCTGCTTCCCTTTGTCATTGCCCTTGTCTGGTTCTGACTTAGGATCAAAACATGCATCTGATTTGAGTGCCTTTAGTTCGGCCACCAACGACTGTTTGGCTCGATACTCGTTTGTGTTGTGAGTGGGGCTATTATGAAATTCACACCACTTCCCCATGTCCTTACTTGGATTTGTGGTGTTATTTAGAGTCACCCTGATTTGGATTTTCCCCTTGTTCTACGGTTCGGGGGCACCTTTCCTTGGCTTCGGATTCGCGCATCCAAAGTTTCGTTTCTCTCGCTTAAAATTTTTCTCTATCTTGGCGGCATAGCGATATGTCGTGCCAAGTAAGGTAATGTTGAGGAACTCAATTTCCTCCTGAATGTATCTGTGCAAACAGATGCGGTACTTGAGCACAAAATGTCTCTTTGAATCTTTAATACCCAACTTTGTGCGCAGGGTATGGAACAGATTCGTCAGTTCTTGCACATCTTGATCCCTTTGTTGCCGCAACGTGGTCCATTGGATGTACATGTCCTCATAGCTCCCCACGGGGTAATATTGTTCCTTGATGCCGTTTCGGAACAAATTCCAAGTGGGTGCGGTTGAGAATAGAGAGGGTTCCCTCTCGTACTTTTGCTCACAGTAGGTTTCCCACCAGTCTTTGACATGGGCGAAGCTTTGAGGAGTGCAAAAATAATCTTTTCTTGGTCGGAGAAATCATGGACTGAGAAATACCCTTCCAACAAATTGAACCATCTATCTACGACGTCTGCATCTATTTGGCCTTCAAATATCGGAATGTCGAAGTTGAATTGTACCTTGAAAGGAGTGGCGCCTCAAGAGTGGCTACAGGATGTAGATGTGCCGCCGGTGGGCAGCCGTTGAAGGATCTCGCCAAAGTTATCCATCATCGCATTCCTCTATTTCTTAAGGGCCTCCTTGAGAAATATTTTGATAGGATCTCCTGCGCCCTCATATTTCTTTTCTTCTGCCATGGGAGGTCATCAAGGTTTGTGACGCTGATCTTGTTAGGGTTCAACCAGATCGATTCGTAACTCCTTTTACCCTGACCTCGTTGGGGACATGCAAAGAAAAACAGATAAAGAGAAGACTGCTTTGATACCACTTATCCAGATTTATGCAGGAACGCAATAATATACATAAATAAAAATAAACACAGAGATGCGGCGGAAATAAAACTTCATTTCATTAATATCAAATAATAGAAATATGCTTACAGACATAACGAAAATAAACTAGCTAGGGCGCTGGTAGCTTATCTTTGAGAAGAGATGTAGCAGCTACATGCCTCTGAACTGTGTTACAATGAGGCTCGAAGGCCTATTTATTGTTGAGAAATAATGGAAAACCCTAAACATCCAAAAACCTAATCCTAGGAGATGAAGCGCCAAAAATATGGGCCTCGTTTGGGTAAATTGGTACATCAGCTTCCCGGGGACCTAACGTTCACATATGATCTCTGTTTGATGCACTCAATACCTCGTTAGAAAGATATATTCGAGGATTAAAACAATTGATGTGAGCAACATCAAAAGAACCTCCATGTTGCTCCCGATTTTCCCAAAAAACGTCGTTTAGGGCCTCAAAACGACTCCAGAAGTTCAAGTCCCAAAAAACTACTAAAAATAGTAAGTTGTGCTGAAACTAAAAAAATTGAAAGAACCGATGGTGGGGGTCCAAATAGAATAGGTGGGTGGCCACCAATATCCACTTGGATCAACGCTGGAATTATCTATTTTTTCATCTCCCCTTTAGAGCTCACTTTTTTATTGAACAATGCCTTTGCTGGTGGAGTGAGAGATGGGGTACACACCAACCTATTCCTCTCTACGTTCTCTGGGAATAATGGAGAGAAAGAAACGAATACATATTTGATGGTATCCCCATCAACACTCACATGATTTGTACCAACATTGTGACTTGGATGGGAAAAAAAAATATAGCTTACATAAGGATAAAGACCAGAGTTATCGATATATGCATCCATGCATTCAGTTCCTTGCAGGGCATTTTGATGGTGCTACACAGACAGGTATATGCGGATGTGGAGCATGGATTCATATATGTCACAAGAAACAATACAAAATATACTGGCATGAACACACTGGTACGAACATGAGGGCAAAGATCTTGGCTTTATGGGGTCTTCTTTGGTTTGCAAAATAAATCTCTATGAATTCTATACACATATATGGGGATTCTAAACTCCTCATAGATGGTGTGATGGGGAAGAGTACATTTTCTCCACCAAATCTTGAAGGTTGGCTCAACCACATTCACTATCTCAAACAATCCTTTGTGAACATCACTTTCCAACAAATATTAAGGGAGTCCAACACTGTGGTTGATACTCTATCGAAAAAGGGTATTTCTTTGGTCTCTGACTCAATGCACTTCCAATACTTGGTGGACAACACTCTTGCAGAAGATGGTTCTATATCGCTCCCATAGTATTTATTTATTTCTATCTATGTTTGTCTAATTAGTTGAATATTTGAATAAATTTTGACTCCATAGTAATGCATATACACTTGATGTTTAGAATACCAATGATTTTGGTACTTATATGAACTTTCTTGCTAAGATGTTTTATGCCTCATAGTTTTTGGACATGGAGATAGGCAGTATCCTTTCTTGAACTGGAGATAAAATTACCACCCAGATAGGCAGTATCCTTTCTTGAACTAGAGATAAAATTACCACTATTAGCTTTCCAGGAAAACCCTCCACCTTTCGCCTTCGGAAACACTTGAACCCTAACTCTCGAGTTTGAACCCAGGCCCAACTTACCTTCACCACCCTCCCCTACCACAACGTCCTCCAAACCACCAGACAAAAACAAAGTAGAGGGAGAGCAGGGAGATTTAGGACCTTTAATCTTCACCGAGGCAGAAACCAAACTACATATATCAACTACCAACCCTTTTGACACCGAAGGATAGGCCATCACAGGACTGTCAGTGACTCGAGGGGTTAGGGTTTTGAGGTATACCCCTCCCAGGGAGGCAAGCCCTTCCACAGGGTTCTGCCTCAGCTTCTCCACCCCAACTCGCTCATTGTGAGACCGAGCCGCAAGGGAAACCTTGGCCAGGTTTTTCTTAGTCGGTTCCAGACCCCAAACAGACAGGATATCCTCAGCCACAGGTTCCACGTCAACACACTCTTTCTCATTACCCATAATTTCGAAAAACTCAGACTGTCATACAGTCCCTATCCTTTCGGCAATAGGCACTCAAGAAGATGAAAATAATAATCAGTAATGGTTACAACCTTGTCAAGGCGGTAATAAGACCTAGAATGGAGATGAAACATTGTTCAATAATATCCCAACGCAGCAAGACACAACCCCATCACTAAATACACAACCTGATAAAATTCGACACCCAACAGAACATGAAGCTATAACCAACTCACAAAGAAATAGCAGTAAAAAGTGGATAAGTGGACTTACTGTCACTCAGAATAACACAGGGAATGAGGGACGTCTCACCCGAGAAAATGCAACCGACCTAGTAACTTAAAGAGTGTCGTAACAAGAAACATTCACCACGACGGAAAGGGTTCACGAGCTTCCCCTGAGAGTAAAACAAAACCCTTAATAAATTGTTATATATTTTAAATATATAAATAGATTTTTTAAAATACATAATTCATATAGATTTAACAATTCAATTTGTAATCTTATATTTTTTAACTATATTTTATAACAATAAACTATAGAAAAATAAAAAATCATAATGTTTTACTCTAAATCATAAACATATATTTGATTTATAAATGTAATTTATTACATTTTATATTTTTGAATTATAAATATTTTATATGTAAATATTGGTACATTTTTATTTTTTTAATTAATTTAATGGTTTTAAAAATTAAATAAAATTCTAACGTAATTTTTTTTTTTCAATTTTTTTTTAAATGAGAATGAGAATTTTGAATTTATATGTAAATATATGTTGCTTCTCAACAAAGACATCAGGTAGTACATATCTATACTTTCAAAAAAAAATCTTGAGCCTTTTTATCCAAAACTATAAATTTTTCCAAAGGGACTCTAATATGGACAACAAAAAAAGAGGTTTTGTAGGTATATACTTTACAAAATTAACCCAAAAGAAAATAAAATTTGCATGTCATTAAATAATTGATCGATACTGCAGTGCTTCATAACTATGTAATGCTAGCCCATTTAGCTCTAAGGAATAGGAGAAGACCTGGTTTAACATTGATTTTTGAATTTCTCAATCTTAATTTACACCCTTCATTAGCACATATAAGACTACATCTTTATTGAGATTAGGGAAAACATGGAAATGTGTTACTTTCCTGATTCTTTTCACAAAACCTTCAAATCTAATGTTTTGTCTCTGGGAGAGGAGTCTCCTTCACCAAATATGAATAACAAGGAGAGAGTCTCTCAAAAGAGTGACGCTGCCTATTTTTCTTTGGCTTACCAAGTCCTCTAGTAGAGAGCATAAGCTTCAACTTGGTTGTTTGTCATGCTCTGCAACTTAAACTTCCTAAAGACCATATAACACCCCTCCCCATAATATCCTTAATATATATAACTAAATTAAAAACAATAATAATATCCATTAAATTTAATCATAACAGGATATGGTTAGAATTTAAATAAATTTATAAAACTTTTTAAATATCTATAAACATAGTACTATATCCAATTAACTTTTCATTCATTTAATATATAAATGATTTTTTTATTAATTTTATAAATATATAATTATTGATTTTAGAAATATATAATTAGCTTTTTCAAATTTGGTTAAGGTGTATTTACGAACATAGTACTAAATTCAATTAACCTTTCATTCATTTAATATATATATATATATATATATATATATATATATATATATATATATATATATATATATATATATATATATATATATTTTCAAATTTTAGCAGGTAGTCAAAAAAACTGTACTCGATTCAATTAACCTTTTCATTTATTTAATAGATATATAATTGAATTTTATAAATATTTAATTAATTTTATAACTATATAATTGGAGTTGATCGAGCAAGTACTTTTTCAATTAACTGTTACCAAAATAGATTAAAAAAGAAAATGATACTTTTCAATTAATTTTTGGACTATAGGTGTAAAACGAATTAAAAAACATAGCAATGGTTTTCAATCCTCTGTAATTGATGTTAAAATTAAATAAAAACCCAAAAACACATTAAAAAACAAAACCGAACATAAGGCAGAAATTGGATGCACTTATATCCATATAACTCAACCCGCTTTCCCTGGTTCGTGAATTAGGCGCCTGGTTCAAGAATGGAGCAGAGTTGTCAATTGTTCAGGTGCCTGGTTCTTGAAGCGAGCAGTCATTAATTGATGGCATCACAAGTGAAGTAATTACATGCATACGCATAATCCTAAGTTTTTTCATTTGATCAATCGGGCTTTACCGGATCGTCGGACCGCTTTCGCCACCGAAATCAACAGGTGCCTGGTTCTTGAATTGGGGTAGAGTCATTAATTGATGGCATCACAAGCAATTAAATTCATCCACAAGCAATTGTGTCTTTCAAAAGCTCCTACACATTCATCTTGAGAAGAATTAGAAGATAAACTTGATTTGCATACCTCTTTTTCAAGCACATGCTTGGCTAAGGCTTCTTTGGCATCATGGAGTTGAGTCTCCATCTCATGCATCCTTGCTAGGTTCTCATTTGAAATATGGAGTTGAGTTGCCATCTCATGCATCTTTTCAAGAAGCTATTGCTTCTCCTACTTCATGGAAATCAACTGCTCTTGAAGTGTAATGCTCTCTTTCTTATCTTCATACATCTCGTGCACCATATCATTCATGATGTAGAGATTCTGCAACATGTATTTATCAAAGAGTTTTGCTAAGGAAGATTGACTAGAAACATCACTTATTGAAGCTACCATCACACCTGCAATGCATACAAAGCTTATTTTCTATTTGAGAACTGAGCTCTCAATCTTGACCTTCTCCTTCACACATAAACTTGCACACAATTAAATTATCCTTGCACAAATTCAAAACCAATAGCTAATTCTTCTAGCTAACCGTGGCTAAAATGAGCTAAACTTTGCTATGATACCAACTTGATCTGAATATGGGAAAACTAGTTTTGTTGTGCTAACTCCTTCATCAGTTAAATAAAAATGTGTTTAGGATCATCTCAAGTTAACCAATTGTGAAGGGGTTTATGTGTCTTTTGTGAGAAATTTATGAGTTAATTAGATTTTAAAAACTCATGTACAACAAATGAAATGCAGAGAAATAACACACAACATACACATAATACAATAGCTGATAACAGAGTTCACCCCTCCTGGGCTACATCTCCATGGACCTGCTTCAACTGGCTAGACCCTCTTTTGATTAAGAGACAAATGTTTGATTACATGTACCTACAGTGCTCCAATGGCTTTGCAACCTGCTCCATTGGCTTTAGAAGACCCAAAAATCTCAAAAATGACTATTCAATCTCTGAAAATGGTTTCCTGCTGATCTAGGCTTGACCTCCCCTCCTGGTTGCCCTAGGCTTCTTTAATCTTCAAAGTGGAAACACTTTCATAAATGCTCCAACGCCTCTGAAACATGTTCCATTGTGTTTAGAGCATAAACATCATCTAATAATGACTCCTCTTGCTCTCAATTTGGTCTTTAGATGATCTAGGCATGGCCTTCCCTCCCAGTGGCCCTGGGCTTCTTTTTTCTTCAAAGTGAAAAAACACTTTTATAATTGCTCCTATGCCTCTGCAACCTATACCAATGGATTCATAGCATGCCTGACTCTTCCTGCTCTCAATTTGGTCTTCATCTGATCTAGGCATGGCCTTCCCTCCTCGTGGTCCCGGGCTTATTTTTTCTTCAAAGTGACAAAAACACTTTTAGAATTGCTCCCCTGCCTCTGCAACCTATAACAATGGATTTAGAGCATGCCAATATACTAGGAATGACTCTTCCTGAGTAAAAATTGGTTGAAAATTTCTCCAGATATGGTCAATTTAATTTTCCTAGGAAATCTCCTCCAAATCTAGAGAAGACTCCAGATAAGTTCGCCAAAGTTGGAGAACCCGTCGTTTTGGAGGTGTCCCTAAAACTCCCCCAAGTTAAACTGGGAGTTTAATTAATTTTAATCTGTAATTAAGGGCAGATTATTGTGGATAAACTCGTATTCTTATGGCGCATTTTGATTCCGCTCCCATCGTGGTCTTATGACTTGGTCTCATGGGGAGGGGGCTTGCCCGTAGGGCTAGCCCCCTCTAAACCCCCGCTGCTCCAAACATATAACAATAAGTAATAGTTGCATGCATGGTTTATTAAGAACCATGGTGATGGCCCGATGGTAAGGGCAGATAGTTGTTGTGGGGGAGGTCGTGGGGTCGAGCCCCGACCTCCACCCATATATATATATATATATATATATATATATATATATATATATATTGCCACTAAAATACGTGCCCATATATGTTATACCTCAGACCTTGGAATATCTAAACTTTGGTTTAATAATATGTGCTCCACCATATGTATTAAAATTTCCATATAACATACGACTTTGGTAATACAATTTTCCAACGGACTTTGATATGGTTTCGACCATATAATATTTTCCAACCATCGAACCATAGTATAATGCGAACTTTGACCATAGCATGTAATGTAGACCTATAATATAGTTTGACCATAGGATATTTAAACCAACATTGGAATATGTGTTAACCCTTCGGACTTTAGAACATTGGCATAACATTTGACCAAATGTATAATGAAATTCAAACTTTGGAGAGGGTCCACCAGAGGGGGCATGTGGTGGCCCCTGGCTGCACCACATGTCAGCCTCTAGTTGGGTTGTCCCAAACCAATTAAAAAAAATCGAATTCAACCTTAGGAGAAAATCCATAAAAAATTTCACCTTCAAACTAAACTGGCGAATCCTGTTGTGATACTTGTCACAATGTCATTGGGTGAAACTAGAGAAAACCAATTTTTTAGCCTTTGACCTTGTTTGACCATTTTTTTTTTAAATTCACCTATTTGACAGGACGATCAATAGGCTCTAACTTCCTCATACGGACTTTTTTTTGAGTGAAACGAAGTGCACCAGATTCTTAGCAATGAGCCGGTTCTAGTCGTTTTGGTTTGGTGCGATTTTGAGCACTTTGACTTCTTTGGAAAAATTTTGCCCCTAATCTAGATTCCGATCATTGGTGAAGCCACCCAGTGGTATAGGGCTGCGAGTGTGCTATGGTCGATAGGTCAAGCCTCTTCGTGACCTCTGCTGAAATGAGGTTATTTTGGCTTCCGCTATTGACAATGAATTGCAGTGGAGAACCCTTCACCCACATCTGCAAATGGAAGAGGTGCTGCTCCTCCTCTGGATCCTCGAGATCCTACCTCTAGAGCTTGGTGGTGGAAACAATGGCACTGGGATCTACACCAATGATCTGCTTCCCTTTGTCATTTCCCTTGTCTGGTTCTGACTTAGGATCAGAACATGCATCTGATTCGAGTGCCTTTAGTTTGGCCACCAACGACTGTTTGGCCTGACACTCGCTTGTGTTGTGATTGGGGCTGTTATGAAATTCACGCCACTTCCCCATGTCCTTACTTGGATTTGTGGTGTTATTTAGAGTCACCCTAATTTGGCTTTTCCCCTTGTTCTACGATTTGGGGGCACCTTTACCTGGCTTCAGATTCGCGAATCCAAAGTTTCATTTCTTCTGCTTAAATTTTTTCTCGATCTTGGCGGCATAGCGATATGTCGTGCCAAGTAAGGTAATGTTGAGGAACTCAATTTCCTCTTGAATCTATCTATACAAACAGATGCGGTACTTGAGCACAAAATGTCTCTTTGAATCTTTAATACCCAACTTTGTGCGCAGGGTATGGAATAGATTCATCAGTTCTTGCACATCTTGATCCCTTTGTTGCCACAACGTGGTCCATTGGATATACATGTCCTCATAGCTCCCCACATGGGAATATTGTTCCTTGATGCCATTTCGGAACAAATTCCAAGTGGGTGCAGCTGAGAACAAAGAGGGTTCCCTCTCGTACTTTTGCTCACAGTAGGTTTCCCACCAGTATTTGACATGGGGGCAGCTTTGAGGAGTGCAAAAATAATCTTTTCTCGGTCGGAGAAATCATGGACCGAGAAATACCCTTCCAACAAATTGAACCATCTATCTACAACGTCTGCATCTATTTGGCCTTCAAATATCGGAATGTCGAAGTTGAATTGTACCTTGAAAGGAGTGGCGCCTCTAGAGTGGCTACAGGATGTAGATGCGCCGCCGGTGGGCAGCCGTTGAAGGATCTCGCCAAAGTTATCCATCATCGCATTCCTCTATTTCTTGAGGGCCTCCTTGAGAAATATTTTGATAGGATCTCCTGCTCCCTCATATTTTTTTTCTTCTGCCATGGGAGGTCATCAAGGTTTGCGAGGTTGATATTGTTAGGGTTCAACCAGATCGAGTCGTAACTCCTTTTACCCTGACCTCGTTGGGGACATGCAAAGAAAAACAGACAAAGAGAAGACCGCTCTAATACCACTTATCTGGATTTATGCAAGAACGCAATAATATACATAAATAAAAATAAACACAGAGATGCAACGGAAATAAAACTTCATTTCATTAATATCAAATAATAGAAATATGCTTACAGACATAACGAAAATAAACTAGCTAGGGCGTTGGTAGCTTATCTCTGAGAAGAGATGTGGCAGCTACATGCCTCTGAACTGTGTTACAATGAGGCTCGAAGGCCTATTTATTGTTGAGAAATAATGGAAAACCCTAAACATCCAAAAACCTAATCCTAGGAGATGAAGCGCCAAAACTATGGGCCTCGTTTGGGCAAATTGGTACATCAGCTTCCCGGGGACCTAACGTTCGCATATGATCTATGTTTGACTCACTCAATACCTCGTTAGAAATATATATTCGAGGACTAAAGCAATTGACGTGAGCAACATCAAAAGAACCTCCATGTTGCTCCCGGTTTTCCCAAAAAACGTCGTTTAGGGCCTCAAAACGACTCCGGAAGTTCAGGTCCCAAAAAACTACTAAAAATAGTAAGTTGTGTTGAAACTAAAAAAATTGAAAGAACCGATGGTGGGGGTCCAAATGGAATAGGTGGGTGGCGACCAATATCCACCTGGATCAGCGCTGGAATTATCTATTTTTTCATCTCCCCTTTAGAGCTCACTTTTTTATTGAACAATGCCTTTGCTGGTGGAGTGAGAGATGGGGTACACACCAACCTATTCCTCTCTACGTTCTCTGGGAATAATGGAGAGAAAGAAACGAATACATATTTGAAGGTATCCCCATCAACACTCACATGATTTGTACCAACATTGTGACTTGGATGGGAAAAAAAAATATAGCTTACATAAGGATAAAGACCAGAGTTATCGATATATGCATCCATGCATTCAGTTCCTTGGAGGGTATTTTGATGGTGCTACACAGGCAAGTATATGCGGATGTGGAGCATGGATTCATATATGTCACAGGAAACAATACAAAATATACTGGTATGAACACACTGGTACGAACATGAGGGCAAAGATCTTGGCTTTATGGGGTCTTCTTTGGTTTGTAAAATAAATCTCTATGAATTCTATACACATATACAGGGATTCTAAACCCCTCATAGATGGTGTGATGGGGAAGAGTACATTTTCTCCACCAAACCTTGAAGGTTGGCTCAACCACATTCACTATCTCAAACAATCCTTTGTGAACATCACTTTCCAACAAATATTAAGGGAATCCAACACTGTGGTTGATACTCTATCGAAAAAGGGTATTTCTTTGGTCTCTGACTCAATGCACTTCCAATACTTGGTGGACAACACTCTTGCAGAAGATGGATCTATATCGCTCCCATAGTATTTATTTATTTCTATCTATGTTTGTCTAATTAGTTGAATATTTGAATAAATTTTGACTCCATAGTAATGCATATACACTTGATGTTTAGAATACCAATGATTTTGGTACTTATATGAACTTTCTTGCTAAGATGTTTTATGCCTCATAGTTTTTGGACATGGAGATATCCTTACAAAGATGGTTTGTTGATGATAAAATGCATGAATTGTGTTTTTGAGAATGTATTGATACTATATATAAACTAATGATTTTTTCTTCTTCTGAAAAAAAAAAAGGAAAAAAGAAAAGAAAATGATATATTGAAATTTATCTCACAATATTTTAATAACATTACAAATCCAACCCCTCCAAACTCATTGTTGTTTATTTAAATACATTATAGATGTTTGAAGATTTATGAGGTTAAGAGATCATTCCAGAAATATATTTTTTTCATAAATTAAAATTTGATTCACACTATTTTAATAATATTAAAAATACAACATAGTATTACGCTCTTTACTTGGGTGCAAAGTCTTTGACGAGGAGAAGGCCTTGGATAGAATTGTCGTCCGAATAATACAGATAAAGAAACTCCCCGATGGGGTGATTTCGCGGAGAATGTTTTCCGTCAGGAAATATAATTAGCATGTGGATCATATGTATGGTATATCGGGTGGCGACTCTTGGCATGAGAGCCATGCTCTTCATCTGGCTGTGTATGCCCATCTCGTTATGTCCTCATCGTCTACTAACTATGCTTCACCAACTTCGGTCCTTTCAAATTAAATGCGCACAGGTGGGAGTATTTGGATTTGGGTGTGAAAGTTGTTTTGGAATCAAAATACCTGGGGTTGGTCGCCTTTCTTGTGGTGGATTGGCCGCAAGTGGATAATTTCCTGACAAACCGTGAAAGCTCATTCATGAGCTTATCATTCTGAAGTTTATTGGCCGAGTGAGGATGTGCTCTTCGGTTGTACACATGTCTTGCCATGATGATCCTAGTGCTCATTTCACACAATGAGTCCAGCCTCTCACATCCTCGCTCTATTATATTTACATGGTTTAGGTGGTGGAGACAAGTTTATGTTATGGTTTTCGCTGGTGAAAGACCATAGTCTTCAAGTTGTGGATGGTGGACAAGGGTTGCCTATTATGGACTACCGGGAGGTCTATTTTCTTGGTACTCTCATCATAATATTATATTAGTGTCTAGTTGCATCTTAGTCCCATAGTGGTGTGGTTATTTCTTGATTGTTTGGTCATATATTGCATGGTAGTCTAGTTACATTTGGGTTGTTTGGTTATTTACTATAAGAGTTCATTCATGTTCTTTATGCTATTTTTACATAACTCGGGGGTTTGGTACTTCATTTGAATTGGTGGTCGTGTTGCCCTCTGCGTTGCCTCAAAACTCCGACCATGTTGGAATTTCGTTCAATTTCCTAGTGTTGGTTTGTAGAGTGTGGTACCTTGGTACCTTCTTCGTTTGGTTTTGATAATGGGTATGGCTCAGATATAATTTTAGTTTTCCTAAAAGTTAAAATCTATCTAGCTCTTCGTCCACTCAAGTTTTGGGGTTTTAGGAAGTTAAGGGAATTTTTAGTTTGCAATCGTCATGGGTTCTTGATTTATTTACTTCACCCACAAAATTTCATCTCTCGTATTATTACAAGGTTTGTTGTTTTCATCACGTCAGGGTCCTACCCTCCCTTAACATTGTGTATCCCCATCCTTAAGTTTTCGGAAGTTCTATTTTCCTATTTTATCTGGAGATTATATGCATCTATGGCCCCCCGATAGAGACATCCTTGTCGTCGAGGTGGCGTACTTGGGTCATCATCTTTGCGACGCCAACATTTGTTTGGATGGAAGTCTGTGGCCAACTATTTTGAGTTTGCTCCTCTTGAAGTGAGGAAGTAAATTATTCACTTAGAGGCCAAGGAGTTCGGTGATAATATATATTTATTTGATTCAGAGATTGGAGGCAGCAGCCTCAAGTGGGTTCCTGATCCAGGGAAGTTCCATAAGTGAAGGTTTCACTTCCTCCATTCTATCATGTTGCACCATCAGATGGGAACTCTGCTAAGTATGGCCATTCAGGGTAAGCAGGTTGATAATTACATGTTGTTTGCAGGTCAGGAGGAGATAAAGAGACTCCTAAGGGACATCAGGTATAACGTGGATGATATTTTTGTTAAAGTGACATAGGTGGAGTGATTTGTCGTATCTAATTTCGATACTGACTCTAATGAGCAGCAGGAGGTGCCTACATTCATTAACACTCAAGCTGGGACCTCTCCTCACACAAACTCTTCTCCTCTCTTACTAGTTATCATCTCAGAGTAACAAGTCTACTAAGCATATTATATTAGTATATGTTTTTTGTAAGAAGTCTTATCATGGTTTGTCAGCAATGCCAGTGGGTTGGTGATATGTATTTCTGAAGCACGTTTATGGCCGGTATGTTTCAGAGCCTAAGGGAGAATGTTGAATAGTAGTTTTTATGTTCTTGCATTGGCGCATGGTAGTCTTGCCTTGGTAAATTTTGACCTTTATTAGTTTTTGTGTATCTATGATTGCCTCGGTTGAAGATACGATCTCCCAAGCTACTCTTTTGGTGTATGAAAAGCTTTTAGTGTAATATCGTTTGTTATTAATAAAAATCTATCAACAGAGTTTACAAAAAAAAAAAATACAATTAGAGAAACCATCATAAATAACTTTTATTTTGAGTTCATTTAAATATATAGATCATCACTTTTTCTATCCTTTATAGATTTCAAATTGCATAAAATTACAATAAATTTGCTTAACTAGTTGTGTTTTCTTAATATTGAAGTGTTTTTTTATGGTGAAGTAGGACTTTAAAATGCAATAAATATCAATGTGTGAGAAATTCTAATTTATGATTGATTTTTGAATTGTTCAATATAATTTCTTCATCATAACATCCAATCATTAGTAAATAATGTATTAAAGGAAGGAATATGAAAAGTGGTAACTTGAGAAACAAGCTAAGTCCACAATGCAACTATAGCCAGCATTGTTACAACTACATTCAATAGTAGGATACTTGAGCAAATCTTTATTAAAATATTTCATTTACTAAGATCAAGCAAGCATAAAAGAAGAAAGATAATAAATAATAAATGCATCAAAGCTATTACATTTTTTTGCCTAGATACAATTGTCTTGTCTTTGCAAAATGAGGTATATGCAATTTTAGTTTTGTATTGTTTTTAATTTCAATATAATTATATTTAAACTAAGCAGGTACTAGCTGCTATGTAACACTTGTTATGTTTATGTTTAGCTGCTATGTAACACTTGTTATGTTTATGTTTTTGTTTAGTTTTTTTTTTTTAAATAATATAATTGTTAATAAATTATTATATATATTAAATATATAAGTAACTTATTTTAAATACATAATTTAGATTTAACAATTCAATTTGTCATCTTATAATTTGTAACTATATTTTATAAAAATAAACTATCTTGGAAAATGCAAAATCATAATGTTTTATTCTAAATCATAAATATATATTTGATTTATAAATGTAATTTTTTATTTTTATATTTTTGAATTATAAATATTTTATTAATTAATTTAATGATGTTAAAAATTAAATAAAATTTTACTATTTTTTTAAAATGAGAATGAGAATTTTGAATTTATATGTAAGTATATGTTGCATTTAGACAAAAACATTAAGTAGTACATATCTATATTAAAAAAAAAAATATTGGGCCTTTTTATCCAAAACTATAATTTTTTCCAAAGAGACTCTAATATGGACAATAAAAAAAGAGGTCTTGAGCCTTTTTATCCAACACTATAATTTTTTCCAAAAAGACTCTAATATGGACAACAAAAAAAAGAGATTTTGTAGGTATATACTTTACAAACTTAACCTAAAAGAAAATAAATTTTGCATGTCATTAAATAATTGATCGATACTGCAATGATGCATAACTGTGTAATGCTAGCCCATTTAGCTCTAAGGAATAGGAGAAGCCCTCAACATTGATTTTTGAATTTCCCAATCTTAATTTACACCCTTCATTAGCACATATAAGACTACAACTTTATTGAGATTAGGGAGAACATGGAAATGTGTTGTTTTCCTTATTCTTTTCATAAAACCTTCTAATGTTTTGTCTCTTGGAGAGGAGTCCTTCACCAAATGTTGAATAAGAAGGAGAGAGTCTCCCAAAAGAGGAAAGTTACCTATTTTTCTTTGCTTAACCTAATCCTCTAATAGAAAGCATAAGCTTCAACTTGATTGTTTGTCATACTCTTCAACTTCAACTTTCTAATAACCATAGAACACCCCTCCCTGTGTAATATTGTTAATATATATAACTAAAATAAAAAAACAATAATAATATCCATTAAATTTAATCATCAATATAGTTAGAATTCAAATAAATTTATAAAACTTGAAATTTTGTTAAAATATCTATGAACATGATACTAAATCCAAATCCAATTAGCCTTTCATTCATTTAATATATAAATGAATTTTTTTATTGATTTTAGAAATATATAATTAATTTTTTATTAAATTCAATTAACCTTTCGTTCATATATATAATTATTTTATAATTAAATTCAATTAACCTTTCATTCATTTAATATATATATTTATTTTTTTATTAATTTTATAAATATATTTTTATTGATTTTAGAAATATATAATTAATTTTTTATTAAATTCAATTAACCTTTCATTCATTTAATATATATATAATTATTTTATAATTAAATTAAATTAACCTTTCATTCATTTAATATATAGTTATTTTTTTATTAATTTTATAAATATATAATTAATTTTTCAAATTTGAGCAGGGTAGTCAGAATTTTTTAATTATTAATTTTATAAATATATAATTAAATTTTCAAATTTTAGCAGGGTAGTCAGAAAAACAATACTCGATTCAATTAACCTTTCCATTTATTTAATAGATATATAATTGAATTTTATAAATATATAATTATTTTTTTATTAATTATGTAACTATATAATTGGACTTGATCGAGCCTAGTACTGTTAGCAAAATAGATTAAAAAACAAAACAATACTTTTCAATTACTTTTTTGGACTATAGGTGTAAAACGAATTAAAAAACATAGCCATGGTTTTCAATCCTCTGTAATTGATGTTAAAATTAAATAAAAAACCAAAAACAAATTAAAAACAAAACCGAACATAAGGCGGAAATTGGTTGCACTTATATCCATATAACTCAACCCGCTTGCCCTGGTTCGTGAATTAGGCGCCTGGTTCAAGAATGGCGCAGAGTCGTCAATTGTTCAGTTGCCTGGTTCTTGAATTAATTGATGGCATCACAAGCGAAGTAATTACATGCATACGCATAAGCTTAAGTTGTTTCAGTTGATCAGTCGGACTTTACCGGATCGCCGGACCGCTTTGGCCACCGAAATCAACAGGTGCCTGGTTCTTGAATGGGGGCAGAGTCAATAATTGATGGCATTGCAAGCAATTAAATTCATCCACCAGGCTAAGTTTCTTCACTGAACCGCCTGACCGCTTTGTTCACCTAAATCAGCGTCATTCTCCACCGCCATGGTAAGCGCTTTTCTACCTTCTCCTTTCCATATTTTTTGTTTGAATTGTGCTCGGCCACAGCAAAGTTAGCGATAGATGTTCCAGCACAGTACTTACAAAAGAAACAGCCCCATAACCAGAAATGTCTAGATATATTATTTATTCTCTTCTGTTGCTTTCGAAGTGGGTGGAACCTTGATGTATGAAAATTATTGCTTATCTTCAGCTCGATCAATGTAAAGGGATTGTTAGTATAAAAGGCAAGTATCATAACCAGAAACCAGCCTTTCATTTGATGGTACGATGGAAGCCCGATGGGCATCGGGTTGTTCCTCAACAATAAAGAACAAGAAAGGCACCAAAGCAATTTCTAGGCTTCCGGTTTTATTCTCTGTCTAGTTAGCCTACTTTGAACAGCTTTTTACAAAAAGAAGTACATGAACATTCACAGTAAAAGCGGGGCGCTTTGAGTGCTGTTTATCCTACACACAATTAACCGTAGACCTGTTCCCGACACTGCAGACTACTTACTGCGGGCGAGAAATTCTCCTGTCAACGAGAGTACTATGAGGGGCGAAGTTGAGGGCCGATAAATACTCGAACAGTCGAATGCTATTCGACGGCCTAAAGAGAACATCTCCTCGTTTCTCTCGTTTCTTTTGACTCGGCGGAACTTGCCTCTCCCTTGCTTGCCGACCGCTTGGGTGCCTTCCCTACAGAAGCACGGTAGCCTCTCTCTGCTGTCAAAGGTAACAGTTGCAGATGTTCCTTCCCTCAAGACGGTGGAATACTATCATCTGCAATCTGCAAGAGCTTCTTTACCAATCTGTCACCAAAAAGAAGATTAACAATTAGGGCTATGTGCTTATTAGTCTCAACCTTTAGCAATCTGTCTACCTAAAAGAAGATTAACAATAAGGACCATGTGCGTATCAGTCTCAACCGTTCCCTCTGTCACGCAATCTTTCAATTCATGCTGTAGCTTTGCGCTTGCTGCCAAAAGCCTCCAGGCCGCCGCTGGGGAAGAACATTTCCCTGAAAAAGGGGCCCGTGGTTGCCAGAATGCACCAGTGAACGGCCACGCCCCGGTCCTGGACCACACTTTCGGCATCACTGCAATCAACATCAGCAAGCGACATGATATTGAATGTTTACACTATGATTTTGCAGGGAGGTGATCTCTGGCTTTTGGAGGGATGGACGGAGTCGGAATCCGCTGAACAAGCGCCCCGTTCATCAATCCCACTGGAAATTGAACTGGAGATATTTGATGAGGAAATCAGTCCTGGGGAGAATTGGGAAAGGGTCAAATGTACCATTTATCAGATACATCTAGGAAATGAAATGTCGGGAGAACCGGGGAAGGGTCACCTAAGCCATTTATTATATATATGCAAGGGATTCAGGAGCTAAACAACATTCATTGATAGAGTTTCGAGGGATCCTGGGATAGGTTTAACACAATTCATTCCAATTTATTCCCGATTTTCATATTTATCTCAATACAATGAGAAATAAGAGCCCTGGTTGAATGGGACCCTCTACATAGAGATACATGATCTAGATATTAGACGGCCTTAGGAACGAAGTATTAAGCCTATTCCCGGATCTAGTTAATATAGATCCATGTATCCATGGCCACTCCCATATCCATCCATTAGTGGTCGAAGAGTAGAAGCATCTTCTGTGTATCGAGCCACCAAGGTTCTCGTCGGCCAGAACAACCCAGGTTCCAAAGGAATCTGTTGATCTCCTTCTTTGTCGTGCTCTGGTACGAGCATCACTTAATAATCTGTTGCTGTAGGTTTATTTAAACTTTCCGAGGGAAGAAGTGTGAAAGCATATAAAAGGCTTTCATAACTAAACGGTGTTCCTGGGTAGGGCTTCAACCATTCCCGAACTAGAATTAATGCAAACAGAAGAAACAATCTCATTACGCAACAAAGAAGACACACACATGTGTGAGTGCGTGCTTCCCAAATTATTGGATGTTTTCCAAAACATCCGCCTCACAGGAACACTCATCGTTTACAAGTTATGGCTCTGTGTGGGATGCTCGAGGAAAAGCATGATGCCTGATTTGTTTTTCGCATTGCTAATATTGTATCATATGACATATACCCTAACTTTTTCTAACTTACCCGGGCCTTTGTGGGACAATTTGCTGCAGCTTCACAGCATGCGAGGGGACTAATGTGTCTGAGAGTTTTCCATCATTTATGGCTTGTTTGGCGAGTTTTCTAAATCTTCATTATTCTTAAGTGGGTTTAGTATTAAATTTTAAGGAAATTCCTGTAAATTTTCTTTTCTTGGAAATTCTCTATATTATCTATATTAGAAGAGCGTGGCTTGTATTTCGCCTTAGTATTTATTGGCTGGAGTTAATCGTGCCTATATCTGAACAGTAAGGATTTATCTGTTGTTTGAAACAAATAAATATTTTTACAGATTGTATACTCAATTGCGCGAACTGAAGGTTTTAGTTAGTTCAACTTAGACTTGGTCAAAGATTGTCAAGTGTCTCGCAGACAGGGCAGTCTTGGATGATGGAATTGTTATCAATCGGATGTTTGTCCATAGCGGCAAAGATGGATGAAGTAAATGCTCTGCCTCTCACACATTTCTGGTATTTTCACCAGATAATTTTATCCATTACTTTGTATACTATCATGTGGGCCATGGAATAAACACCATTGAAGAATGGCTTTCCCCAAGTTTATTCAAAATTAAATTATTTTACAGGCTAAAGCCAGCAATCACATGTTCGATTGGAGGGCAGGCCTCGGCCCTCTGTTTGTCATTTTCCAGGTATGCTTAAAACCTCAATCTCGACTGTTAAAAGCACTGGGTCATGGACAGAGTGGCGTTGCCCACCTGCACAATCAACTGCAGCACTTGCTCACTGTTAAATCTGCATCTATTGCATTTCTCTCTCGACCTTTAAAGACTCGCTTTCAACTTCCCCTGAAAGTCAGGGTTTCTCATGGTCTCACATAGAGCAACTACTTTCTCAATCTCCCGTGAAACTTCCACAATAGAGCAACTACTTTCTCCATCTCCAGTGAAACTTCCACTATAGAAATCCTGAGAGTATTCAAACAACGTTCTTTTATTTGGATGCTCGATTTGCAGTTCCAATTGTTTTCTAGGCAATTGGATTTCACAGTGAGATTGCAGGTGGGTAGTGATTTTCTTTTGCTTTCGAGTTGTCACTGCAATATGAAAATATGAAAATGGGTACTTAAAACTTCATGAAATCCATGTTGTATATTTTCTCTCTGGGCATATTGGATACTAGTCTTTTTGGGGGTGCTGCATATATTGTGTGAGAAACCATTGAAAAAGGTAGGAGGCTATGTGCAGTTACATTTTATGGGTTATTGAAGAGTAAGGTTGACTGTGGTCATATGCAAGAGGTATGAGTTGTTTTGACACAGCTTATCGTTTGTTTTATGACTTTCGTGTAGTGTAACATTGATAAATTAGTTGGATAAAATAGTTTTTAAATTTTGTGCTTTTGGTTGTGAAAGGGATGTGATATTTGTTAAAACTGGGTTCTGAAATTCTCTGTAACATTGTTAAATTAGTTGGATAAAGAATTTTTGATTTTTTTTCCTTTTTGTTGTAAAAGCAAAAGTGTTTTGGGTTTTGGTAAAACTGGGGTTTGAAATTTTCTTCATCTGAACTTCTTTTTATTAAACTATTTCTGCTGTAACTTTATGCTTTATGAATAAGATTCTTGCTTGAAGTTATTTTATATATATTTCTTTGTTGTATTGCAGGTTTGCTAGCTGAAGAATGCTCAGGAACGACCACAGAGGCACGTGGGGTTCATGATTAGGTGAGAAATCATTATCTTTGATGTCCAGAATCCAGATACCATTGTTTTGCAATTAAAAATCATGGTATGATACCTCTTGAAACGATTGTTTATGGATTTTCGTGCATCCATGCCCATCCTATCTGGGATATTGAAATACTAAAGGCTATCACATAATTATGAATCTTATGAATTACTAACCAGTAACTGGCATTGTACAAAGGAATGTTTTTGGATATTTTTCAGCACATATATAAAGGTTAAGATTTTCTGACCTGAAAAACTAGAAAGCATGGATAATCATTAACCTTATGATTTGATAAACTAAGTATTGCATAATTATTGACCTTATGAATTGCACCAGTAACAGGAAGGCCATTGTATATAAAGTTTAAGCTTATTTCAATTGCAGAAACAGGATGAAATACTGGAGACACTGAGTGCGTTGTCATTTTGAACTGAACTAAATTCATGGTTATATTGTTTGTTGAATTTACAGAATGAAAATGTTTTAAAAGTTTTTTAGGATGTGTGTTTGCTTAATTTTAGGAATTTGTTACTGGGTTGAAGTAAACTTGGTGGATATGAATTTGGAATAGTTTGAAGAATAATACTTTAAAAGTTTTTTAGGATGTATGTTTGCTTAATTTTAGGAATTTGTTACTGGGTTGGAGTAAACTTGGTGGATTTGAATTTGGAATAGTTTGAAACATGTCGCAATTAGAGTAATAATTTATTTAAATTGAAAACAGAGGATAAAGAGCTTAAATTAAAATCAGAAACCAGCAATGTTGCAATTTTGCCCTTTTTAATCCAACCAGAAAAAGCTGTGCGAAGAAATGCTATGAATACGTTGTCATTTCGAACTAAACTAAAATCACTGTTATATTGTTGAATTTACGGAATGAAAATGTTTTAGAAGTTTTTTAAGATGTGTGTTCGCCTAATTTTAGGAATTGTTACTGGGTTGCATAAACTCGGTGGATTTTAGGAGTTTGAAACATAATACAATTAAGCCGCCTCCAGAGGAATGTCTTGGAATATTTTGAAACATAATACAATTAAGCCTAATGTCGCAATTAGAATAATAATTTATTTAACTTGAAAACAGAGGATAAAGAGATTAAATTAAAATCTCAGAGGATAAAGAGCTTAAATTAAAATCAGAAACCAGCAATGTTTCAATTTGCCCTTTTTAACGCAACAAGAAAAAGCGAAGAAATGCTATCTCCCGTTCAACTATGACAAGACAGAGATAAAGTAAAGTTTAATTAATTACTATATCGATAATAATTAATATTCATTAAAATTATAATTAATTTAAAATGAATATTTAAATTTGTTTGGGATTTCATTTTTATTTTTAAAATCTATTAAAAAAGATGTTTCAGAATTATATTAGAATTTTGATGATTGGGAAAGTCGGAATGTTGGTATTGTAACTAATATCTTGAAATTAAGTTATATAAGTTATAATTTTGGTGAATGTCATGGAAAAAGTGTATTTCATCAAAATAAATTGGTTAGTGTTAGTAAACTAGGATAGTATTTTAGTAATGTTAATTTTTTTTTTTGTGAATTTGGTAGTGCCTCTCTTTTTTTATTTATATTTGTAAAGCAAGTTACAAAATTATAAACTTCAGTCTATAGCCTCAACTTACCTATAGGAAACCAGGTCTATTGGTCATCTCAGTGCATGAAAAACAAACCAAAACTGAAAAAGTTTCATTCTTCTACATCTAGCATGAGCTATCTGTTCTACTTCCGAAATATCTACATTCTGAGAAAATAAACTGAGTCCATATAAGTCCGATAATAGCATAAAAACACATAATTAAGAAAAGAATTACTCTTCAGATGAAGAGACAGGAGCTGGAGCTTTCAGTGTTGATCCTGGCATGTCGACTTGCTGTAGTTGCTGGAGCTGCTTCTCCATGCGACCAACTCGATCATCCAATCTACTAATTCTGTCAGTGGCCTGGTATTGAGTGATCTTAATATGTTGCAGCTGATCCTGCATGTACTGCATCATGTCCAGCAGGCGGAGTTCAGTGTTTGTTGGGTCATGTTCAGCGTGACTGGGATTAATACTCTGAATGGCCTTTGCTAGAAGGCTCTTTAGGATCCAATACGTGTGAATGGTCTGCTGAAATAGCGTGAGTCGACCCCTGGTGTTGCCAGGATCGGTGATGAAATCTAAGATTTCTGCCTCTGTTTCATTATCCTCCGGGTCTGTCTGGATGTCCCGTTCCCATCCTCTAATTTCCTGACGAACAGTTGCTGAATTCCCCATAACATAGTTTGCTACCAAATTCTCGAGAATCTCTAAATTTGATTTACGTCCATGTTTCTTCGGGGTTTGTTCATACTGGACTTGTTTCCCTTTGGCAGACTGAGCGTTTGACCGACGCTTCCCCATAGTCTCTAAACACCTATATTGCAATACAAACTGGCAGGAAAACAGTAAGAGAGAGTGAGCTACAGCTTGGGACCACCCTGCACGAAACCTATGAATATCGACAGTGCGTCGAGTTGACAAACAAGAAATTGACGAGAGAGGCACTATTGGCCACTGAGCCGAATTACTAAGACAGTAAATGCAAACATTTTGAATATACAAAGAGCCAAAGACCAAGAGCCTTGTCTCCCATTTCGCAGGCTTGAAACCCTGAGCGAACCTAACCTGGATGAAATGTAACTGTGTCAGGCTCATGCCAAAACTAGTGTTCGGGTTGACAGGAACAGGGGTGAGCAGAGGGTCCATACAAGAAGCGGGGTTTAGATGGAAATTCTCACTGTCGAAACCCTTGTACAAAACAACCCGAAAAGACCAAGAATGGAATCGACTCATTTTGTTGGAGTGAGCATAATTATGGCACCACGTATAAACTCCTATCAACCTGCTTGCACTGTTAAGAATCAGAACAATTACCCAACTCCAGGGGTCCCCGACTCTACACACAGAATGCAATCCTAGCGACGACAGAGTGCGAGACAAGATAAGCCTGACTTTGATCCAATAATTTAGCTGATTTAGAACAGTATGAAAAGAATGGGCTTGGAAATTGCAAGGGTCTCGGAAGCATGGTTTTACTGGCTTCAGAGTGGGAATAACATAACCCATGACCTTTAACAGAACCAAAATCGTCTTATGACGCACTCTCCTAGACAAGACAATCTCAATTACAACCATGAATGCTAAAAGTAAACCAAATACATACCCCGACTGAGTTGTGTGGCTGACAGGTTGAAGAATGCTGGCCTTCCTCCTCGGCTGCCTCCAGACGCTTGCATGTAGAGAGCGATGCGTGAACGAATGGAGAGGGGAAGGCGAGCCACTTACCTTAACTAAAACATTCCTTCTGCACCCTGACAAGCCAGACTGGTCTGCCTGAAACATTATTAAAGGCCGATCTTTCGTGCACCGCCATAATCTGTAATTCCAATGCACCATTATGAAGTGTAAGTGTGCGAAGGACAAACAACCGCTAGCGTTCATCTCTTATGATGCTCTGTCGGACAGGTGGACACCCCGATCGGGGGTTTAGTAATGTTAATTTTTTTCTTACTTCACTTGCAAATTATTTGGTAAACTCGCAAAAAGGTAAAGTAAATGTGAGTAAAAAGTTCAAGTAAAGTAAATATGAGTAGAAAGTTCCATATTCAAATCTCATGATTGAGTGAGTTATGCAAATCTCATGATTGACTAAGTCGTGCTTTTATATTGGCGCAGCATGGGTCACCTGCACCATGCATCATCTAGGGATGCAGATTCATTTAGCAAAAAAATGAATTTTATCAATATCATCACATCTCTTATCGTATTTCTCAATCATTAGAAAAATGTACAACCAAAATAAATTCTATAAGAATAAATAGGGATGCAGATTCTTTTAGCAAGAAAAATGAATTTTATGAATTTTATCAATATCATCATATTTTATTGTATTTCCCAAATCATTAGAAAAATGTATAATCAAAATAAATTTTATAAGAACTAATAGGATTCAAGATGATGATAAAAATATTAAAAAATAATAAAATAATAAAATAATTTTTTCAACTTATCCCCTCAACGTCGTTGGATGCAAAATTTAATTCCTTATTAAAAGAGTATCTATGTTGCATATTTTCGATTGACTCTGATACACGAAAGATGAGAAATACATGAAAAACATTCATGTATTTCTCATCTTTTGTGTATCAAGGTCCATCAAAAGTATGCAACATAGGTACTCCTTGAATGAGAAACATCCAAATTTAAGTAAATCCATAAAAAGATAAGTTGAATATACGAGTTGAAAAAGTAATTTTTTCTCTGTTTTCTCTTTAAAATTTGATGATGCAAATGCAATTAATCTTATTTTATTATTTCAATTATTATTTTATAATTTCCTTAAAATGTCCAATTTTAAAACTCAAAATTATCGTAATAAATTTAGCTAAACTCTTAATGTGATTTGTTTGAATTTTCAAATCTAAAATAAAATATATCTAAAATAAAATTTCTGCACTCTTTCCATTACTTGTGGTCCCATTAGCTCATTTGAAAATAAAATTTTCTACTTCTTTCCATTTTTCTCTCGATTAGCTCATTAATTGGTATATTATTTATTTATTTGTAATGGTAAATAATGGTATAAAATTTGATATATTATTATTATTATTATTATTTAAATATATATATGAATATTATCCAAAATAGAACAAAACCAAAAAACAAATCCTTTTCCACTTTTAAATTATGAAAAAAAATAAAAATATTATTATTTAAATATTTTTGAATATTATCCAAACTAGAACAAAACCAAAAAACAAATCCTTTCACACTTTTAAATTATGAAAAAAAATAAAAATATTATTATTTAAATATTTTTGAATATTATCCAAACTAGAACAAAACCAAAAAACAAATCCTTTCACACTTTTAAATTATGAAAAAAATTAAAATATTATTATATGTGTGGAGGAGGGCTAGCGGAATCATTTCAGAACTTCGCTCATAATTGGCCATGTGTTTTTCTAATATATGAAATAAAAAAAATAAAATTAAAACCACTGAGGGGTTACTCTGCTTGTGCCATGTGTTTTTCTAACATATGAATTAAAAAAATTAAAATTAAAATTCTAATCTACTGACTGATAATTTACTCGGCTTGTTTTTTTCATAATTAAATTATAGTTTATTTTAGGAATAACATTGTTAAATTCTAATTCTGACTTTTCCACAAACTGTTTCTTTGAAGGTCAAGGGCGTAATGGGCGAAGCGGTGCCGCAATTTGGAGACAGAAGTACTGCCGATGTAATGTTAGAGTTGATCCGTTCAGATGGATCAGTTTACAAAAGAAATCCTCTTTACCTCCACTCTAAAATTTTGAAAAAATCTGAGTATTATGAAGCTATGCTTTCTGAGCGCTGGTCATCGAATAAGAGGCCGCTTGAAGTCAAGTCAACAGTTTATCATAGTTTCCACAAGTATATAAAATGCATTAAGCTCATGTATTCTTCTCAGTCTGGTAAGACCCTTTCTTTCTACAGCGCAGAGGAAGTTCTGGCCATTCTACCAATTGCTTCGGAATTGCTGTTTCAAGATTGCATCAACGAATGTATGCGATATTTGGATGCTGTTTATTGGAATCCTGCACAAGAAGCCCAGCTTCGAGATCTCTTGTCATCTCTGCAAATAAACACTCTGCCCAATATAGCTGCCAGACTTGCTATGGGTCAATGCAAGTATCATTGTGCACATTTAGAGATGCTGGAGGAGTGTGTGCCTGAAATGTTGTCTATGGTGTCCAATGGGCAAGACTACATCTGTGATCTGCCTCGTTACAAGGTCGAAAACTTTATTGTAGACTACTGTAATGCAAATGCTTCCCCAGCTGTAGCAAACAAGTGCAAGTCTGAACTGATGAAACAGTTTCTGATCAACATGGAGTTTATTAAATCTAATGACAAGGCCAAAATGAATAATTCTTGTTCTGCAATGTTTTGGCTAGTGGGTGTGATTCAGCGTTGCGACAGGATTATTTTTGAAAAGGTGCTCAAAATGTTTTGCGAAGATGCCGACCTTCGTAATGCATTGACAGCGAATGTGGCCACATACAGTTTGGGGACTGTAAAAGATATACTCGATATTTTGATCAATCGGATTCTGAAAGGTCTAGGTAAAGGGGAGATAACTAGTACTACATCATTTCGCGTTTCTTTCCTTATCAACTGGGTCGATACGATGATGGATCTGAGCTCGGGTCTCATCAGTAGTGTTAAATATAGGGATATTATAGCGGAACTGGACAAGAATATCGGCGATTTGGCTGACACTCTCCCAGTTGTTGAGCACAGAGGTATTTACAACCTCTGGATAAATGCCTTCATAGCACATTCTCTGCAAGATCAATGTAGTGCGTCTCAGTGGTGGGCTCATAAACTATACGACGATATGATCATATGAAACACTTGATAATGGAGGGTGGTCAATTTCGCTTACAGAGAGGGTTCATGTTTATGATATGATTACTGCAAATCAAATTATACAGGGAAGTGGATAAGGTTCATGGCGTGAAAGTGTCCTCAAAGAAATGAAATCGTGAAGGACTGAGCTTTTTGAGAGGTGCTCTGTTTTCTCGGGTTTCGTTACTAATTTTAAACTTTGAATTTTGAGACATTGTCATTCTACATGAATACACCAATTTTCCATATATATTTCATGAACGTTTTACCTTCTATGTTTCAAATGAAAAATATGGGAGATGGCCTGCACAAAGTTGGGATAAGTATGCATCTCTATTTTATTTTATATTTATCATTTTACTCAGATGAATCATAAAGTGTGATTTTTAAATATAAATAGCATGTTACTCTAATGAAATTTGTAATCAAGTTAATTGATATGCAATGTGATGAAATTTTAAAGAATTTGAGTACATATGACATGTGCTAAACAATGTGTCACACAAAACAGTCATTGTGCCAAACATGTCTTCTGTACATATGACATGTGTCAAACAATGTGTCGAATATATGTCCTCAATCATAGGTAGGTTTTGATATGCGAAATATGAGACAATGATAGTCTCCTCAATCAATACAAAGGGTTTGTCATTATGCAAGACTCTCAATCAATACAAAGAGTTTGTCATTATGCAATGCAAGCAGGGATGGAATTTGACTCGTAGGTTGATTTTCCCATTAAATATGGCGAGAGTTATTTCTCTATCAAATATTGCCAAGAACTTTCCATGCTCGTCAACATTATGTGTTAAAATATCAAACGGTCATGACAATTGTCAGATTTGAAATTCCTACCTAAAATCAAATGTCATAACTATAGACCAACCTTTCATTTGACGAGAGGGTGGAGGTTGGATGGGCACCGGGTTGTTCCTCAACAAGAGGCACCCAATTTCTAGCCTCCCTATTTTATTGTTTGTTAAGCTAACCTACTTTGAACAATGTTTTACAAAATGAAGCACAAGAACTTTCATAGTAAAAGCTAGGCACTTTGAATCTTGTTTATCCCACACAATTAATCATAGGTGTGGATGGGAGATGCTTTTGTTAACGAGGGTACTTGATATAGGTTATAAGGGAATGGGATGAATTCCACCGCTCTCTCTATATGGCTAGAATTCATCCTTCTCTTCGCTCTGACTGGCTGGTGTGGGGTGGCCATGTCGAACAAGGTTGCATTGTTTTCAATGAAGTATATGCACATATTACTTCCAACACACATCCCCTGCAATTTGCTGAGGCTACTTCCAAATGGTGGAAGTGGGACACTCCACTAAAGATCAAGTGTTTCTCATGGTTGGCTTTGCATAACCATATTTTGACATGGGACCAGCTGAACAAGAAGGGTTTCATGGGCCCTGGCAGATGCACTCTCTGTAGGTTGGACAAAAAGGACTGCACTCGTCTTTTTATAAAATGCTCCTTTGCTCTTGGTGTCTTTATGCCCTGTGACTTTGATTCGATTCTAGATTGTTTCTCCTCTTGGTCACTACACACCAAGGCATACCAGACAATCCCTTTATATATTCTGTGGGGAATCTGGCGTGCCAGGAACATGCTCATATTCGATGATATACAACCTACGGTTCACGTTGTGGCATTGAGTATTATTGCATATTTCCAAGAAATCGATCCTTCTCCCCACAAGGATTCTAGTAGGTTTATCGCCCTAGTTGACCTTGACAACATCTTCCCTGTCTGCCATTTCGATGGAGTTGCTTTTGGAGGCAAATGCGGTTGTGAGGTTTCCCTTTCTGTTGACCCCACAACACGATACCTTTTTCATTTGCATGGTGGAGATGGGGATAACTGCAGAGCGAAACTGATTGCATTATGGGGTGCCCTATAAGTTTCATCTTGGCTAGGAATTGACAACATTCAGATTGTGGGTGTCTCTCTCACATTGATCATTTGGATACAGGAGAAGAATTCGCTGGAAGTTCCCTCCCTCTGCAACTGGATGCAACACATCTAGGATCTTTAGGCATCCTTCTTTGATGTCTCCTTTCAACATGTATACAGAGAACAAAACTATGTGGCAAACTCTCTTTCTAAACGAGGTCTTCCTATTCCTCCTAGCTTCATGGTCTTCGATCTGGATGTTGATGGCAGGGGGTTGTCACAGGGCTATTTTATGTTCTAATTTCTGTGTTTCACTGATTGTTGGTCTCCTTTCTCTTCTCTGTTTTCTTTCCCACACAGTCGACTATGTATTGAAGGTTGTGCCCTTGTTGGGATTGTGTTTTCCAGCAACATGTTTCCTTATAGCGTTGCCTCACTATTCTTTTTTCACAGGTCTTACCATGTTCAGGTTTAACTAAGACAGAGGTTGTGTCCTCTGCACCTTTCTGGATTTTCTGGATATTGATGTATGCATCTATATGCCCATAGTATAGTTTTTGAGGATTATAATTCCGTGACAATGTAAAAGTTTCACTAAATAAATGAAAGTTTTGTTTTTTTCTTTTGAAAAAAAGGGGACAAAGTTGAGGATCAATAACTACTCAAATGAAATGACATCGTTGTTGTGGACCCCTTGCATCAATTTTCTTTGCTCCACTCGGAGTCCCAACTGAGGATGGAATTTGACAGGTACATTGCTCATCATATGGTGATTTACCCATCAAATACATTCAAAAAAATTTCCTATCCAAATTGATAAAAAAGGTCACTGGAGTTGAAATCATTTCTTTTGAGTCAGTGGAACTTGCCTCTCCCTTGCTTGCCAACTGCTTGGGTACCTTCCTTATGGAAGAAAAATAACTTCTATTTGTCAAAGGTAATTTTTGTTGATGTTCCTTCCCTCAATACTATATGATGGCGGAATACTATCATTTGCAAGAGCTTCCTCATCAAATTGTGTACTAAAAGAAAATTAACAAGAATGGTCATGTGCTTATTAGTCTCAATCGTTCCATCTGTCACTCAGGCTTTCAATTCATGTTGTAACTTTCTACTCACCTCCAAAAGACTCCAAATTGACACTAGGGAAGAGATTTTCCCTGAATTTTGGGATATTTCAAAGCCCAAGTCGAGCTCTCCTCCAAAATGGAACAAATCCAAGTCCAAATGATTTGGGAAAGAAGAACTCCACCCTTAACAAAACAAGAATCGAAAATTCAATTCTAGTTCCAAATCCAAGATCAAATGATTCAAGAATGAAAAACACCACCTTTAACAAAACAAGAATCGACAATTCAATTCTACCGAAGGAGAGATGCAAACAAGAAAAAATTACTTAAAGGCGAAAGCCTCGTGTTCAATGGTTGAAGGCAAGCAAAAAGAACTCATTTCTTTCACATCTCCATGCCACAACATAGATTCCACAACAAAATATCATGTATAAAAGACACAGGCTAAAGGAACATAAAGAAATTGAAAAGGTTTTAACTGCTCATTTCCAATCTCTCCTCTTTGAGCCCTCCATTAAGCCATCTAAAAAATCCTCCCTCATATTCCCTTACTTGTTTCAAGATACCATAGTGAAGCACTCTTGTGAGAAATCTTTGTTTTGGAAGTTGAGTAGGCAGTGATGGAAATTTTAAAAGGAAAGGCATTAGGTCTTGATGGTTTCATCATTGTTTTTTTCAAACACGATGGCCCATAATAAAATCTGTTGTATGTGATCTAGTTGAGAATTCCAAAAACACCTCCTTTGTTTTTCTTTCTCTTGATGCCACCTTTCTAACTCTAATTCCAAAGGATGAAAAACCCATTGATCTTGCAAAATTCATATTCATAACCTTTTGTAATGTGATTTATAAAATCATCTCAAAAAGTTATAGCCAACATGTTCAAACCCCTCCTATCCACTCTAATTTCTTCAGAGATATTTAGCTACATTGAGGGCTTCCAAATAATGGACAACGAAATCTTTGCACATTATCTTGATAACTCTCTCAATACTATCAATAAGCTAGGTATGTTCATCAAACTAGATCTTTCTAAGGCCTTCGACAAACTAAGTTGGCAATACATCTTTCATATCTTGAAAGCATTTGGATATGACATCAAATGGATTAAATAAATGATTTCATTTATTTTTGGAGATTTATTTTCCATCTTCATTAATCGTTCCCCTTCCCCTCCCTTAAATTCCTCTTAGGGATCAAGAAATTGAATCCTCTTTATTTATTACTTTTTATTTTAATGGCTAAAGGACTTTCAAAATCCCTCAAAGATGAAATAACCTTTGGTAATATTAAGAGTTTAACACTTCACAAAATGATCTATCCTCTTCAAATCAACAATTTGTGGATGACCCCCTCCTCATGGGATCTCCCAGTATCAAACAAGCCTCTTATTTCAAATATGTCCTCTCAACCTTTATGGAAGCTTTTGGAATGTGAATTGACTTGTCCAAATCCACAATTATTTTTTTTAACACTTCTCTATTAGCCCAAACACATATCATTCAAACATTGGGATTCCATAGGAGCTCCCTTCCATCCAAATACCATGGGACTTGTTAGAAAATGTAACTAGGTTAGGTCTTCATAATTGCTATTATACTTGTGTTATTGAATATTTCATGTAAAGATCAAAAGAAGAAAAAGAAATATTATTTTATAAGAGTAGGTTCATGCTCAATTTGATTTTTCATCTTGGTCAAGCATGTTCTTCATGATTCTAGGGTTTATTAAGTCAAAAGAATATTTGTCACAAGTCAAAATATTGTTTTAGAGTCAAGTCTCATTTGGACCTTGAGAAAAAGTGGAAAAATAAATTTATTTTAGTCAAAAATGTTATTTTTGGACCAAGTCGGCCCTCGAAGGGGTAATTCGACATCCTGGATGTGTATAAAGAGAGATAGTTCGACCTCCTTTGAAGCACCACCAAACAAGTTCGATCTCTACAACAAGAGAAAAAATCAAGAGAAGGAGGAGCAAGAAATCAAGAGAGAGAAAGTGAAGTCTAAGGAGGAATAAAATCAAAGTTTCTACCCTAAAATATGCCCTATTTCTCCCACACGTGCAAATTGTTTGAAGTTTTTGCAGGGATCGAAATTGCAGATTCACTGCAAGTCCGAAATTATGTTTTTGGGGACTGTTGACCACACTTTGTCAACGACCCCATAGCAGTACACTCCCATTTCTTTTTAAAGTGGGATTCATCATGTTCGACGTGGTCGCGCCATTCAGATTCCATCATCAGTAGACAGTTTTATGAATATTGTAAACCCATTCTGCATGTTTATGATTTAAATGATCTAAGTAAGACCGTCATGTATGTAACAACCTAGGTAAGCCTAGTATGTTGGTGACGATTTCTATCCTATGAGGTTTTTTGTTTTACTGATTTACTTGTGTTTTTTGACACAAGTTATCAGCAGAGTTTTCCCCTCCAGCCTCACCCCAAAGCTAGGGTGGATTTTGTCATCAGCATGCTAAGTGAGTCCTAGTGTTTTCTATCGAGTCCTTGTAAAAGTAGTTTGGGAATAATCCTAGCGCTTTGGCTATATTATTTTATTACAAACTACTTGGTCTACTAGATCATGTTTTGAGTTGCAGAATTGAGTATTTATTTGGGGGTCTATACAAATGGGTATTCCCCCTTCATGTGTCTTAATATATTATGTTATGTAAAGAGGGTTGGTAAAAATAATTAAAATCCCCTCTCAGTCAATTAATTAAATTTTCTATTCAAATTAATAAAAAAATCTTAAGCCAGAAATTTAATTAATTTTAGGTCCTAGGTGAAAATAAAATTCTTCAAAGGAAAAATTCGTTGATCCTTAAAAAATGAATTTTTAAATGCCCCAGGCCAAGAGAATATTGAGAATTTTAAGAAATTTTGGACCCTTGGGCCTAAGTGGTTAAGTCAAAGTCAAAATTTTGGGGTAATTAACTCAAAAATAATATTTTTGAGTTAATTAAAATGGATTTAAATGATAAATTCGTTTTTCTCCTAAATTTATAATTTCGAGGGTCCTAATTAAAAGATGATCAAATCTTTTCGACGGTCGAGATTATTTTGACATGAATCAACCGAACTAGCCGTTGGAGATTTTGTCTTATAAATTAGAGGTCTTGATGTGACATAGTCATCCGATCTTTGGATCGTGCACTTGTTCTTGGAAGCTCTTGTGATTTCTTTTGATGAATAAAGCATAAAGACTTTGGGGTTACAAACTTTGGTGTTCCTTTTCCAGATCTATGTGGTGATTTATCTCTAAACTCTGCTACTTTATTTTTGCATTTTTATGGTTGATGACCTTCATGGATTAATCTGCATACAGGTATCTTGTGCAGTTTTCTGGGTTCATTAAATGACATTTTTGATTTAACGGAAAAATTAGTTATCTAATTTTCTGAAAGGTCTCATGTTTATTTTCTTAAATCTCTGTCAATCTAAATTTCAGATCTAAGTGTGCAGGGAAATTTATTTTAAAAGATTTGAGCGTCTGGGGTAGTCTTCAGTTGGATCAGCTGACTCTCAAATTTCGTAAATCTAAAAAATCCCATTGTTTTCTAATTCTCAAAGCTATGTAACGAAATCGTGTTTTTACAGGGTTTTCTAGGGCTTGTGCCTCTCTTTAAAATTTTCTGTCTTCAAAACTGTGCTGAAATGTTTCAAATCTGGCCATGAGGGCCTTCGATTTGTATATTAGCTTGTAAATTTGTATTTCTTCTCTACGTTGTAAGGGTTTAATAAAATTGTGTGCATATTTTTGGGATCTGTCTGGTTTTTTGCAGGTTGCAGGGTTTTCCTCAGAATTTTTTTTTTTTTCAAGATTTGAGCCAGATCTAACCCCCGAGGGCAATATCTGGCCTCAGAATCTCTTATGTGGGCAAATCTGAATGTTATTTGATTTAAGGAGCTGAGGTTAACGAAAATTTTAAGTTTGATGAGCAAAATTTAAATGTACTGGGTTTTCTTCACAAGTCCCTTTCATCTGCAAAGCTCTCCTCTGCCCTTGCCGTCGAGCCATCCATACGCTGGCTCACATCTCCACCGTGCTCCCGTCAACGTCTGTCCTTAGCCGCTGCCTCTACCTTGTCTTCACGCATTCTTTCCTGCCGCCGCAGATCCATTTCCTCACGCCGTCACGTTGCCTTGACCTGCTTCATTTTCTTCGACTCCTCTCTGCCGTCTCACGTGCCCTTCTCATCTGTTCTCCATTGCTGCCTTCCTCATGCTGCAATTTCTGCCTCACGTCGTCGGCTTAATCCCCGTCTAGCTCACTTGCAAACAAAACACAAACAAACGCACGCATTGAAAAATTTCAAACCCACGTATATGCTTCGATCCGTTTCATTTTCTGTGTATGGGAGGGTTTAGTACTAGTTTTGATTGCATTAGTTTGGGATAGCGTTAGTTTAGTTTAGGCGTATATTTTTAATTCGATTTTTTTTAGATAACGTTAGTTTAGGTGTTAATTTTTAGTTTAAATTCGATTCTTAGCTTTTAGTTTTAATTTTTCGTTTTTTCGTAAGGTTAGGTTAGGTTTAGTTTAGTTTTAAATTTAATTCAATTTGATTTTCGTTTTTGTTAACTTTTAGTTTTCATTTTTAGTTGGGGTAGCGTTTAGTTTTAGATGTATATTTTTATCAGTTTAACTTTAGGTCCTAATTTTTAGTTTAGATTTTAATTTAATTTGTTTTAGATTTAGTTTTAATTTTAGATTTTAATCTCAGTTTCATTTGTATAGATATATTTGGTTTAAAAATAATAATAATAAAAAATAGAAAATACAAAAACATAAAAAAATTCTAAAAAATCTTCATAGTCAAATAAATTTTTAAATTTCTATCTAAAGTTTGACTATAGGAGCATTTCTGGATTGGAATAAATTGGAACATTGTAAATTCAGAAATATTGCAAGCATCTGGGATTTATTTTTAAATGATCGTTTCATGATAGCTTTGATGTTGGCTTAAGTATTTTAATGAATGGTTGTGGTCCTTTCTATTGAATATCATTGTGGTCATTTATGTTTTCATAACAATGGTTATACATCAATTACTTGGCTTTAATTGCATAATGGGATATTTTAACTCCATAAGGCACTGGTTTTAATATAATTAGATCTGTGAAATCTCGTTAATCTCATAAAGTACTTGGTTTTTTGACTGTGTCTCCTGGTTTGGTTGATTTTCAACCAATTCTTTTCCTTCATTTCTGTTAGGGTCTACCTCCCTTAGCCTGCAAGGAGACAGCTAAGATAGAGAGATTGGGGATCAAGGTGACAACCCCCGATCTGAGCTGTTGTCGCGGTGCCTAGACAATTTGTGCGACAACATTTTTTGGCGCCATTGCCGGGGATAGAGTTTTTCTGTCCTTGGTCTTAACGACATTTTCTAATCTTCTAATCTTCTTTTTCCATTCATTAGCTCGTCGCACGGCATACCATTTTCTGGCGTCATTTCATATCTTCATCTTTTCATCATCTCACTAATCATTTCATCATTGTATCTTTAGCACCTGAACATTTTGGTTGGCTTCTTGTTTGGGTGGCAACTCCACTTATTCATCTATTTACTCCCAGACAAGAATCCCCCTCTGATATCTATTTGTTATTCTCAATTATTTATTCTGTTTCAAAATTAGTTTCATGTTCAAGTGGCGACTCCAATTCTTTCATTTATTACAAGAGTTCCTGCTAAGAAGCTCGCTTATTGAGGACCTTTTGACTATTTTTGAACACGGATCTCTTTCTCTAACATCCACTTAACCTTTAAACAGGTCATCATGGATAACACCTTTCATGACATGCCAGAAGAAGTCATTTCTAAATTGCCTTTTTTCTCAGGAGGTGATCCAGGCAATGCTCTAGTGCATCTAAAGATGGTCACTTATTTCATACATAAATATTGTCATCCTTCATAATATAATCATGAAGATGTCAAGATACGTGTCTTTGGCTATTCCTTAAAAGGTGATGCTATTGATTGGTTTCGAAATTGTCCTGAGGAATATTGTTTACAAGACATCATCAACGCTTTTCAGATAAATATATAAAACAAGATGACTCGACTTATGCTCCCAGTATTATGCAAAATAATGAAATTGATCTTGTAGAGAACTCAACTATCAGCAGGAGTTTTCCAGATAGTTCTCAGGATGAATCCACTTGTACCACGACAGCACGAATCCATGATAGTGGTGAAGTAGAAACAAGTTGTCAAATGAGTGTTGACAACGATAAGCATTCTGTTAACAAATTGATTCAGATGATCAAGAATATGGAGGCCAATCAAGCTCAGGGAATCAAGAATATGGAGGCCAACCAGGCTCAAATCATTAAGAATATGGAACTTAATCAAGAAAAAATAATAGCGGATGACACCAGGGAAATTGGTTATACACAGAGCAGGTTATTGGCCTTAGAAGAAAATCATGAGAAGGAGATGAACTACATGCAAAATATCTTCAGGGTCATGAAAACAGATAATGATAAAATGATTCAAAACATGGAAGCTAACCAAATCAATCTTCAGAATAGGATAAATACCATTAAAGCAAGTCATGCACAGGAAATAAATGTCATGGAAAACAGATTAAAGATGATGGAAGTTAATCATTCTAATCAAATGTCTCTTGAACACAATTTGTTGATTATTAAAGAGAGTCATGCGAGGGAAATTACTATTGATAATGTTAAGCATTCTACTGATGTTCAAAATAAGTTAGAAAAAATTGAAAGATCATACATGCAGAATTTCCAACCCAAGTCAGAATTGTCAACAGATCACAGGCCTCCCAGTTTGTTGAAGCAATTTCCATCTCATCACACGGAGGTCACTTTTCCCATTAAGGAAGAATTAACTATGGCTACAAAGGATGTTGAGAAAGACCAAGCTTATGTGTCACCTTTGACAGAGTATATTCATAATAAGATTGGTCACACTATAGGTTCATCAGATGTTTTGTACAAGCATTTTCAAGATAAGGACAAGAAATCTACAGTGGTCTCATTACTGACATCACAGCCCCCTTAGACGAAGAAAAAAAGAAAAAAAGAAGAATTAAGCGGTTTGATTCGTCTGATGTCCGAGAGCAGCTTGACATTCGGATAAGACAGAGTCCTACAACTAGCAAGATTGGGCATGGCACATCTGAAAAGCAGCCTATAGACTTGCCTGAAAGTAGGCAAATGCTCAGCATGCACTATATTGAGCACGTCTGATGCCACAAGGCATCATTTGTATTGTATCTCTAACCTTAAACCTTGCTATTTCAGCATTTCATATTTGTAGTTAGAGTAGATTTACTTTTCATGTTAAGTAGAATAATAAATAAAAGAAGAGCTTCTATTTTTCATGTGCTTAATGTTATATGATGATATTTGGATGGACACTACTTATGTAATTTTGTGTGTTGCTTGGATGAAGATTCTGGATTCCCACATTCCTCCGATGAAGCAACGTGTCCCCAAGTAGAGCCAGATGTTGACCATACTTTGTCAATGACCCCATAGCAGTACACCCCCATTTTTTTTAAATGAGATTCATCATGTTCGACGTGGTTGCGCCATTCAGATTCCATCATCAATCGACAGTTTTATGAATAATGTAAACCCATTATGCATATTTATGATGTAAATGATCTAAGTAAGACTGTCATGTATGCAACAACTTATGTAAGCCTAGTATGTTGGTGACGATTTCTATCCTAGGAGGTTTTTTGTCTCACTGATTTACTTGTATTTTTCGACACAAGTTATCGGCAAAGTTTTCCCCTCCAACCTCACCCCAAAGCTAGGGTGGATTTTGTCATCAGCATGCTAAGTGAGTCATAGTGTTTTCTATCGAGTCCTTGTAAAAGTAGTTTGGGAATAATCCTAGCTATTTGGCTAGATTATGTTATTACAAGCTACTTGGTCTACTAGAGCATGTTTTGAGTCGCAGAATTGGGTATTTATTTGAGGGTCTATACGAATGGGTATTCCCCCTTCATGTGTCTAAATGTATTATCTTATGTAAAAAGGGTTGGAAAAAATAATTAAAATCCCCTCTCAGTCAATTAATTAAATTTTCTAGTCAAATTAATAAAAAAATCTTAAGCCAGAAATTTAATTAATTTTAGGTCCTAGGTGAGGATAAAATTCTTCAAAGGCAGTCTGGTCCTTAAAACAATTTTTAAAATTTTGCTAAGGAATATTGAGAATTTTAAGAAATTTTGGACCCTTGGGCTTAGGTGGTTAAGTCAAAGTCAAAATTTTGGGGTAATTAACTCAAAAATAGTATTTTTGAGTTAATTAAAATGGATTTAAATGATAAATTCGTTTTTTCCCCAAATTTATAATTTCGACGGTCCTGATTAAAATATGATCAAATTTTTTCGACGGTTGAGATTATTTTGATATGGATCAACCAAACTAGCCGTTGGAGATTTTGTTTTATAAATTAGAGGTCTTGATGTGACATAGTCATCCGATCTTTGGATCGTGCACTTGTTCTTGGAAGCTCTTGTGATTCCTTTTGATGAATAAAGTATAAAGACTTTGGGGTTACAAACTTCGGTGTTCATTTTCCAGATCTATGTGGTGATTTATCTCTAAACTCTGCTACTTTATTTTTGTATTTTTATGGTTGATGGCCTTCATGGATTAATCTGCATACATGTATCTTATGCAGTTTTCTGGATTCATAAAATGACATTTTTTATTTAACGGAAAAACTAGTTATCTATTTTTTTGAAAAGTCTCACGTTTATTTTCTTAAATCTCTGTCAATCTAAATTTCAGATCTAAGTGTGCAGGGAAATTTTTTTAAAAGATTTGAACGTCTGGGGAAGTCTTCAGTTGGACCAGTCGACTCTCAGATTTTGTAAATCTGAAAAATCCCATTATTTTCTAATTCTCAAAGCTATGTAACGAAATCGTGTTTTTACAGGGTTTTCTAGGGCTTGTGCCTCTCTTTAAAATTTTCTATCTTCAAAATTGTGCTGAAATGTTTCAAATATGGCCATGAGGGCCTTCGATTTGTATATTATCTTGCAAATTTGTATTTCTTCTCTAGGTTGTAAGGGTTTAATAAAATTTTGTGCATATTTTTGGGATCTGTCTGGTTTTTTGCAGGTTGCAGGGTTTTTCTCAGTTTTTTTTTTTTTTAAAGATCTGAGCCAGATCTAACCCCCGAGGGCTACATCTAGCCTCAAAATCTCTTCTGTGGGAAAATATAAATGTTCTTTGATTTAAGGCGCTGAGGTTAACGGAAATTTTAAGTTTGATGGGAAAAATTTAAACGTACTGGGTTTTCTTCACAAGTCCCTTTCATCTACAAAGCTCTCCTCTACGCTCGCTGTCGAGCCATCCATACGTTGGCTCACATCTCCACTGTGCTCTCGTCGACGTTTGTCCTTAGCCGTTGCCTCTGCCTTGTCTTCACACATTCTTTCCTACCGCCGCAAATCCATTTCCTCACGCCGTCACGTTGCCTTGACCTGCTTCATTTCCGACAACTCCTCTCTGTCGTCTCATGTGCCCTTCTCATCCATTCTCCATTGCTGCCTTCCTCGCGCTGCAACTTCTACCTCACGTCGTCGGCTTAGTCCCCGTCTAGCTCACCTACAAACAAAACACAAACAAACGCACGCATTAAAAAATTTCAAACCCACGTATATGCTTCGATCCGTTTCATTTTTTGTCTATGGGAGGGTTTAGTACTAGTTTTGATTGCATTAGTTTGGGAAAGCGTTATTTTAGTTTAGGCATATATTTTTAATTCAATTTTTTTTAGATAGCGTTAGTTTAGGCGTTAATTTTTAGTTTAAACTCGATTCTTAGCTTTTAGTTTTAATTTTTCATTTTTTCGTAAGGTTAGGTTAGGTTTAGTTTAGTTTTAAATTTAATTCGATTTGATTTTCGTTTTTATTAACTTTTAGTTTTCATTTTTAGTTGGGGTAGCGTTTAGTTTTAGATGTATATTTTTATCAGTTTAACTTTAGGTTTTAATTTTTAGTTTAGATTTTAATTTAATTTGTTTTATATTTAGTTTTAATTTTTTAGATTTAATTTTAGATTTTAATCTCAGTTTCATTTGTATAGATATATTTGGTTTAAAAAAAAATAATAGTAATAAAAAATAGAAAATACAAAAAATATAAAAAAATTTCTAAAAAATCTTCGTAGTCAAATAAATTTTTAAATTTCTATCTAAAGTTTGACTATAGGAGCATTTCTGGATTGGAATAAATTGGAACATCATAAATTCAGAAATATTGCAAGAATCTTGCATTTATTTTTAAATGATCGTTTCATGATAGCTTTGATGTTGGCTTAAGTATTTTAATGAATGGTTGTGGTGCTTTCTATTGAATATCATTGTGGCCATTTATGTTTTCATTGCAGCAGTTATACATGAATTACTTGGCTTTAATTGCATAACGAAATCTTTTAACTCCATAAGACACTGCTTTAATATAATTAGATCTGTGAAATCTCGTTAATATCATCAAGTACTTGGTTGTTTGACTGTGTCTCCTGAGTTGCTTGATTTGCAACCAATTATTTTCCTTCATTTCTGTTAGGGTCTACCTCCCTTAGCCTGCAAGGAGACAGCTGAGATAGAGAGATTGGGGATCAGGGTGACAGCCCCCGATCTGCACCGTTGTCGCGGTGCCTAGATAATCTGTGCGACAACAGGTACCAAAAATATGAAGATGGAATTGATTTGATAGGTTTTGACTTGAATGGATATTGACTTGTTGGAAGAGGTTGGAAGGAGTGTTGATTTGGGTCTTGTTGGAGGCCTTGGTTTTGTTGTGTGTGTCCTAGATTCTTCATTTGATCTAATTATGTAAGAAGAGAAGAATTTTTTTTGGTTTTCCCCTTGGAGAAGTTTTTCCCTGGCTTTGAGCCTACATCTTGTGTCCATTGTCTATTTGTGTTCTTCATAGTTTATGTTTGGTAAATTTTTTATGAACAAAACATAATAAACTAATAAGAATCCAACATAATTGCACATGCAATTATCAAGTAAATAGAAATCACCCTTACTGTTTCCCTTATCGATTTCTCAATAGGGATCCCATTGTGGCTAATTCTCTCTACCATGCTTCCTAGGAGAGGCTACTATCTAAAATGAAGAAAAAGATGGAAAGTTGGACCTTTCGCTATCTTAACATGGCTTCTCATCATGTCCTTTTAGAATTGTTCTTCTATCTGTGTATATTTACTTTTTCATAGCCCTAGCCACTCCCAAGCTTATCCTAAAAAATATATGCAATCTCCAAATGTCATTCCTTTGAGGGGGAGCCAAAAAGAGCATAAGTGGGCCTTGCTTTCAGGGGACAAACTATGTTGTCCAAAATGGAAAGGAGAATTAGGACTCAAAGACCCTAAAATCTTAATCAAATCCCTTGGAGCTAAAACCTTTTGGAAATTGATCCAAAACCAAAAAGAACTATGGAGTAAATTCTAGAGAAGGAAATATCCCCCAAAAGTTAAATACAATACCTTCATTCACTAGGACGTTATCATTCCTAGACCTCACATTTGGAATGTCATCTAGAATAATCATCAACTCATGAAGGACTTCTCTTGTAGGGAAATAAAAGATAGAAAAAACACTCTATTCTAGGAGGATTCCTAGAAACAATGTTCTAAGCTCAATCAAAACAATAATCTCAGTGCTCTCCAAAATGTCATGATAGCTCGACACAAACTCTTAGTTTCCCAATATTAGCTTCCATTGACTCACTAAGCGAGTCGGAGGTCTTAGAGAACAATAAAATTTTAGAGACTCCCTACCTGGAAATTTTGACTGGGAAAAGTTCTGGGAAAAATTGACCAAAGGGAAAACCAAAATTAGGATGGATATAACATGCTCAGATGGGGCTACAAACTAGTTGGAAATTTTATCGTGAAAGAAGACTATGGAATCTTCACTAGATACATGATCACATAGGATATTCTAATAACCCCTGGCCAATATTCATGGACAAAATTATGGCACTTGAAACATTGGCCAAAAGTTACACTATCCATGCGGTTGTCAACTCACAAGAAGATTCTCAAATGGGACAAGGTTCAACGAAGAGGTTTGTGGATTCCATCTCAATGTCCTCCATGCCATCTCATTCCAAAAATTCTAAGCATCTCCTCAAAACTTGTATCTTCACTTCATCCCTATCTAATCATAGCAGCAAGGACATCATATCCACTCTTAGAAATTAGTGCCATTTGAAATTTAAACATCCCATCATCATTCGCATCTGTAAATTAGTTCCAATGAGAATTCAAACATCCCATCTTCAATTGCATCTGGAAATTACTGCCAGGATTCTTGAACTGGGAAGTTTGTAAAGAGCGTAAGAGAATAATTTTCAAAGACCAATTCTTCTTTGAACATATTATCTATGACAAATTCAAATCAAAATTCAAACAATATATCCCCCTTTACCACTAAATGACTCAAGACTAGAAAATATCCTCCCTTGAATCCACCTTCCTCCCAACCTTTGACATGATACAACCATCTTCCACTCCCTAAGCCCCCTTAACCCCCACATACCCTCAGCCTCCTTACACGTGCTGCCCTCGCTCCCCCAACCTTTGGATTCATCAAGCTAAATTTTAATGGTGCCTCAAAATGTAATATTGGTCCAACAAGCTATGGAGGTGTATGGCACCATCAAAATTGAGCGTGTATTGCATTTTGGAAATTACTGCCAGGATTCTTGAGCTGGGAAGATTTGAAAGGGCATAAAAAGGGAATTTTCAAAGACCACTTATATTCCAAACAAAATATTTGGGACAAAATCAGATCGAATGTCAAAGAATATATCCTCATTTACCCCTAGATGACCCAAGACTAGAAAAGCTCCTCCCTTGAATCTACTATCCTCCCAACCTTTGACGTTATGCAACCCTCTTCCACTCCCCAAGTATGCCCAACCTCCACATACCCTTAGCATCCTGACTTGTGGTCCCACCCCCGACAATCTCTTCTAAATTCATCAAGCTCAATTTGTGGTGCCTCAAAAGGTTATCCTACACTAGTAACCTATGGAGGTGTATTGAAACATCTTAATATTTTTGTTCGCACTTTGGACTCTGATGCAAATAATGCTATAGAGTTATTCACTCCTGAATTTTTTCTCAGAATATTTATCCGAAAAAATTTCATTCTTGTTTGGATTGAAGGATATTATAAAATCATAATCCAAATGGTAAGAAAATTGCTCAATGGATCACCTCCATCCAAAATTGTTTGTATTTGGTGTTTTCATTCCAAGAGTAACTCCACAAATGAGTTGTTGTTTTGCATTAAGAGAGAATATGAATATATACAAGGAGATGGATACTATTGGGTTTCATCTCCCAATGTCTCTTCATCTTCTAACTTCCTTTATTTTTTCTATTTACAATATTTACATAAGTTTTCCTAAACCCAAAGATTAGGTGTCAACATTACCCCCTCCCCGCCCCCTTAATATGAAGGGATGTTGGTGAGTCCAAGCATCATTCTGAATCTTTCAAACTTTTCCCTTCTAAGTGCTTTGGTGAAGTTGTCTGCAATATACTCATTTGTGTAACAATGTCATAGGTGGATTGTTTTTGCCTCAACATAATGTCGAATTAGATGATATTTTGTATTGATGTGCTTCGTTCGATCATGAAACTCTGGGTTCTTGGCCAACTTTATTACAGAAGTGTTGTCAATCAAAAGAGGAGTTGAATGTACTTGTTTCTCCTGCAAATCTTCCAAAATTTTCCCAAGCCACACAATTTCCTTTGTTTCTTCAGTTGTTGCCACATATTCTTCCTCAAATGTGGAATCTGCTGGAATTGGCTGTTTGTGTGACCTCTAGGAGATAGCTCCTGATCCAAGACTCATGACATAACCTGAAGTAGATACTCCATTCACTTTATCTCCATCGAAATCTGAATCATAGTATCCAATCAAGCTGAAGTCATCCACCTGTGCATATTTGAGTCCAAAGTCTTGAGTTCCCTTCAAGTACTTTCGAACTCTTTTTGTAGCAAACCAATGACCCTCACAAGGATTTTGCATAAACCTGGAGAGGATCCCAACAAAAAATGAAATGTTTGGTCTGGTAGTAGTCAGGTAGATGAGACTTCCTATGAGTTGTCTATACTTTGTTGCATCCTCAAATTATTTTCCTTCAATGGACGTGAGATTTAAGTTATGTTCCATTGGATTAGTCAAAGGATTGCACTTAGCGATGCCAAACCTATTCAACATATCTCCAATGTAATTCTTCCAAGAGAGGAATGTAAACTTCAGATGTTGAGTTACTTCAGTACCAAGATAGTAGTGAACATAACCCAAATTTGTCATTTCAAAACCTTTCCTTGTTTCTTTCTTTATGAATGAAATGTAGTTCTCAATGTTCCCTGTCATCAGAAGATTATCTACATGCACCACAGGATATAAAACTATTTTTCTTGACAAACAAAGTTGCATCATCAAGATCATAATGTTTGAAATTGAGTTTCAGAATATGCTCAGTCAATTTCTCGTACCAGGCACATGGTGCTTTCTTGAGGCCATACAAAGATTTTACAAGCTTTCGTACTTTGTGTTTCTAACCCTTCACAACAAATCCTTCTAGTTGGGACATAAAAACATTCTCTTTCATATCTCCATTCAAGAAATCAATTTTTACATCCATTTGATGGACTTTCCAACCATTTTGAGTTGCCAAGGAAAAAAGTGTCTAGATGGTAGCCCATTTTGTTGTGGGGGAAAAGTCTCCTTATAATCGACCCCATCTTTCTCTGCAAAACCTTTTGCCACAAGCCTAGATTTTTTCTTGTCAAGTGAGCCATCTGCTTTATACTTGTTCTTGAAGACCCACTTGCAACCAATTATTTTGGTTCCTAATTGAGGATCAACTAGCGTCCAGGTGCCATTCTTTATCAAAACATCATATTCTTTTTGCATTGCTTCTTTCCATTCATCAGGAGAAGCGACTTATTTGAAGGAAGTTGGTTCAAAATTTGTAGAAAATTCAGTTCACAATCAAAAGAAACATCCATATCAACAGATTAATCGAGATCTTCTACATCCGTCTGTTTTGTCTGAGCTTCTTATTCCATTTTTTCCAACCTCATCAGGATGAACAATTTCAAGTGTCTTTTTTAGCCATTTTGGAGGACATTTCTAAGATGGCTTAGGCTACTCAGTTGACTGAGATGGGGTTGAATCAAGATTTAGCCTCCCAATTATGTCAATCACATCACTCAAAGTGTCATCTTGATCAATGGTTGGAGCTTCATGCGGGGGAGAGAGTGATTTCGAAGGATATTCCATAGATTGATCCAATGTAGGGATCCCCTCTTCAATATGTGGAATCTCATTATCAAACTCTTAAAAATACTTTGCATATCTGAATTTGTCCAAGCAATCAAGTTTTTGTTCAACAACATTGTCAATCTTGGAAGATTCAAGAAACACCACATCTCTATATATTATAAACTTATAATTCACTTCATCATAGAGACAATATGCTTTGGAGGTATTTGAGTACCTCAAGAAGATACATTTGTGACTCCTTGCACCGATTTTGTTTCTTTTTTCCACAAGTGGAACCAAAAACCCTGAGATGCCTCACCGAAGGAATGTGGTCATACCACATTTCATAGGGAGTGTTGTTTTTGATAGCATGAGATGGACACCTATTCTTTATATACACAACACATAGAACTGCATCAACCCAAAGCATCAACTTAACATTCTTGAAAAACATCATTGAACGTACCATATTTAAGATTGTCATGTTAATTCTTTCAGCTACATCATTCTGCTGGGGATTATAACGCACTATTATTTGATGTTTGATCCCATGTTGGTGAAGATATTTTTCAAATTCATTTAAAGTATATTATTTTCCATTATCAGTACAAATAGATCCAATATGAGATTTTGCATCATTTTCAATCCATGCATGAAATTTATTGAATGTTTCAAAGTATTTAGATTTGTTCTTCAATAAATGAACCCAACACATTCTGGTGTAGTCATCAATAAGTGTCATCATATATTTATTGCCATTTGCAAAAGGAGAATGCATTGGGCCACATAAATCAGAATGAATGAGTTCAAGTTTTCTACATGCTATGGAATGAGAATCATGAAAAAATTATTTGTTGTGTTTTCCTAAGATACAAACATCACATTGCTTAAGTTTCCTAGGAATTGTAGTCAAACTAGTAATGCCATTTTTCTTCAACAAACAAAGGTTTCCATAGTTTAGATGTCCAAATCTAGCATGCCATAAAATATTTGATGGAAGTGTACCTTCATCAAAGTGAAAACTGTATGAATTTTTTTGTGCAAGAGCAGAGGTTCCTTGCAGCTTCAAAAATATTTATTTTTCTATCTTAGTCATGACAAGTGAGTGATCTGATTCTTTTCTAACCTCGGCCTTGCCATCAAATATGTGAATGGAGTGTCCTTGCTGGCGGATGTGGACCAAAGACTATAAGTTTCTCCTCAACTCTGGAAGGTATATAACACCATGTAGAAGAAAATTTTTAATACCAAGCAATTTGAGCCTGATGGTGCCAACCCCTAATGGATTGATTTTTAACTTGTTTGCAAAGTAAACTGATCCATCAACATTGTCAGTGAATTCTTCAAATATATCTCTTCTGAAATTCATGTGGCAAGTTTCTCCTTAATCAAGCAACCAAGCATCTTTCCATGAAGCATTTAATAAGTCTTTAGTCACTCCAATGTTGCAATGTGCCACAACATAATGAGCAGACTCGGGTACTTTACTTTTCCATTTACCAGATTTTTCACCTTTTTATTTATTTATTTCCTACTTGATTCTGTCCTAAAGTAGCTTACATGTGGAAGCATCATGTCCATTTCTATTGCATCGTATACATTGAACATCATACCTTTCTCCTTGGAAATGGTTGCCCTCCCTGCCTCTAAAATTATTCCTTCCTCTTACTCTTCGACCACCTCTCCTATAGAAGAATCTTGTGCATGATTTTTCTCTTTATGTGCAAGGAACACACCTTCTTCAAGAGACTAAGGAGTTATCTTCTTCCCAAAATTCTTCTCTCTTTCAAAAATCTTTTTCTCAAGGGAGTAAAAGGAAATATCCTTAATTTTTCCACTTGCAATGAATCAAGATAATGTGAATAAGTGGGATGTAGTGCCTTGACATAGGTTGTGAGAGGAACATCTATTTAAACACCAGTGGCTTTTATTTCATTCGTATGGATCTTATTTTTATGCTAAGGCAAGAGGGTCATCATTTTTAAACTCAAGATTGAATAATTTAATCATCAGTTGAACAACTTCAAATTTTATAGTGTGAGTCATCTAATTTCTTCAACTTCACATTGCGAGTCATATAATTCCTTCAAATGCATTTGAAAATGGTGAAATATGACGACTCACTTCTTCATTTACTGACACTATAATCAAGGCATATGCCTTATGTTCTTGTTTTTGCAAATGGCAAGCTCCTTGTCTGAAGTAGGATTTTCAGGTGCCTTGTCTCCTTCTCCTTCACAAACCAATTTCCACAACTCATTAAAAATTAGGGTGTGCTTTATCTTCCTGGACCACTCATAGTAGTTCTCTTTTCCAGAGAGAACCACTCCAACTATAAAAATAAGTGAATACATTCTCAAAAAACTATCTGCTTTTAAAAAATAACTTCACTCTTTACTCTGCATATGGATAATCACACCACTATATAATATATTACTCAATACTCATAACATGTCATATATATCATTCTATACATACTCATATCACTCCATACAATATATATGCCCATTTAAAAATAATAATGAGTTATGAGCTTATAAAATAATAAGTTATATGCCATCATATTCATATCATGCTTCTTTACAATATATATACAAGTAGTCTTTAGTGTGACGTTTTGAAAGTTTTTACGGTGTAATTTTTTTTAAATCCGGCAGGAATTTATTGAAAAAAGAAGTTCGATTGCTAATCTTGCACAATCAAAATGCTCTATGGGTTTTTGAGGGTGTTGAATCCATATAGAGTCAAAAAACCAGTTTAAATAACAAAAACCAAGATTTTACCTCAAATTTTTTCACTAGATTCAGACACCTAAAATTCCAAAAAATCACAGTAAAAACAACTACATATATATGCCATCAAATATGCACTTCATATAATGCTCCCGTTATGATGCATATATGGTGCTCCCTTTATCGTATCCATATATTGTGTATGTATTATATATATTGAATCCAATGCATGTGCCATAAAAATTTCAACCTGCCAAATGACATGGCATTCAACGCCCATAAATTAAATGGTATTCAGCTCACACAAGAATGCAAAACTACAACCAAACCATACATACACATCACTGATATACCATACGTACCCACCATCTGAAATTTCACAACAGAGCATCCACAGAATGGGCAACGCAACTCACTGTAGCAGATTTGGTCCACACTGGAAAAGTAGTTCAGTCTCCCGCACAGAATATACCGACTCAAAAAATTTCAATGCACAAAGGCCAACATACAGAGTCTCACGGACAACATCAACGCATATATGAAATTAAACATATGCCAGCACACCAGAGTTTTGTTCAACGCACAACGCCATCCAAAAACGATGCACAATCATCAAAAAAAATGTTAATGCACAACCTTCAAAAACATATACCCACTCACCAAATTCAGGCAAACCGAATAGTCAAGGAGGCAGGTCCAGTGCATCTGTTGAATTGGTGGCAGCGAGGCTACGATTTCTTCTTTTTTCAGGGAATCATAAAAAACATCCATATACAACCCACAGTTTTCACAATGCTCACCAAGGGATAAAAATTTTCATTAATGAATGGACAAAGGATACAAAGAATAATGATAGTGTTCGGCAAGAGTTACAATGAAAAAAAAAAAATAATTAGATCGATACTTTAATACTATGTCATATTAGGAGTAATTCTACAAATGAATTGTTGCTTTGCATTAAGAGAATATGAATATATACAAGGAGAAACCATTAGGTTTCATATCTCCATGTCTTTTTTTCTTCTAAATTCCTTTATTTTTTCTATTTACAATATTTACATAAATTTCCAAAGATTAATTGTCAACAAGTGTCTTGCCAGCGAGGGGTCGATAGAATCGTCCACCTCCTCACTAAGATTCATATCATTATATAATCTCAAATAATATGATTTGTTAACATATTAGCTATTAAGCTAGTTAGTGTTGGATCAAACTAGGAAGACCCACACATAGATCTGCATTGGTTGAACCAAATTCCATTAGAACTTATAAATATTTTCTCTCTCATAACCCGGTAATATCTTTATTCTCCCCCATGTGGGGTGATCATCATTACCAACCCTCATGTTGAATAGCCATATGTATTTACCACACTCCATCAGCTGTCAAATATCCATCATGTGAATGAAGTTCCTGATCCTGGAGACCCTTAACAGTGACCCCCGTGTCTATTTTATATCATGAAAATGTGCCATCATATCCCTTTCAGTATAATGAGCAAACTCTCTGGTGACCATTCCTGAAGCAGCTCCTTGAAAACATGATTATTTGGAGTGGCGCGCCCTCTGCATGTCTTACTCGCACCGATGACTCTTTTTTGGTCTAGGGCGGCACTGATCGACGCTAGAATTAGAATCATACCCACCCTGATCCTCTTCTGGAAAGTTTTTTAAAAATGGGAGTGAAGCTTCGATATCTAGAAGCTTCGTGGCGGAGAGCTAGTTGTTTGTTCCCGAGGATAGAGTCGAGCTTCTCCCTTTGGGCTTCTTGTTCCTACAAAAGTGGAACCACCCAAAGGGATAACCAATTTCCCCACCTTAAGTGGATCCATTCTCCCTCTTCCCTTGCTATAAAATGGACATCCTCCCATAGCTCTGCTAGCTAGAACAGAGATATAAGAACAACAGAGAGAGTTTTGTTGCTATAGGTATCGAGTGAGAGTTGAGACCTTTTTCCCTTCACATCTAGTTGAAAGAGCGCTTTAGAGACGTGCCTGGATCAGGACCCGTCGAAGGAGAGCTGCAACATTAAGGCACAGGTTGTAACTCCCCCTATCTATTTTAATATAATACAATTGATTCATGCTTTCCATTCTCATATTTAATGTATGATTGGATTCTTAGTTATCCTTGATCAACTAGGTAGGTTGTATATGAAAGATATATTGTTACGCTTTCACGTTTGTTGTTGTTTGATCTCTTGTGCAGATAACCAAGTGTCGGCGATGGTGAGGACCTGATTATGGAACGCGAAGGGTCAAAGGATTTAAGCGAGGAACAACACCAGATCAAGGTAGGTGATCTATTCATGATCTGCATGCATTTACAATCTAGGAAAGTAGGCTTTTAATTGTTCCCTGTTGTTACTAGACCCATCCCAGGGCTAGAGGGATCGTCTCTATCCACAAAGAGGAATTTCCTGCATAACAGATTGGTGACTCCACTGGGCAGTGCTAGCATTCAAGTCTCTTGTTGTCGGTTTTTGATTTCTTGTCTTGTAATTAATTTTCATCGAGTCTCCATCTCCTTATCTCTATAGCCTCTGTAATTGCTTACATACATTTATCTCTTTGCTGAAGTGATAAGCCTAGTGTCAGTTTAGCAAACCCTTTTATTTTTTAGTCTTCTCCTCTATCGGCACTGGTATTGCTTTGACAGTCACGTCAATCGGCGCAGAATGCAATTTCAAAGTCGTGCTTTTACTCTTCCAGTGTGAGTTGTGGCTTAACAGTCACGCCAATTTCTGTGTAATTTTTTTAGGGTTTTCTTCATTTGGTCAGCCAGTGAGTCTTATCCTTCTGGAGTTATTTGTTGTTTGAATAGCTCTTGTTCTTCTATGTTCAGCGACAATTCTAATTCTTCTTTCACATCCTTTGGTTGTCTTTTTGCAAAGTTATTACGTCCTTGTCATCCTATGGTTTCTAGGTGTCTTCGGGTCATCTGAGCGGGGGCTTGCTTTGTTGATTTCTAGACTTTTCATTGAATCAAATATTGTCGTATATTTCAGACTTGTTGTTTGATTGAGTTTGTCTTTTGGTCGATTCTCGCGAGTGGAATTTTCAAGTGTCAACCTTGAGTGCATTTTAGTTTCTTTTCGCTACCAAGCATAGATCACCATTGCTTGCTTTTGACTGAGTTTTGTTTTCTTTTAGTGATTGAGCAATGTGTAAGTGAAGAGTGTTTTGTTTTGAAGAAATTGGTTTACATCTCTCTTTGATTTTTGAAATCTTTGCCTCTTACATGCATTTTTGAGATATTTCATTAGTACTCAAAGCATTGTTGATTGATTTGCATTCTACATTTCACATTGTACTTATAAGAAAAACACAAAAGTATTTTTGTTTCATTTCGCTTTATAAAATGAAAGTTTCATTTCGATTCGCTTTTAAGTGCATTTAGTGAAAGGAAAGAAATTGTAAAAATTTTGTTTCGCTTTAATATCTTGCACTTGAAGAGAATATTGAATGCCATTTAATGCATTTTTTTGGTTCGCTACGTTGATTGTATGAGTTTCTTCTCCTTCATTAGCATAGTGTTCATCGAAATGAATGATTCCTTTTCTCATTTAGTTGCATCTTAGGGGTTCAAGTGACATCAGTAGGACTTTAAAACCGAGACATAATTCAATATCAACCTTAAAATTTATTCAATCAACCTAAGGAGAATTTGGAACCTAACAAATCACATTTAGAGGTCTAGGATAGAGACATGTTCCGGCGTCGTTAAGTGTAGGAGTTGTCACTAACAGTCTGTGTTACAACCCAGAGGTAATATCCCATCCCGCGTATGGAAGCATATTGATGTATGAAAAGTATATTTTGGGATGCTCTCATCGAACGGTTACGCATCAGACCTCACTACTATGTATTTGGACTTCCACGTATCGTCGAGTATATTTTGGGAGATACCATTAGACTGCAAACATGCCATAGGTAACTGAGTCGGCCGCCTTGTAGACGTGATACACCGAACACAACATTCGGGGAGATTGGATGTCGTACGTTAAATCCTTGGTCATTTCTCTTTCATTTGATCACCAAGGTGTATATTGCAGTTCACAGCTACCTGGTGATCCTTTTTCCTAGCTTACCCCTTTTTTGATTTATTTCGTTTTTTCTAAAATTAATTTCCCACGATCACATGGCTTACATATTAGAACATTTCTGAGCCACATTATGAGTAACTCCTTATAAATATATTGTTTACAGCCTTGAATTAATCATCTTTTCCCTCTTCTGTTTTTTGAGATAAGATCATCATGGCTGAACCACCAAGTTCAGTTTCCTCTGCATCACCCTCTTCCAAATAGACATTGTCACCTATCTCTTCTGACTCTTTACCATCGACTGGGACTCAGACTGATGAGTTCGCCCTCATTCCGAGTATCCAACCTCTTGCTACTTGGTCTCCTCCTAATGTGCCAGTAGGCTATGTTTCCTACCCTCCGAATCCTTTATTTGATCCTATTGAAATCTCCCCTCAATGGCCCTATATTCCGTTTGATACACCTGGTGTGTCGTTTGTGAATTCACCGTGTCCATCTCGGACTGCTGCCCGTTAGTTATTCTTGATGGCTTCTGAGGGAGAATTTTTGTCCCCCTTGGGGGTTTCAAGCACCATCAATGGTGTAGATGAGTCTTTGTATGAGGGACCCCAATTCCCTCCTGAGTGTTTTCCTTATGTAGAGGCCTCTCAGCCTTTCACCTAGTCGTATATTCCTCAGGGTTTTATCTCATTGGGACTTCTGGTCTCGAATATGTTAAGTGCCATGCCTTTGTATTACAATACTATTTGGTAGAATACCGAGGTATCTGCCCCTAGTCCGAATGTTTCCAACATAGTTGTCTCCATGCCTGCTCAAACCATAGTCACGCCCACTCCTGCAAAGACAACTATTTAGGTGGGTGTTTCAACGACTCCTGTTAGTGTCCCTGCGCCGATCCCATTGACCGCAGTTTCTAGTGGGGGTCCTACCCTGCTGAATGTTTCCCAATATTCCATTGGACCATTTGTGAGTGGAACTCAAGCTTACATTCTAGGTTCCTCTCAGCATGTTGGTAGCATTCCTATGTTTGTTGGACCATCTGGTCCAACAGGGTTAACATATGATCAATATCAGCAATTTTTGCAGAGTCTTAACCAGCAACCTTATCTCCCGTATGGTTCCCAACAGTTCCAGACTTAGCCGGTAAATCTACCAGGATTTCAAGGGCAACCTAGCATTCAACCAGGGGGTTACATCTTTCAACAAGGTCCTACCTATGGTAAAACTCGACCTTATGGGCCACAAGGGCAACCTTACATACAATAGGCAATACCTTATGTACAACCTAATCAACCCTTTGCTCATCAAGGACAAATTTCCTATTTCCAACAGGGACAACCTTCTGGTCAACCAGGTCAACCCAAATTTCATCAGGGTTAGCCTTTTGTCCAGCAAGGACAACCCTCTATCCAACAAAATTAGGTATGTATTCAGCCAGGCCAGTCTGGCCCTCAGGTACAACCTGGTCCCCAGGCACAACGTGGTCCTCAGGTACAACTTGGCCAAATCCAGCAACCTCAAGGTATCGTCCAACAACCCCAAGGTCAGCCCTTGGGATCACAAGGTCAACCATTGGGTTCCCAAGGTTACATTTTGGGTTCTCAGGGTCAACCATAGGGAAATTCATACAAAACCTTTCAGTAACCGCAAAATATGTATGTTGAGAACTATGGTCAAGCTGGACCTCAATGGTTTGTTGTGGGTCAGAATCCATTTTTGGGTCAGAAACCAGGATATGGTCCAAATCCACAAGGTTACATTCCTTATGGACAAAATATGTATGGGAAAAACCCTTCGAGGTAGAACCCTTGGGGGCAGAATTTCTTCCAACCTAGTTGGAATCCACAAATAGGCATGTATCAAAAGCCGAATAGCATGCCTTTCAATCCATAATTTCCATTTCTCGTGACGTTGGAACTTATCGATTTGTCAAGATTGACCAATGATCCAATTCTTTGTAGTCCATATTGGCTCTCAGTTCCAACCAAAATTCTGATCGATTGCCCCAAGTTTGAAGGAAAATCTGGGGAAGACCCCTAGGCACATGTTATGACGTACCATCTTTGGTGCTCCTCCAATTCATGGGTTGACGATTCCGTCCTTCTACGTATTTTTCAAAGGACGTTGACCGGTGCCACTGCGAAGTGGTACATTGAACTTCCGCAAGGAAATTTTCAAGATTTCAACTCCTTAGCCATGGCTTTCCTTACACATTTTCATTTGCACGTTCTTTATGAAACAAGAACCAACCTCATTACATCCTTAAAGCAAGATACTGCTACTCATATCTCCGATCATATTCATGAATGGAGAAGGCGTCGTTGTTTGATCAAATTTGAGATTCTTGATCAAATGTTGACAGAATGGTTCACCAAATCGTTCGTCAATTAGATCACTAAGGATATTGATATGGGGGCAGTTGTCACAGAAGAGAAAGTCATTGATAGTGTCCAGTATCTTGATTTGTTTTACTCCCAATCTGGCACGTTATATGATCTTATACCTGATGCTCCACGCCCAGACTCCAAGTCTGCGACCTCAAAAGCCCCTGTGACACCATCGGTGGAAGTCGTCATTGGTTTTGTTTCCCATACTTCCTGAAAGTATTCTTCTGCTTCTAAGCAGAAATCGTCTTCTTTTTTGGATTATGTTCCCTAGAATCCTCCAAATCATGGAAATACTTTAGAGGAAACATCATTCAGTCTTCTGCGGCCGATAAATCCTCTAAAGGAAAAAATAAGGGTAAAGGTAAATCTAAATCCGATGCCCCAAAGCAGGATTCCCCAAAACCTCACATTGATGATGGAGCTAAACGTAAATCGAAGTATCCTTGCCTAATATTTGATGACGAGAATTACACCAAGGACTGTCCTTGACGGTTTGAAGTGAGTCGACTACTGAAAGGCACTCAAGGGACTTCGGTTGTTCTTAAAGAACCATTTCCATCACAATAAACTCAAATGGTGTAACAACCCCAATCTTCCACCTCTTTTGGTTCTCAAGTATTTCTGATGAATGGTACTGCACCCGTATCTATGGTTACCATATCTAAAGATTATTCGAAAACACGTAGGTCGGCGGGGAAAGAAATTGTCGATGCTCCTACTCCTTCTCCCCCGCCTGCTTCTGGCTCTCTTCATATTGAAAGGTCGAGCTCTGATCCTATTGTACGACCACCTTCTAAAGGTGTGCTCCGCAAATCCTCCTATAATCTGAATGCCTGCGCCGCTCAACATTACAATATTGTTGAAGATTTGGCTCAGGCGCCTTCTACTATGTCTGCGCTAGAGGTACTCCAAAGTTGTCTGTCACAACGAAAATCGTTGTTATCTGCTATCAGCGGAGTCGATCCATCTGATTCAACCTTCATTACCTTTGATCTAGAAATTTTGTTTCGTGTCTCCCTAATCAACTTTCTTTGATTAATCAAGTTGGTATTAATGGCAAGAATGTCCACCAGGCGGTCATGGACGAAGGTGCGTCCACTTGCATAATGTATGTTTCATGTTGGAAATTCATTAGTTCTCCAATCCTTAACCAATCTCCAAATACTTTTGAGGCCTTCGATGGCAAGGACTCTCGTCCTCTTGGTATCCTTTCTAGCTTGCCTATCACATTAGAAGGAAAAACGGTCAATCAGGAGGTTGAAGTCATTGATGCCAAACTCAATTATAACCTTCTCCTCGGTCACCGTTGGACTCACGCTATGCTTTGTGTGTCGTCCACTCTCTTTCGTGTTCTTCGTTTCCCAAACGAAGGAAAGATCATCACTGTTGATTAGTTGTCCTTTTTCGCTTCAACTTCTTCTGAAGGCAATGTTCCATATGTGGACCATACCACCACACCCTATGAGAGTGTGGGGGCAGGAATTTTCAAGGATTCTGCCCTTATGGGTCTTTTTCCCCTTCCTGCACCAAACACTACTCAGGTCAATATGATCTCCACTTCTTCTGATCCCTAGATCATCCCTTCGCCTTATCAGGTTGATTCGTTTGGTGATGTGATGTCGTTAAGTACGATAGAAGTGAATTGTTGTGAAATCATCTCAGCTTTGGCTAATCCTTATGAACATGCTACTTCTGGCATGCGTTTTGACGCGTACTCCCAATATCCTTGGCTCGGTTCCTTGGAATCGTCTGATACCCTGAACAAGACATTTCCATCCGACGAAAGTATCGTGGAAACTATGTATTTCGAGGAAACACCCTGGAATGATATTCATCATCGTTCATCGTTTCTCTCGAGCCTTGAAGTAGTTCAGTCGTGTCTTGAAAATATCGCTCCCCAAGTTCCGCGCGATTCGCTCCTGACACCGATGTCGACTCATGAGTTTTTCTCTAAGGGGAACATGGGAAGTATCATTCAGACAATGCCTATCGACATTTCTGTGAAACCAAGGATTGTCGAGAACATTCACATTGGGGTGACTTGCTCTCCAGATGAGTTCAAGATCTATACTAGTCTCTTTCAAAAATTTCAGGACGTTTTCTCATGGTCCTATGAGGAAATGCCTGGAATCGACTCGAGCATAGTGGTGCATGAAATACCGAATTACCCTGACGTGAAGCCTTTTCGTCAGCGGCTTTGCCCTATGCACCCTAGAAAGGTTGCCGCCATAAAGGGAGAGGTTGAAAAAATTCTTAAGGTTGGATTTATTTATCCTATTCCCTTGACAGATGGGGTGTCCAATATTGTCCTTGTTAATAAAAGGCAGGGTACCATTCACGTTTGTGTTGATTACCGAGATATCAATCGGGCCTGCCCGAAGGATAACTATCCCAGTCTATTTATTGACCCGATCATCGATGAATTCGCTGGGAGTGAGATATTCTCCTTTATGGATGGCTTTTTTGGCTACAACCAGATTAACATGTTGTCGGATAATCAACACAAGACTTCCTTTATCTGTCAATGGGGGACCTTTGCTTACAAAAATCTCCCTTTCGATTTGAAGAATGTTGGTGCTACCTTTCAGTGCGCGATGTCCTATGCTTTCCATGACATTAAGCACATCGTGCAGCCTTACCTGGATGACCTCCCTTCTCATTTAGCTAAGCGTCGTGACGATCCTGCGCACCTTCGAGAGATTTTTCTACACTGCCAACACTACAATATTTGCTTCAGTCTGCGTAAATGTGTCTTTTGCGTTAAATATGGCAGAATCCTTGGGTTTGTTGTCTCTAAATAAGGTATTCATCTCAATCCCTTGAAATTCGAGGCCATCATTAATTTACCCTCTCCCTCCTCTTTATCTCAACTGCAAGTATGCAAGGGAAAGGTAATTTCCTACGTCGTTTCGTTCCCAACTATGCTGAGCTTGCTAATGGTTTTACACGTTTACTGAAACAAGGGATCCCCTTTATGTGGGATGAAATTGCTCAATGCTCCTTCGATTATTTAAAGAACATTCTCATTAACGCTCCTTTACTACATCCCCCGAATTATCATCATGACTATTTCCTTTACTTAGCAACTTCCTCTGGTACCATTGCTATGGTGCTCGTTCAGGACGACGACGAAGGTACCAAACATGTTATCTACTATCTCAGTCATTACCTTATGGACACATAGACTCAATATGACCATGTCGAGAAACTGGCTTTGGCCGCGGTACATGTTGTTCAGCGCTTTCGACATTATATTCTCTTACGCACGACTACCATGATCTTCGACTGCAATCCTACGACCTATATTTTTACCCGCCAATTATTGCAGGGAAAATATTCAAAGTGGATTTTCATCTTACAGGAGTTTGATTTAGAATTCACTACTGCCAAATCAAAGAAATCATTGGTTTTCATTGAATTGATATGCTCCCTTCCCTCTGCTTCCTCTTCATTCGATCTTGAAGAGCGCATTCGAGATGACACTCTCTTCCTAATCAGCACTATCGATCTGTGGTATGGTGATATCATCGTGTATCTCCAAACCCAAACCTTCCGATATGAGTTGGATAAGTCTGATCGTCAACATATTTGGCATCATTCTCAACCATATAGTATCATTGGGGATACTATATATCGCGTCGGCATAGATTTGATTCTTCGTCGTTATTTGACTTTTGATGAAGCTGAGAGAGTGCTCAATGACTACCATTCTGGGACATGTGGTGGTCATATGTCTGGCTATGCCACTGCTCAAAAAATCCTTCGTGCTGGTTATTTCTAGCCTTATATTTTCAAAGATTGCATTCTCGCCATCCGTAAATTTCATGCTTGCCAGATTTACCAGTGGAAGATGCACGCCCCACCCACACCCTTACACCCAGTTATTATCGTTGGCCCATTTTCCAAATGGGGCATTGACTTCATGACATGTAACCCTCACTCGGCCGAGGGGCATGCTTATATCATTGTTGTTGTGGACTATTTCACTAAATCGTCTGAGGAGATGCCTACATATGCTGATGACAGTACATATGCTGATGACAGTAAAACTGCGGCTCAATTTCTCTTCAATCATGTTATCGTTCGGTTTAGGGTTCCTCAAGCCATTGTTGCCAACCATGGCTCTCATTTTCGCCATTACATGATGGTTGAGCTGACTTCTCAGTTGAGCTTGCGTCATGATAGCTCAACTCCATATTACCCTCAAGCCAACAACCAAGTTGAAGCGGTAAATAAAGTCTTAGTTACTATGCTTCAACACACTATTGGGATGCACAATTCAAACTGGCATCTCATGTTGTTTTCAGCTCTCTGGGCATACCGAACCTCGCTCAAGAGTGCTACTGGATCACTCCATTTCAGCTAGTATATGGCCTCGAAGTAACCTCGCTGATTGAATGTGAAATTCCTTCGCTCAAATTAGTTGTCGAATTGCTTCCAAATACCTTGCCAGAAGAGGAGTGTCTCTTGTATCCAGAAAGGCTTGATGAAACTTGACGCTTCGCCACTTTGGTTACCAAAGCACAGAAGAAATGTGTCAAAGCCCATTTTGATCGGACAGTCTCTCTGAGTGCCTTCTCTGAAGGATACTTGTTCCTTCTTTATGAAAAAGCACACGATAAGCTAGGGGTAGGAAAATTCGAACCTATGTGGCATGGGTCGTAAATCGTAAAACGTGTTTTGCAGAAAGGGGCCTATGAGTTGATTGATTATGAAGGTAATCCTTTGGATAAACCAGGAAATGGATTTATCTAAAGAAATATTATGTATGATTTTCTCATGTAATTACTCTTGTATATTAGTGTGGTTTTCATTTTTGTACATTTTTGGTTTGGTGTGCGTTTGCAAGCGACTTTCCTGCTTACCTTGTGTTACTTGATTTGCATATGTCTTTGACTCATGTTGGTTTCGCTGACGGAGCCTGTCGTAGTACCTGAAATCTATCTTCTGCAGCCTGGTTATCTATGACCCTAACAGTGAGTTAGTAGATCTGCAAGGCATATGTTTAGGTTGTACAACCAATAATATTGTTGAATACAATGCATTTATTGAGTTTCTGTCCGAAGCAATCTCTCTCGACATTAGAGAACTAGTTGTTAACCTAGATTCACAACTTCTTGTCCTACAACTCAATGGTTCCTATTCGATCATACACCCTCAAATTTTGAGAATGTATCTGCGTATTCTTTTGTTAGAAATAAATTTTGATTACATTACATATCATCACATTCCACGGCACATGAATACATTAACAGATGCATTTCCTATCATGTTCTAGATAGAAATTTGCGAAATTTATAATCATTACAACATGCATGGAACAATAAAATAGCATATATATATATATATATATATATATATATATATATATATATATATATATATATATATATATATATATATATGGTTTGCAAATAGTGTTCAAAGTACATCATAACCCCCAAAAAATAATATATGTTCTGGTACATAGCGAGACTCGTAGATCTCGGAAAAATTATAACTGTAGAAAGAAAACTAAACTAATCAACGTGATGATCATGGTAGTAGGCTACTGCTCGAATAACTCGAGTCAACAGCCGATGAATGCGATCTGATACTCCGACAGTGTGTCACTAGTACTGACGGGGAATGTCTCCCATTTGGGTATACTCCAAAATCCCGGTAGGCAGAGCATCCAAGTTCCGCGCAATCTCTTCTTCTGCTTCCACTCCTTCCCCATAAGGAGTGGCCTCAAAGTCTCTCACCACCCTTCTGGAAATCGGTGACATCCCTACTGGCCTTTGTGGTCCGACATCTGTGACACATAAAATTTTCAATATCACCGCATATATATATTAAAAAAAACATAAAACATGCAAAAAATAACAAAACATGTTTTTACCTTTGTCATCCCATTGATCACTCGCTGGAAGTGGAAAACCAGGGTCACCCCGAAAATCCTTCCCAGATTATGGCCAATCTTCCACCACGATTAGCTAACGTCTCAACCATGTAAAGAAATAAGGTTTGAATGACATCTGTTGTCCGCCTCCTCCACGAGGTATCAGCTCTGCCCACCTCGTCAGTCGTGGCTCACATGGTATCGGTGCCGCTACATTTGCCCCCTGGCATTGGAAGTGGCACCTGTTCCAGGAAGAATGTTGTCAAGATGGACCTGTACCCAAACTGCTTCAGTTTAGCATTTTGGCACTTTGTGAGCTGTTTTTTCATATTCTCTACCATGGCCTCGCACCAGTTGAAAATGGTGGGTGGCATACAATCTGTTGCAGTTTGTAGTTGGGCCTTGGTGGCCTCATGTGACGCTTGCGCCCCACACACACATGTAACGATATATAGCACTAATTAGAGTGGTAGATTGAACACCGTGCTTATGGATACCTTTCCACTTGAAGATATTGTTGCCTCAGAGCATACTCTCCTAATGAACATGTCCATGCTTTCGCCCATGATTTGGGCTCTAGTCAATCGTGCTCTTGCCCCTCTATGCGAGAGGCCAGTAATGAAGTAGATGTACGCCACTTCAATTTCAAGTTCCTGGTCACCAAGAATAAATCTCCCTGGGTCCGTATTCCAGAGACTGATCAAATATTGTAATAGATTTGGTTGGGCTCTTATGCCGGAAGTCATGAAGAACTTGAGGAGCCCACAGTTCCTCAATGCAGCAATAGAATCTATGTCCTCCATGGCCACTTGATCAACCTCGTCATGATCTCTTTCTTTCCATTCGATCACCATGATTGAATGCTTCTCATTCCTGCAAGAAACATTCATATGGTCTCTTGTTAGTATTTGATGCCCAAAAACTGACTTTAGTAATCTTTTTTAGAGAGATTTTGCGCGATTTTGTGCTCTGTTCGCGGCGCGGCTGTTTTAAAAATAACAGCGCTGATTAGTGACCTACCCTTTTTAAAAATGACAGTCCAGCACGATCTCGACATGGGATCCCCGCGCCGATCCTCCGCGACCATGAGTCTAAAATCCCTCTCCCAAAATTTCAAACATGCTGTGAAAAACCATAAAATGAGCAGTGAAATGCAAGGAAGGAGGGCTCCTCTTACCTGGCACTAACGGTTCGTTGATTGACCTCCCAGATCTTCCACGATATGATCCTAAAGAACTGAGGTAAAAGAGGGTAAAAAACTTCTTCTCAAGAATGTGAAAGTGAAAAGTAAAATGTTTTTTACTTTCTCTATTCTTTATAAGTGCTCAAGGTCACTTTAGGGTTTTTTTAATCATATTTTAATAATGTTTTAATGCTTTTGCCTCAAAAACAGTTTATGGGTTTGTTCTTGTGCAACAATAGGGTCAATTTCTTCATGGATGACATATCTACGAGTTCTAGTTTATTACCTTTTCATACTCGATTAAAAATAAATAAAAAAGTGAACCCCCTGTAGTCATCTTTCAGCTCTTTTATGACTCTCTAAATATGAAAATATTGTCGATTTCTTGTCATTTTGAGCTTGTTAAATTGCACGAAGCATCATTTACCCAGTATACGTTTACCTCTTTTTCAGGCTGGGATAAATTATTTACGAAAAAGGAATACCTTAGTCAATCACAACTAAGAGGTTCTCTCACACTTTGTTTTCTACCTTTTCAGGTATGAGGGACTATCTACGAAAATGGCCATCTGGAGTTTTCTTTTCTTTTTGCCTCTTTTCAAACTCTCTAAATGTTAAAATATACCGAGTTCCACCTTTGTCGAACTCGTTAAAATTTAACAGCATTGGATCTGTCATCATGATGACACCGAATTCCTCCTTCCTAGGGCTCGTAAAATGTACCAGGATGGATTTGTCCGAAGGAAAAACTTATATAACAATCATATGTTATCCCCTTCAAGCTTGTATACAAAAATAATTGGGGTACTTGCAATAAATGGTGGGGGAAATGGAAAGTATTAATCAGTTGTGTTGGTAGTATGTCGCTCTTGAACATGACACATCCTCTGTTTCGTGTTGGGTTTGGGATATCCTACATTTGTCACTTTGCCTCCATGTGTTTGGGGAATCTGTTTTTCCTCTCATGCCATTACCATTTTGTCAACATGACCTCTGATTCCATTTGAGTCAAGTACTATAGAACTCTGGAGTCGTGTCGCTGATATGTTCAAGAGAATTTCCTTCTATGTCTTATTCATTGCCTGGTTCTCTGATCACTTTCATTATTATCTTATTTCCTTCATCTCGTTTCGATGATGTGGGATACATTATGGCCCTCCTTCGATGGATCATTTCTTGTCGACTTCAGCTCATTCTATTAGAAGTTGATCTAGAGATCCCTTTTCCAGTACCTTAGAGTCTGCATGCCCTAATGGCAGGTTGGTCAAATCCAACTATAAGCTTGCATCATTGGCCTTCGATCAGATGATTTCACAAGTGTTCGACATCAACTCCTTGCTCGCATCTCATGGATTGTATTATTAGTACCTTAAGGACCATTGTCATTATTAGTGGTTTCTCTCGTGCCTGTTAATAGTTCACATCATTGGCTGGTAATCAGGCGATTTTCTTGCATGTTCGACTTCAACTCATTTATTCACATGCCTGAATCTGTACTTGGTCAGTTCATGATGGAGTGAAAGGCCCTTGGTTTTGTCTAATAAAGCCTAGGCTACGAGGCTATATATTATTCATGATTGTACACATGACTCTTTCATTTGGATGGTTGCGACCATACCTTGTATCATGTTTCATGATCTATTTTATGGATGGTTGCGTCCATACCTCATGTCATGTGATTATCTAAGATATTTACGTTATGTATATGTGTGCTTGTTTGCGCAGATTTTCCAATGAGGGAATCTTAGTCGCGACACGTATTCGTAAAGCATTTCACCCCTCACTCTCGTTCGGCCTTCATGCTTTAGGGGGAATCTATTACACAACAATTTTTCACTATCCCTGTACTCCTCGTTCCTGATCCTGGAGACCCTTAACAGTGGCCCCTATGTTTATCTTCCATCATGAAAATGTGCCATCATGTCCCTTTCAGTATATTGAGCAAACTCTCTGTTGACCATTCCTGAAGCAGCTCCTTGAAAACATGATTATTTGGAGCGGCGTGCCCTCTATGTGTCTTATTCGCACCGATAACTCTTTTTTGGTCTAAGGCGGCACCGATCGGCGATAGAATGAGGATCATACCCGCGACAATCCTCTTATGGAATTTTTTTTTAAAATGGAAGTGAAGCTTCGAGATCTAGAAGCTTCATGGCAGAGAGCTGGTTGTTTGTTCCTGAGGATAGAGTCGAGCTTCTCCCTTTGGGGTTCTTGTTCCTACAAAAGTGGAACCACCCAAAGGGATAACCCATTTCTCCACCTTAAGTGGATCCATGCTCCCTCTTTCCTTGCTATAAAATGGACATCCTCCCATAGCTCTGCTAGATAGAACAGAGATAGAAGAAAAATAGAGAGAGTTTTGTTGCTATAGGTATCGAGTGAGAGTTGAGACCTTTTTCCCTTCACATCTAGTTGAAAAAGCGCTTTGGAGACGTGCCTGGATCAGGACCCGTCAAAGGAGAGTTGCGACATCAAGGTGCAAGTTGTAACTCCCCCTCTCTATTTTAATATAATAAAATTGATTCGTGCTTTCCATTCTCGTCTTTAATGTATGATTGGATTCTTAGTTCTCCTTGATAAACTAGGTAGGTTGTATATGCAAGAAATATTGTTATGATTTCACGTTTGATGTTGTTTGATCCCTTTTGCAGATAACCAAGCACCGACGATGGCGAGGACCTGATTATGGAATGTGAAGGATCTAAGGATTCAAGCGAGGAACAACATCAGATCAAGGAATGTGATCTATTCACGATCTGCATGCATTTACAATCTAGGAAAGTAGGCTTTTAATTGTTCCCCGTTGTTACTAGACCCATCCTATGGCTAGAGGGATCGTCTCTGTCCGCAGAGAGGATTTTCCTACATAACATTTAGCCAAATCCATCACCTTTCCATGAACACTCCAACTATAATTATTCATTACAATTTAATTATGGTTAGTTTGATAATGATTGTCCTTGAGCATTTCATTCATTGGTTCTTGCACTCGATCGTGACGTCATTAAATCTTGATTCATTGTTGCATCTCTCTCCTTAGTGAGTATTATTCTACCCTTTATCTCAATTGAGTTTCAATCATGAAATATATGTTTAAACCTACATTTTTTTTTCACTCTAACCCATGGAGTTGACAATTATTTTATTGTAACTCTATAAATTTTGTTCATTTCCTCTGCATCTTGATTTATCCCTTGTCGATTATCTTCTTCTCCTTCCCTGCTACATTCTCTCGTGGGCTTGTCTTTCATTTGAATTGGTTTCCAATGTTTATTTCACCATATAGACCTCTTTTAATTCCTCTGCTCCCCCCTTCTCATTCCACTCTCCCTTTCTACTATATTCATTCTTGTAGGGTTGCTCCGCTTGCAAGTCCTTCTGCTCCCAGGTTTTATTCAACATTGCTGGCATGTTTCTCAAGAATGTAATTCCTCGCAATCAAAGCTCTGGAAGCAAATTTCCTCATCCTCAAACACATGCTTAGGCGATCATGGAAGTTGCAACATGACGTTACAAAGACCACACTCCACACTCAGCTGATAAAAAAATAGAGGGTGTTGAACGAGAAGCAAGAATAGATAGAATGTTTCTCTAGGATATTTAGTTGGAGACGGATTTTATCCAGTAGATCCTCGACAATGGAAACAATCACACCAGGTTCTTAAAATGGGAGTTGAAGACCATAATGTGCAAGTTTCTCATTGAGAGAAATGAGGTTCATGAAGAAATACTCCTCTACATCTATGCTCTGCAAAAACAGGTCAACAATATGGGCCTCAGTATCAACAAGTTTTCCAAGAAACTTTCCAATATAGACCTTCAAAGCAGTGAGGAGAAGAACCTAGCCCCCACTTCAATCTAGGTGAACTCTACCAACAATCAGAAATGAAGTTTATCTTTACTTTTTTGTTCTTAGATTCTTAATGCATTTCTCCTAGCACTACACATAGTCTTCATAGTTATCTTCAATTACAAGCTCTCTCTTGTTTTAACTTGGATGATTGGTTATGTTTTACTCTATTTTAGGATCTCATTATAAAACACCTAACATGCTCTTATATTTTTGGTTTCATTTCCATAGTGGCAGAATAGAAATATGATTTTTGTATATACTTTTGGAAATAATATATGAAGGTGTAATTTACAAAGAAAAATATTAATTATATGGTGTTACTATGACTAATTAATTAAGACATAGTCTAATTATTCCATGTTTTTGTCTTTTTTTGTTGTAATCAAATGATACAATTTTTGGGTGAGATCACATTTTTTTTTGTTTAAATGAAATTTGAAATGCATAAATGGACTCAACGACCTAAAAAACCTTTAAGGCACTCAAATTATGCGGAATCCGTAGTTCAAATTTTCAATTTACACAAATTCCCATAGGATTTCAAATAAAATAAAAATAAGCATTTTATGAATTGTATATTGACTAAATTTTAATATAAGGAATGATTTATTATAATTGTACATAATAACATTTTATTTCATTAAAATAATGATTATATTGTATTATATCATATTTAATAACCAAATGAAATAATAAGTAATATTAATTATAAAGATAATTATTATAATAAATAATATATTTTGGATTAATTATATAATCAATTATTATGATAAATAATATATTTTAAATTCTTACCCTGATAGGGTGGGTGAATAAATTACAAATAGTTGGGCCTGTGGTGGAAGGGACCTATGTGGTTAACGCGTGCAACAATTGTGAAGGGCAGCCAAGATAACTGGCGTCAAGAGTTTCGAAGCCTCAAGAAGGTGGGAATGAGTTATAAACCCTAGATGGTGTTTGGTTTTCTCTTCTCGTGGTTCTTTGGCATGGGAGATAATAGAGGTGGCATAATTGACGTTAAGTATGCACAAGCCACGAAATTGTGCATGTTTGTTCAACTGGTAAATTGTGCCTTTATTGTTGTTTTTGGTTGGGGACAACTACAAAGAGTGTTGGCTTGGAAACTCTTTTGTACAGTGTGGGATCTTGGGGAGAGTGTTGGAGGTAGTTTGCAATGCATTCACTTCTTGCTGACAGGGGTTGATGTGGTGTTGGTCAAGTTGGTGGAGCCCGGTCGACAATTTGTATTCAACAAGCCTAGAAACACTCTAGTATGTTGGTTATTGTGGAATTTGGTTTGGAAGAGTCTATTATTTGTCTTAGTGTCATTAGAATGTCACTTGTGTGGTTTCATATTCTTGTATTGGTGTGGCACCTCCCTAGGGATATAATTTAAGCTCGGGCACTCTGGGCACTGGCGTCGTGGGTGTTGGGTGGTGGGAAGTTAGAGCCCGACTTGTCATAGTGTTCCTCATGGGGGATATTGTCCTTTGGTAGTCTGTTATTTCAATTCCCCATAAGGGTGTGGGTTTTGTCATGAATTTGAGTGTGGATTTTGGACGCTTGAGTAGAGAGGTGGGACAATTCTTGTGCATGTAGGTTAAGACTTCAAGGTTTATTGGAGCGAGTATTTTGTTTGCTCTATATAAAATTTCTATTGTAGGTGATTTGTTGCTAATTTGGAGATGTTGAGGCAACGAGGTCAGGCCCAAAGATGAATGGGGCATCACGGCTAGCCAGCACACAGGAATGAACTGGCGGACATTGTTGAGGATGAGGGGGTGGTGGGCGCTAAGTTGGTGGAGGATTTGGCCTAGGATCAATTTTAGTCGCCAGGTCATGTTGACCAACCACCCTCCATGGATTCCCTTGATATGTATATGAGAAGGATAAGGGTGACCTTAGAGGGAATGAGGCAACAGAGACACAATGATCATAATGAAGTCATTTCATTTTTCAATGAATTGCAGCAAGACCAGTGGGAAATCCTTGATCACCTAGCATCTTTGCAAAGGATCCAGAGGTGCACCAATGATAGACTTGATGAGATGAAGGCTCACCTTGCTCATGCGGAATTACATGCCCATTGTGACCCAGGTCGGGCCTGTTGCTCCAAGTGTTGGTTACGCACCTGATTTCACACATTAGTATGTGATGATTGTTAGGTGTTTATTGATTCTCTATGTTTTTTGGGCTATATGGTCATTGTGTTTCTAGTTATTATGTAAAGCATGTCAATTTCTTATAAGTTTTTTTTATCACTCTCCTAGCTAACAAATTTGGTTGAAGTGAGACTAGGAGAGCAAGGGTCTTCATGTATATCCTTTGTATATTTTTTACTAGTTAATAGAAAATTTTTGTTGAGAATATATATATATATATATATATCACTATAGATTTGTTTTAAGTGAAAATCTATTGAGCATTGAAAGATTAAATCTTTTGAAGTGCAAACTTCTTTTACAATGTAAAATATGGAAAAAGGTTTGCATGTCAAGAGATTTGATCCCTCTTAAGTGATAGATTGAGCTTAAGTTGGATCTATGTTGCTTATATATGTGTTTGTTTATTTCATGTGTCAACTCCTTGTGAAGTATTCCACATCTCATTGAGCTTGAGTAACACATTAATAAATGTTTTAAACATAAGAATTTTTTTTGTAATTAGTTTCTTAACACACCAATAAAATGTTTTAAAAACAATAAATATTTTTTTAATTACTATATATAATATATACATAGTTGACATTGAAATCTTTTATTAGTGGACATTTAAAATACTTTATTTATGCCCACATTATCCATATTAAAATGTTTTTCTAATATTAATGTATTTTTAAATAGACATCTTTCTTTTTTAAAAAGTATGGAAAATAGAAAGCATATATCCATGGAATAAAATCTTTCTTTGTTACTAATGTTTTAAAAAAAAATGCTCTCTCGCTTCCAAAATATATATGTATACATACATATATAGTTAATATTGAAATATTTTACTTAATATGCATATTGAAATACACAACTCCTAGATACTAAGAAGAAAAAAATAACTAAATACTTTTATTTTTAATTGTTTTTTCTCTTTTTGTACAAGATAAAAAATTATTTTGTATAAGGTGGGCAATAAAATATTTTATTTATGGTAAAGATTAAAAAATATTCTCTCTCTCATCTTTATATATGTTGGGCACCTAATCCTCTATGGGTAGGTCTAGAAGGCGAATGGACAAAAGGAGTCCAAGAGACCACTTAGAATGTGAAAACAAGGGTCACCTAATGTATTATATATATGCATATTTGTGAATAATAATGCATCTCATGCTTATCTTTCCTATTTGTGTGTGTTTACCATAGTTGAGTTCAACATGGTATCAAAGCGCTAGATTCAGAGGTCCTCGGTTTAAGCTTCTCCTTGAATAGCGTTGGCGTGTACAATTCTGAATATCAATTCAAAAGTTATCCCTGCTGTCTCTTCCCATCAGCGAGGTTCCTTCCTACATTACTCAAATTAGAACCATTGATTTTATGTTGTAGTGATTTCAGTCATTTCTTTGCATTTGTGAAGAGTTTTTCCTTTGTCAGCTACTTCCTTGCATGGTCACTGGTAGTAATTAATATCAGTTTTCTAACTTCTTTGTCAGTTGGGTGCATTCTACTGTCTGGTCAAACCTGTCTCTATTCAAGTGTGTGTTTCTTATGCTCCCCAACGATGCATTTCATACCTATCACTCACCTCTTCACTTTCCCTCGACACCATACTGCGCACACTTTTGTTACACCTCGGCATTTGACTGTGTATCACACCACCGGTTACACCTTTATATATCACAACGTTTTGTTATATACTGTCATAAAATCGCCACTTCGCAGCCACCTTCGTGGCTCTCGTGGCTCCCTTGGCACCGATTCCCATACTCTTGGCACGCATTCCACCAACACTCCTCGGCTTACTCCTACAATCCACCGATCCACGCAGTAACTACTCCATATACGTAGTTTCATAGCGAATACGTAGTCCCACTGCAGTGGTATCACCGTGGCTCAACATGCTTGCTACCTCTCAGCCTCACCTCCCCACCTGTGCCCCTTGCAGACTCCTCTCGGCACTCCACACCTGTGTACATTACACCAAATTTGAATATTGCAGTGTCTCTGGATACTGCTCCATTACCTAGCCAAGCCTCCTCTACGCTCACCTACCCAATAACTCCTTCGTGGTCTTTCCCATGCTCCTCATGCAGTCCTACTCCCTTTGACTGTTCACTTTGTCTCCCCGGGTCATTGACACACCCACCTGGAAGAATACACCTCCCACAACATCGACCTCAATTTCTTTCAACCAAATGAGGGTCGACGTTGTATTCCTCTTCCAGTTATGCAATTGCCGGAATCAAATTTAGCTCTTTAATTATTCATTTGGCCTAAGATTGAGGGAACCTGACACAGCCTGTCGGTGAGAACAACCAAGGGTCAAGAAGACTGTCGGCCTCGAAGAACTCAGTCATCATGCCAGATATTTTCACCTTTAACACAAACATGTTGCAAATATGTTCTACTTCTTCTTCGAGTCATGGGGAATGAAAAAAAAAATTCTGTTGTTGGTGGGCTTATGCATATCTCCATCATTTTCCGATTTATGGCTCCCAACGAGTGCCATTACGTCGCCACTTCCATCTCCCCTCACGTAGCACTGACCTCCTCTTCGGGTACTGGTCCTTCTCCTGTAGATCTTGTCTTTGCTCCTCGGCTTCGATCCCCTCCATCACCTAGTGCACGTCCTCATCCACACTTATTACACACAATCCACGCTTAGTACACATTGATTTCTTCACAAAATTCGTCCATTTTTATTACGCAGCAGTCGGACTCTCAGCTCTCCGACCCCAAGAACACTCTGATCCCTTTGTCCCTCGCAACCGTTCTTTATTCCCTTGTCTCCACAGAGATTCAAAATCATATTGTTTCAAGTTATATGTCCTCGATCTAGCAGAGAAATATACAATTACCGACTTAGAAATTAGCTATAAATTCGGTCTTTGCATAATTCCCACATGCCTGAAGCAGTTTGATTTCATCATGGGGTTGATTTCATTTACTATAATATCCTTGAAGAAGATTTCTTTTCATCTAAATTTCAGTAGGATATAGACGGGTATTCAATAGTAGAGTTCGAGCCTGCACTTCTCTATTATAGAGGGTTAGATACACTTGGTTTTTCGGACCCTTCTCAGAGCATGTAAGAGAACAACGACTTCATGAAATTATAGAACTGAAGATCATCCACAAGCTTGCTTCGATAGCCTTGTTGTTTGAAAAAAAATGGTATGTTTTGTTAGATTCAATGTTGGGTAAACAAGACATAACCTCAATGAATTCTTGAGGATGTTTGGCTTTATTTAAAAACAAAGATGTATGGCCATTGAGATACGATTCTTGTACCTTTATTTGAGAATTTTATATTTCCTTGGATTTTACCGCATTGGTAAGAATCATTGATAGTGAATCATCTAAGATTTTGAATCTCTTTTTTTTGAATTTGAGTGGTTTATAAAATGGCTAAACTTGAGAATTTATTAGAGTTGTTGAAAAATCTAATGGCGTCTACCACTGAAAGTACAGTTGAAATAAACAAGGACACCCTTTCTGATATTCAAACATGTTTACAAGATGCACATGACAAGATTGAATTTTTGCAGCTTGAGTCACAACTACAACTAGATGAGCTTCAATAAAAGAGTCATCATTTTGAACTTGCTTTTGTTCAGAACATTGAAACAAACTACCATAAGCAGCGAGTTGATTCACATTCAATGCCCATTTTAAGAGCAGATTTGTATGCAGATGCAGAAGCTCAGGTTCCACCTCACAAGCCCATCATCAGACGTTGGGAAGAGCTTGTTCATAACAAGAAAATAACATGTCTTGGATATGACAAGGATGTGTCCTTTCATATTCCAGACTATTCAAGATTTCTTTATGACAGTTCACCTTTAGCTGTTCTAGATTCTTCTCCTCTTCCACATCAGCAACAATAGATTGTAAAATGCCAACATTGTGACCGAGTTGGCCACATGAAAAATAATTGTTTCGATCTTCACCCATGCAAGCACTATGGTCATCACACTTACTCTTCACACAGATGCTTCAAAAACAAGCCTCCTGCAAGAACAAAGATTCATCTTGGATGGATCGCTTCTTGGCAATGGGCATCAACAACCAAGAAGATGTTTCAGTCACATGTTAGAAATTGTTCTAGAGTATTGAACAGTCTTGCAGTTGAGTTTTCGCCATCATCTTGCCTTGTATCTGACAGGGGGGAAATGATGGTCATCTACAAGCTTCAAAGCCACATCAAGCGAGCCTGAGCCACAACCTGTCATTCCAGATTCATAGTTGTAGCCAGAGGCACAAATGCCCATGAGCATGCCTTTGGTTGTTGGTCAGCCTTAAACCATCTATGTGAGGTTGATATCCTTCCTCTTCAAAGAATTCAGGACACTTCCTCTAGCAGAAGACTTCAGCTTCTTGCCAATTTTGGTAGAGTTCCAGGAAATGCATCAAGTAGTCCAGAGTTGGTGGTCATCCTTAAACCATCGCAGGTTGTAGACCTCCCTTCTTATAGGTTGAAGGTCTCCCTATTCAAAATATGAGGAGCACTTCCTCTAGCAGAAGACCTCAACTTCTTTCCATATTTGGAAGAGTTCTGGGAACTGCACTAAGCATTCTAGTGTTGGTGGTCATCCTTAAACCACCTCTTTGTGCCAACATTTCAGAGAGCTCATTCAACCTAAGTGCTGCCATGCATACTTTGCCATTTTGTATCACAGCTCTCTTCTTGGACTCACAGATACCCCTTTGGATTAATGGGGGGAATGTTGGGAGCCTAATCCTCTATGGGTAGGTGTAGAAAGCGAATGGACAAAAGGAGTCCAAGAGACCACTTGGAATGTGAAACCAAGGGTCACCTAATGTATTATATATATTCATCTTTGTGAATAATAATGCATATCATGCTTATCTTTCCTATTTGTGTGTGTTTACCATAGCTAAGTTCAACAATATATATTTTGAAAGATTGGTTAACATAGATATTCAAATATTTTGTTCAAATTTTCCATTGAAATATACACATCTTGTGTAAAATAAAAATTTAAAAATCCTTTTTACTTCAATTCATATATCTCTCTATATACAATTATATTACTTAATATGAAAAATAAATTTTTTTTTAATGGACACTCAAATATTTTTTTGTTACTAATAAATTTGTTTGAGTATCACATGTCAACTCTATGTTGAGCAAGACAAATTATAATTTTTTTATTATCAATTACTTTATCACTCTATATATAAAAAGTTATGTTACTTATGGTGGAAATTAATGCATTTCATTTATGGGATAGAAAAATTATTATTATTATTTTTTTTTGTCGGTCAAAGTCGAGTTTATATTATCATATCAAAATAAAAATTTACAGTAGAAGCAGCAGAACTGTATTACATTCAGGCAACCCAGAAGGCATGTAGTGTCTAGAAAGACTTGGGTGTTTGCCAAGGCATATGATACTCTTGGTTATTAGCCGCACAAAATTACAAAACAACCAAAACGGAATTTTCATCATGGAGGATGGTGTAGGGGACCTGCCAGAGGAGCTGCGAAGAGACGTCCATGATTGTGCATGTGGTAATTGATATGGTCCACTTGGGCCTCTAGAGCTCGAAGGTGGTCATGAGAGCGCCTCAGAAGATGGCGCAAACTATCCAGAGCTTTGAGGATCTCATTCTGCAGGTTTTGAACAGCATTAATGTAGGCCACAATTTCATTACAATCATCATATATTTGTTCACGCAAAGTTTCCAGGTTGAGCTGGATCTGCTGGAGTTGGGAAGAAATTTCTTCAAGGGTGGCCAAAGCCTCAACCTAGCACAGTGATTGAGTTGGAGAAACTTCCATGGTCGCCGAAGAATGTTGACTCTTAGTAGATTCCGAGTGTGAACTGGAGTCCCCAGATACCTGGAAATTTTCCATGCCGTGTGCAAGACCTCCATGTCGTGCCCGACCTCGCTTACGTGACATGTATTCATCTACCACTCCCTCAACCTTTGCTGGGTTGCATAGCCAAGTCACTCTGGGTCCAGCAACTCCTAAAACCAACGCACCACCCTTGCAACCTCGGCGGAGTTTATCACTGACCACTTCCTGAGCGTCATAGATGAGAGACACAATACTACCACCAACCACAACACTACCCTCATATGAGGTGAAAAAACGCCACCACCCGCAGATGTTAATTGCAGGAGAGCCTGAATGCTCAATAAGCCCAAGTCGAAACCACCCTAGGGCTTGGCTAGTGAAGGAATCTTCCTGTGTAGTCCACGAAATATCTTCTGGCGCCTAAGCTGAACACCAGAACCACTCGTCCAGAGCCTCTCCCTCCACTGATAATTCACCCTCACCGCCTTTGCTCATCTCCTGATGCAACATGCGCTTTCCGTTGCTAGGATTCCTCCCAGTTGCTAGACTCTTACCACTGCTACCTAGCTGAACTTGCACCCAGCTCGTCTCTTGCTAGCGAAGCTCAAGCCAAGGCTTGAGAGCTAGCTTCTTCTCGTCTACAAAAGCCAAAGCACCAACCTTCACCATCGTCCGCGGATACCAAATGGGATGGCTCACGTTTTTTGCGCCCTTAACTAAAATCACCGCTGCCATAGGATCACCTGTCCTGAGGCCCATTACCGCTCGAGCATGGGAGGATGGTGAGTCAGTGGGTGCATGTCTGAGGGCCGGTCAAGCCTTAACTGTCCGCTTCCCACTTGGCTCTGTGATTGGACACCCCCAGTGGGGATAAATTCTTTTTATTATTAATATCATGTTACATATTGAAATAATTTTTGTTTTTAAATTTCTTAAATGTAGATATTATTTTACTTCCTTTAATGTAATGTTACGAGACAACATCTCCCTCATACTTTATCGTAGAGCACCAACACAAATTTTAAATTAGTATATGAAATCCTCTTGTTTGTGAGATAAGAAATATGTTCTACAAAGGAATTTGATTACTAAATATATATTATATCCTTATGTGATTTAAACTCTTAATCCTTTAAAAGCAAATACATATTCACAACATATTTTAAATTGTTCAAAGCATTGAATTATTCTTCTTTAAAAATTTAGCATTCCATGATTTTCCTTACATAAATGCATATAATATAGTTATGCAGATAAGAGTGACTATTTTTAAATAAGGCTTCAAGGATTTTAGTCACAAATCAAAGGCTGAGATATATCTTAAAAGTAGTTATGCATTTTTTACCTTTTTAATTAAATTGATTAATTAAAAAAATGTGGCATGTGAATATGACTATAGTGTTTTGGGCATGTGGTATTAATATGACATGATATTGATCCATGGTATTGTAACAAAACATATTTAAAGTTGGGTGAATCTCCATGATTGAGAATCTTATTGCATATATATATATTTAAATATATATGTTTAATTCATATATTGTTTTTTTTATAATTAATAACAATAATAATTTAAAATTATATATATATATATATATATATATATATATATATATATATATATATATGAAAAATTGATCAGAATGGAGCGAACAGGCGATAGGGTTCCAGCTTTAGGGTTTCTTGGTTTCTCCGTTGCCGCTACCCACAGGAATGCGCATCAATGGAAGGACTTACCTATTTCGCGGGCCACTGGCCGCAAAATACCACTGCAGATGGAAGGAGGACCCGCGCGGGCGGGCATCAATTTTCGATGTCTGGGATTTCGATTACCTTTGACTATGGCTTCAATCCACTTCTCGATCTTCAGATGTCAGGGAAATTCAACTACACTAATGCCTCTCGACAACAGAAAGGAAATAAGACACAGTTGTCGGGCAGTCAAGTGTTATTTGTTGGTATGGTTGATATGAGATGGTCTGTTATTCGACAAGAGGTTCGACAAGGAAAGTCTTGGTTGGTTGTCAGCAGCTTGCTGGCTTGTACACTTTGATAACCCCTTTGTGTGGACGGCGGCTCCTCCAAAAATAGTTTCGGGGGTTTGGATCCCCTATATTTACCTTGAGACAGACGGAATCACGTTGGGCATCTGCTGGTTCCACCAACTATGGAGGCATATGGAAAGAACCTCGATACCGGTTCAGCATTTTCCGCCCCCAGATAGTAGCGCCTACCCTGTTTCATGGCAGACATGACCTGTTTTCACATGGGATCCATCAACACAAAACGAACACCCCATTGCAGAAGCACCCAGAAACGGAACCGGCGAGAGAAAAAATAAGGGCAACGGAAACCACGCATTAGGTAACCTAAAATAGTTTTCAAATATTTATTAGATCCCCTGTGGGGAAAAATATAATACTGTGGATAGATGACATGGAGCAGGTGATAAAACTGAAACAAAAAATCAAACAATCCCAGGGATACCCAACTCAACTACAATGATTGATTTATGAAGTCAGAATACTTCAAGAATACAGATCCCTAAAGGAATACTCCAAAGTTAAGGCTCAACCATTATCCTCAACCTACCACTGAGATGAGGAGGAACAGAGGAATAGGAAAAATCCAAAAGCCTTGGTGGAGTAGGGGGAGGCAACACCTCACAACAACAAAACAATAAAGGAAGGCCCTCCTTCAAGAACATACTACAGGGGAATAAAAAAGCATCCTCCCCCACAGAACCAGTGGGAAACACCCCTAGCCCTTACATAGTAGAGAAACTAAACCATACACCTGAACTGGCCATAGACATACGTAAGTTTGATGAACATCGCAACACATATGAAGCCCAAGAAATTGTATGTCGATTCAATAGTTTTTCCCAAACCAATGGACCTATTTCATTGGATATTCACAAACTGGAACATGGAATGCGAAATACATCTCTGTTCCAAAGGATTCTTCATAGTTAAATTTCAACACTCGGAAGTTAGAGACTTCATACTCTAGGAGGGACCGTGGTTTTGGGGATCTACGGGAATTTACATTACCCCATGGTTCCCGGATTTTGACGCAAACACTATGGTAGTTTCTAGAATGCCAGTTTGGGTCCGGGTGTACAACCTCCCCCTACATTTCTGGAATGTCTGTGTCCTTGAAGGCACAGGGAACGTCATTGGGAAATACATCAAAACAATACACAACGACTGGAGGAGAGAATCTACACTTTCGCACATATTTGTGTGGAAATTGATCTCAGCAAAGGATTACCAGAAAGCATTCAGTTGTTACATAAAAAAAAAAATGGATGCAACACTTAGACTATAAAAACACTGTCTTTAGATGCAAAATTTGCAGGCAGACCGGTGATCTGCAAAATACCTGTCCTGAAGCAAAAATAGATAACTGAAGAAAGAAGAAGGCGGAGAAAGGACCCAAAGGTTGGAAATTTCCTCCTTGTGATCCAGAGGAGGAGACAGAAGAAGAAGCAAAAGAACCCACTCCCAATGGGAACAATTAGTCAAGAATTGTCTCGGATGCACAAGAAAAAGAACCACGGGATCCTTTTGAAATACAAATACACCAGGACACACCTGCAAAGGAACCAGTGGCAACAAAAATTGGTGGGAATAAACGGCATCAGTTATCAGACACCTCTAACTCGGACAAGGACGATGGAGCATCTATAGCTGAAAATCAACTCGCCCTTGTCTCCCCCCCCATCATCTCAAAGAGCATGGTGAAAGGTAGGAAAAAAAAAAGAGAATAACTTAGTTTTTCTCCTCGTTTGTATATTATTAGTCTCTTGTATGAACTTCGAACATCAGTCATAGCTAGTTGTTGGTCATTTTCTTAGTTGATGCAACATGTAATTTTGTTTTCATTAATGAAATTACGACTTTTTCCTTGGAAAAAAAAAATAATATATATATATATATATATATATATATATATATAATTTGAAATTATTATTATTAATATTATTAATTAAAAAAATAAATTAATATATGATTTAATTTTGACAATGTAAAATATATCATAAAATAAGGGCTTAGTCTAACTAATAGACAAAATGTTTATTTTTGCCTGAATTTGGCAATTTTTACTAAGATTGTGATTTCTTATTTTTTTTAAATGCACTTTTGAATGCATAGATGGATTTAGCACCCTACAAAAAAAACCTTGAGGTAATAGACCTTTGCAAATTAAACAACTTGAATTTACAATTTTTAAAAATTTATACTGGATTTTGCACAAATTGACCAAAAAAAAATTCATTTTCAATTTGACTAAGCATAAAAAAATATTTTAATGTATAATATTTTAATTTATAAAATTGTATTATTTTTAAATGTCTTTTGTTATAAATTTCCATATAAAACAAGTGTAATATGCAATGTTGCTTAATAGTCGTCTCTTATGATCCCGGATGCGAGTGTTCATCAAAGCTGATAAGTGGGCGGGTTTTGGGTTGGAAAGTGGCACAGCCACATGGCCACCCACAGGTCTCAGCGACAGGCATTAAATTTCTCCAACCGCTCCCACACTCACAACTTAATTCAACCCATTTTCTGATGCCATTGCCATTCCTTCAAAATGAATGTGCAGGGTTGTCTTCCTCCTCCACCTGGTTGTTTTCCTCCTTTGTCTGGTCGTCTTCCTCCTTTGCCTCAGCCTCTAAGATGCAATTGGCCCCCTGGAATCGCGGAGCCAAGCTCCCGCACGCCTACAGAGCGATGTTGCAGTCTCCTCTACTACATTGAGGTGATCCCTAGCCTCTATTTCTCGCAGAGCGTTCTCTGCTGTCTGAATTTCACCTTGGGGGACAGCTTCACCCCTGCTTCAGCGCCCTCGGCCCCTTGGATCCATCATCCTGTTGCTTCTTCGGCTCAGAGTACTCACCCTCCCCACTACTCCACCATGCCTTGTCTTCGTCACCGCATGCGCTGTAGACGCGGTAGTAGCAGAGAGCGAACCACTCACTCCTCTCCCTCGTCCCACTCTGACACTACTCCCTCCTCTCTGGAGCATTCTCATGGACGTTATCCAGCCACTTGAAGTGGGCGTGGCCGTGATGGAACTTCAGGCTAGTATCGTTCACCTACTCTGCATACTCCTGCCACGACCATAACCCCACCGCTGCCTCGGCTGGAAACGACTGCCTCTCTGCCTTCCACCCATTCGGCTTAATTTCACTTCCTGTGCACCCTGGACCGCCTGTGTGTCACTACTACTATCATTGTTTCCTTCAAAGAGGAACCTACCAGTTTGGTTTGCCTCCGCCCTAGAAAATTTCAGAAATTCTCCAACCAAAGCACTCCTTCTGCAGCCGAGAAGAGTGACCTTGCTTCCAGCATCCGCAACAAAAGTTCCGACAGTAGTAGTGATGAATGGAAGAGCGGCAAATATGTTCCTAGCAAAGCTCGTGATACCAAGGAGCCCCGGACTGCAAAGGACGCCACCCACGACAAGCGAGCAGACGACACCGATGAGTACAAGTGTCTAATTGTGGAAGAGACACCTCCCTCTCCAAATGACACCTAAGCTCTCAAGTTCTGTCTGGATTATGGTTTTTGGTTCCAAGGTTTTTGGGCATGTTTATTTAGTTTCTGGTTTCAATGTTTATTTAAGGTCTGCAAACAATTATCAATTTTCCATGTGTAACGATGGTTTCCTCTCTATAGGCAGTGAAAAAACTACTTATTGGACTGGTTTCCCCTTTGTGGGTAGTCCCAATTTTGATATTTTTGAGAATTATGCCTTCGAAATAGGCTAGGACTGCAAAGGCCCGAGCCTTCTTGTATTTTTATGTTACATTAATAGAAAGTAGTCTTATTTAAAAAAAAAAATAGTCGTCTCTTATGTAAAAAGTAAATGATAATTTAAAATTATATATATATATATATTCCCGTGGAAAAAAATCTTTTATTTTTGTAACGAACCTCATTCTTCACTAATTTTTTTTTTTTTTAACGCATTAATTCCCTTTGTTAGCAATAGCGCATACCTTTAGAAGGTTCACCCTTCATGTTTGCTATATCAGCATAGTTTAATTTATTTCATAACAATTTACATTTGTATACATAATGGTAACAAATTGCCAAGAATGTTATCTTTAGACTTGCTATCTTTCTTTTAACTCTCCTTTTGAAATTTGACCCCTATCTTTCTCTTGAGACCATTAAAAGATTTGTTTCTCTATGGATTTATGGTCACTTTTATACCCAAAGGTCAATTATGGTATTTATTATAGAGTTTCCATGGTGTATACATTTCTACTCTTATGGATTTATAAAATTTGTTTGCACCCATATTATAAATCGTGACTATGGTCACGTTCTATCCCATGCTATAGGATTTCTAAACCATATATTTCAACGTGGGCCACTATATTATCCCTCACGGTGAATTTGATCTTTCATAACAACGTTTATTGCAACGAATGCTCTGCTCTAACGTGTCATATGTGGTGTTCAAGTACTATAGATATAGTGATATATTGTTCCATCGTTTCATGTCAACTCACTTAGGGTAGTTAATTTGTCTGACATGTATTAAATTCGATTTTCGTTGGAATTCGATGCACGTACCTTCGCATTAATGTTCTATTCCCTCTCGGATTCTCGAATCTAGATCTGTGGTATTTTATATTGTTTTAATGGTGAAACACCGAGCTTGGTTAAATGCTATTCCTGTGCTGGTACGTTTGGCATTTAATGAGAAAGGCTTTGGGTCATATCATTCAAACACTCCTCCATCCGTGTGTAGACCGACCGATGGTTGCCACTTGGACGATTGGATGCGTTTAGGGTTTATGACTCCAGATTTTATAAAACTCACCGTCTCACGCCGAGTTTATTTCTTCGCTCTCCATTCTCAGAGTGCGTTTCTTTTGGCTTCTTTCCCCGGGGATGCGTATGTGTCATCTCTGCTCTATGGCGAGAACTTTGTTCAAGTTGGCGCCTCATCCCTCCTTAACCAAGGTATGGTATTCGTTCCAGAGCTTATTTGGCACAGGCATCGAGTTTTTCCAAGGTATTAAGGATTTGTATTTTGTTTTTACCACAATTATTACTTAAATCAAGACGTCTGGAATACTATGGCGTAATATAATAATACAATCATTTTCATGCATTTCTGTGATTCATATTTGGATAGATTGATGGTAATCCCAAAGCGCCTATGCTCGTTACACAGCCCATACGGCTTCGTTTCATTTGTTTTCATGTGTTATGAATTGTTCTACGTTTTTTTTTTTTTTTGTTCTACGTTCATACATTGCCTGATACGATTAGTGTGTTAATTTGTTTGACATCATCTCGGCATGGGAACGTACCTCCGAGTCTCTATTTGGTTTCAATAGGTTGTATATGATTTGATTTTTACGCGTATGTCACAGATATTTCTGCTCTAACCAAATCGTTTTATGCTAACCCTCGTCGTGCATCCTACAGTAGATACACGATGCCTGTGTGTCTATTATATATATTTTTTTTCGATTAATCTGAGGTTGTTATTTTGTCCTCAACACTCGTCCGACACTACCATGTCATCCATGAAATGGTGAAACGCTTTCTCCTTTTATGCGTTCGAAAATGCGCACTTCCTCAATTTGTTTAGGTACAAATATGCTCTGTTATTTGGTTTAATGTTATCGTAATTATTATTTGAGTATGCACTCAGGGTTTATTAATTTTTGCTTCTGTTGGTAATTCGTCAGGACTTTCTCATTTCACCCTGACTATCTCTCTCAGGTGAGAACAACTACTGAAACTCCCTTCTTTCCTTGGATTATTACCTTAAATTTAATATAGCTATCGTTTATTTATATCGACTTGTTTACACATAGCCTCACGACAGTCTCTAACTCATTCTGTTGTCATGTAGGTACACAGGTAACTGACATTATTAGAATTTCCATTGAGGTTATTTGCCGAGCTATTTCTTGTGACTTTTAGGAGTTAACGATCGTTTTACTCCTATTCTAGGTCGGTATTCACTGGTTATTCTCGAGAATGAATGAAGGGCTTACCACAGAACTTTTTTTTCCGTATTCTAGTTCAGTGTAGACTGCAAATCGAATCTCTTGAGATTCGTACATTTTAATAAATTTTGAAATATACCCTGTGTTGAAAGTATAGGGTTGGGTATACTCTAATAAAAAATGAACATTATTACATTATGTACTACTATTATTTTATGGACTCAAATATTTTTATATGCTTCCTTTCCAGATATACATATGTTCTTAACTGAGTAATCTTTACTCTGTAGAGGGTCATCATTCTTTTTGTTCGCTATGCATAACATTAATTCAATGAAATTCCTGTAACTGAAATTACTATCTCAGCTAAAGTGTAACTCTTTATTTTTGGCAATTACCTCACCACGATCTTAGAAATCTCAATTTGGTGGTTTTTTATAATTATCCCCACTACATATTCCAAAGATTTTCCATTGTTCATGCTATTTTTAAATTATAATGATCTGCTGATATATAAACAGTTGGATTTTACTATTGACATTTCACTACTATATCAATAGTAGGAAATTGTCAAATTGATTAAGATCTCATGCTTACACCTAGTCTGCATGCAACTCATCTAGTTAATAATTTATCTAACAATTAGAAAGATAGCGATTAAATAGAATGAAGAAATTTCTTATATTACTCTTTTTGGCATTATGGTATTATTAATTTCTTTAGTGTTGTTCAAATTTTCTGTTTGAATATATATATAGTTCTGTGAACTGATATTGGTTATTGTTCAGCACAGATTTTTCCTTTTTGCAATAGTTTGCCAGAAACACAAGCATACTCCTCAGAAATTTTATATCTGTAATGTTTGTACAGTACCTAATGTTTACATTTTCTTTCAATTCATAAATAATCTTCTAAGTCTGGATTCCTGGCTCACATATAATTAAGTTAATAATTTCACAGAAGCAGCTTAAAGTTAAAATCTTAATGGATTATGGGAGTAATATAAATCTCCAGATTTAAACCAGCAACAGGTTTAGAGCTTTTGGATGATTTGCCCCATAATTCTTATTCCTACAACTCTACAGAATTGAGAGGATTAATTTCTTATCAATAATTTTGTTAAATGTATGGAATATCAAATTCAGATTTAAAATAAAATAACATACACAGTCATAAATCACACAATACATTAGCAAAAAATTCAACCATACACAAACATTCTAGGCATACCACTTCTGTAATTGACCAGTCCTCCCAACCTTAGAGTTCCTCTATCTCCAGAACTCACCCCCGAGCTGAGATCATCTCCAAGAACATACCAACCCCCAATCTGTTCTGGAATAGCTTATTTAAGCTTTTGCTCCCCAAAGCCTCTTTCTAATTCTGCGTCTAGAATTACAGGATGCTTTTCTTCCTGTTTGCCTAAGCTTCCCTTATTTAGGGACTTTTAAAGTTGCTCTCTGCTTTTCCCAGATTTTTACCTCTTCCCAACTACTCTCCACCTCATTGGGGAAAACTAGATTTTTCCTCAAAAATCTAATTTAGAAATAAATTCTTTCAAGGATTTTTGAAATATTTTTGGGGAAAGTCTTAGCCTCTTTCCATACCTCATGGATTTGGCAAGTGATCTCATAATTCTCATTTGGTCAATATGTACAGAATTATTTTATTTATTTTTCATAATTAAATACTTAATTACATTCACACAATACTTATCCATTGGGGTCCAATCCCCTTTGGATTAAAGTTCAAATGTCTAGCTTGAAGGAAACATAAAACTAGGGGTGTTACCATTTTTGTTAAAAATAACAGACCGGCCCTTACTTGGGTTATTACAATGCTCCTTGAGCTATTTTGTACTCTTTTTAAGAGTTTTTCATTACCTTTACTGATTTACAACCAAAAAAATAAATTATGATCCTCTTCTTCTTAAAGAATTTTAACTCCATCCTTGGTGTGGAATGGCTTCTATATGTTGGCAGCTTACTGTTGTACTCGAACGGACTTGTTAATCACGTTAATCAAAAAAGGGGCTAAAACGTTGTAGTATATGAGGGATTGTATTGTCCCTTTCTTATAAATTGCTTCTTCCATTGACATTTACGGATTTATCCGGAGTTTCATATATATATATATATATATATATATATATATATATATATATATATATATATATATAAAATTTTAAATTAATATAATATTAAAAATTTAACATAATAAGAGTTTCTTGATAAAATTAAAATAAAAATTTATAAAATATTTTGATTTTGAAATGAGTTATGGTTTTTGGGCAATTGGTATTGATAAGTCATGTTATTGGCCCATAGTATTGTGACAAAGCCTATTTACAAGTTAATAATATCCATGGTAAAATGAGAGTAAATATCCATATTTAAGAATTTTGTTATTGTAAGTATCAAGTTTTAATTTAAACAAGTGTGGATTAGTACTTGCCTCTTATGCAAATGTAATTGATAATTTTAAATTATATATATATATATATATATATATATATATATATATATATATATAGTGATGATGGTGATGATGATTAACGTCCACTAAGATCATCAATGTGGTCTATCAGATCTTAAGAAAGCAAGAGATTAATTGTGACTCTTCAATGTTTTATTTCTATGATCAAAAAGGAGGAAAGAAGTTCTCCAAGATCCCTATAGTTTTGTTGACTTAACAAATCAATGGAAATGCGAACGGATGTGAATAAGATCAAGGCGATCTAAGAGAAAATGTTTTTCATCTTAAACCCTATTAGTATCACAAAGGTAGCATATTTTTTCATCCCAAGGTGTTCTAGTTTCACTTTGAATCTCATGTGCATTAGTTCTTATCTTTGCAATGTTCATTTTCTTCTTAGCACTGTTCAAGACCAAAAGAGAATTTTGGTTAGCAAGGGTGGGGTTGATCACCTCCTTATAATACCTTAGCTTCCTTTTCCCTCTAGCTCCTTATCATCCCACAATTTACCCTTAAATTTGGAAGTAATAGTGTTTTTAATACTATGCTTATTCCCCAATGGTTGAGTCAAGACTGGGCATCCTTATGCCATCCACGCTTGAGACAGAGGCAGGGGGTTTATATAGAGTTAGAAGAAATTTTAGGGAACCTCTTGGCTTCCATGTTGTAAAGCTTCTTCTTATACATCAAATACATAAACATAGTCATGCTTTTAATGGGGGAAAGGCTAGCTTCAATCAAGAGGATATGATATGGAATATTTCCTTTAATATTGAGGTTGTAGGTTATGAATTATTTTTAAATCATCTCGATCTTCCTCCAGGAATCTCTTGATATACTGTGTCCCCAAACCTCATATCCATACAAAATAACAAGGGTGACAAGAGCCTCAAAGAGGAACCTTTTTTTACTCCAACTCTAAAGATCGATCAACTTACAACTGTTTTCAAGCTCATAATAATCTTTCCAACCTCCAATAATCCTTTTCTCAATATTATAGTTTTAGTTGAGTTGATGATGGATGTCAATACCTAAATATTTGTATGAAGAAAGTTTCTCCAAGTAATTGTTATCATAGATGAAACTACCAGGATTGATCTTTTTGGATTTAATTATAATGACTTTATTCTTGTCGGTATTAACTATCATACCCATATTGGAGTAGTAATCATGGAGGATATTAAGCTTCTTGTCGATATCATCGTGGATTTTGGCTAAAAGAACGATATCGCCAACATAAAGGAGAGGAGTAATGAACATACTAGTGAGCTCAGGGCCATTTCATCTCGCAGTTTCCAAACACTCTTCTAGCTTATCAATGTAAATGCAAAAGAAAAGGTAGGAGATAGGGGACACCCTTGCTTAACCTTAATATTTCATTTAATTTCTTTAGACCATCCCTGATTAGTCTTAAGCTTGGCAACAACATTCTCGTAAAGTCGTATCATAACAATATTCAACTCGGGGGAACCATTATCTCTTCAAGTATTTTCCATAGCTTATCCAGAGGAACAATGCAAAGCATTTCTAAAGTCAACAAAACAATAAAAGAGATCAGTTTTAGTATGTCTAGACTCCTTGGAAATTATCCTAAGAGTGATGAGATGATCGATAGTTGAGTGATGTCCAGTTTTAGTATTTCGACACTCCTCAGAAATTATCCTAAGAGTGATGAGATGATCGATAGTTGAGTGATGTCTCCTAAAACCAACTTGCCCTTTAGCTCTTTTACCGTGGCTTTTAAGCCAAAGGCTAATCTTGTTTTCCAAAATGAGCCCATACAGTTTGGCTAAAATATGGCTAATCATAATGGTCCTACAATTAGAGGGAACATTTTCGTCCTCACTTTTAAGGATAGGCACAAGATAGACTAATATTAAACACTAATATCTTGGGAGGTATAAAAATGTTATCAAATAAAATGGGTTATGGTTTTTGGACAAATGGTATTGATAAGTCATGGTATTAGCCCATGGTATTGTAACAAAGCCTATTTACAAGTTAATAATATCCATGGTAAAATGAGGATAAATATGCATGGTTAAGAATCTTGTTACATTGTAAGTATTAAGTTCTAATTTTAAAAAATTCATGAAATTAAATTAAAATAAAATATTTATAAAATATTTTGATTTTGAAATGAGTTAAGGTTTTTGAGTATGTGGTATTGATAAACCAGCCTATAATATTACAACAAAGCCTAAATTATTATGTCACTTGGCCAACATAAACTTTCTTAAATTTTTTGTTTTTTAATATAGTTTTTATAAAACCACATAAAAAAATATAATCATCATAAAAACAATTTACATTTAAAACTATTAAGTTTACAAGTTTATTTTCAAAACTTTAATAAACTTTATAAATTTATTTAATAGACCAAAATAAAATAAAAATACAACTTTAACTTGATTTGGGAAAGTACAAAAAATCGTGTTCCATTAATTGAGAGGTTCGTATTAATAATAAAAAAATTAGAAATATTTAAAAAAAAATCATCTTATAAATTACTGCTCACTGAGTTTCATTTATATATTTTAATAATTTAAAATTATTTTATTAATATATTTTAATGTTTTAAAATTATTTTATTAAAAAAAATCATAGTAAATCCAATAAATTTTTTATTGAAAATAATAATAATAACATTTATATAAATTAAAAAATAAATCAAAATAATTAACGACACTTTGAAATAAAATAATAAAGTTAGGATGGAAACATGGTAGCAAAACGAGTTTTAGAATGTGATACAGTGGAAACATAAATATAATGGGGAATCGTCCTAGAGTGCATCTCCAGCACCAAGGCAAAGAAACAAAAACCCAACAATAATGAAAACCCGACCAAAAAAATTAAACATGAGCGGTCAATTTACTCATCAGTTCGGTGGTTCCAAGGTACCTTATTAAATTTGCGCTACCTGTAAGTATTAGGTTTTTTTTTTTTTTAATTGGAAAATGTATTTTAAATCACATAAAAATGGTTAACAATCAATCAAAAATTTCATTTATAAAAGAGTTAAAAAATAATTTTTTATTTTCAAAATTTTGTTTTAATATAAATTTATGAAAATGCTATAAAAAAATTCATGACATTTTTTTTGTTTGAATAGATGTTATTTTTTTTTATCAAAAACCAAAAACAATATAAAAAAATACTTATTCACTTTTATGTTTTCTGTTCATAAATAAAGACGACATACTTGATCAATTCTTTTATATATTCCCTTAGTTGGTGGGTCTCAAAATAAAAATAATCTTAAGGAAAGATGGTCTTGCAAATCTAATTAGACTACAACTTTAAGTGACGAGTAACTTATTGACAAAATTTTAATGTAAATAGAGGTTAATTTGTAAATTTTTTATTTTATTTATTTATTTATTTTTTCTATTTTTCTATTTTTTTTGTGTGGTTCATGGACAAGATCATTGGTCACTACATCCATGGAAATATGTGTGTGCATGAAAATTATCTGGATAGATCCATCCGAAGGGTTCACTTCCAACCCAAAGAGCATAAAGGAGAATTTACCCCATGATCTCCTATTAACAAGGTGCTTTAACGACCAGAACTTGAAAAATTGAGCTAACCCTTGAGGTTTCCACTCATTTATATTTTAATATAATTTTTTCAAATAGTCTCCTCGTGGGATGATGGGGTATTTGTCTCACTGGGATGTTATCCTAGCCACTTAGTTTCAAATCCCATGGGGGGACACTATGGCATGTCATAGTAAGGCTAGAAGGATATGAATTCCATTGGAGTTTGGGATCCCCGCTCCAGTGATCGGTGGTATTTAGACGTCTCAGTCCTAGATTGAGCTATGAGTTTCTGGTATATCTAGCTTGTGAGTTGTTGGATATACTCTTGGTGTTATAGTGACATCTACAAAGTTCGATCCTGGGCCTTGTCCATATAACTCGAACGAGTCACTAATTTACATATATATATATATATATATATATATATATATATATATATATATATCTATATATAATTTTATTTATCCCATATTAATTTTTATTATGTAGTGTTAAATTCTTATCTTTTCACAAACATAAGTTGTAATAGAAAAACTCAAACACAATTACACGTTGGAAAAATTCTATATGAAAATGGTAATCTTGTGATGCATGATATGAAGAACCAATTGGCAATGACCATCGATTTACAACATTGGAAAATTAAACAAGACATCCTGCAAAGGTATCGAGTCCCTACCTACTACTTTGTCCCCATTTATAAGGTCTAACTAGTTAAGCATACAATATAAAAGAAAGGGTATAGATTAAGCATGTTGGGGGCACTATAGCAAGTTGTTCATTAAAAAGGTGCTCACTCTAGATAGATGCATTACATAAAAAGCTCCATCAACAGTAGAAGATGATGATCTTTCAAGAAGGATTCATTAAGAAGTCTAAAATCCACTCATAAGAGAATCTAACCATTCTCATTTTGAATTCAAATATAATGTGAGGTATAATATTTTCCTCCAACAACTATTATATTATGAAAGTATTAAAATTATCGGGTGCTCTATTTTTAATGTTGTGTGTGTAAATAATTTGTGTTTTTGTGTAAGCATATTTATATAATTGCACTCTTCTTCTCTTCTTTTCTGCATTTTGATTATTGTTAACCACATTAATCTTGTTATCTGCCTTTTTTCCAAATCCATTGCTCAAGGTGCTCATGTACACCACTAGGTGATCAACATTGTTTCTTTAATTAAACTATGTTGGCGGAAATTAAATGCTCTTTAATTAAACTAATCAACATTGATTCTTTAATTAAACTATCTTGATAACAATTGAAATGCTCCAACTTGACTCTGAAATTCATTGTTACTATTATTGTGACTTAGAAGAGTGACGAAGTCATTCATTTTGTTTCTTGTAAGACTTGCACAACTATCTAGAGGAAGGTTCTTTACTCTCGTACGCAACTTTCACAGGTATCCAATTTTTCCAGGTACTCAATTAACAGTACACTCTATCCTTCTTCCATTGATTTCTTTTCTTTTTTATTTTAGAGTAGTTCTTTTATGGTTCTTAGAACTTAATAAAGGACACATAATGAAAACTATATATGAAACAAATACTTTGAAATTAGTGGTGGTGTGGTGGTATGGCTAGATATATGGATTTGAAGTTTCAAGATCGTAATTTGTTGTTAATTGGTCAAATTCAATGCTAAATATTGAGTGAATAATGTTTATTGGAGATTTATTTGTAAATTGAATTTTAAATATTCTTATTTGTATAGCTCTTATTTGTATTTTGTATAGAACCAAAAAAAAAAAAAATACCTGAGCTGAAGAGCCTAATGCAAGACCATTAGCAAGCTACTAGATGAAGCATTGTGTGTTGTTGATAGAATATGGTGGTGATTTGGAAGGCATCAAGCTATGATAATGTATAATAATGAGACTAATGGTGTTGTTGATTCTGCTATAGACCGTTGTGTGTGAGCTTTAATGCACCATGCACAAAATGGAAAATGAGAGGGTTTCCTTGAGGTTGAACACATATATCGGTATCAAATAGTCTATATTATCACTGAAAATAAAGATAATCAAGATGATCACTAGACATAAAGAGCATTGGCATAGGGGCTACGTAAACACCGTGTACTATGCCCAGGTCCAAAGAAAGCATTGGCATATGGGTTATGCAAACATCGTGTACTATGCCTAGAGCCAAAGATAGGATTCCATGAATATTAAAACGAAAATGCTAACTTGCAAGGGGAAACACATGTAAGTGACATGCAAAAGTGTTTACACATATGTCAGATACAAAGGAAAGTAGTGTCACCTTCCGAGCCATAGTAGTCATAGCATGGAAAGTTTATGGAAAACATTTTCTTAACATAAAATGTTTGAGAATTAATGTTAAGGCGGAGTTAGAATTAGTTCATTTGAAGGTATAATTTTCTCTATTACTTATACTTATTTTAAGTTTTTCCTTTGTGATAATCCAAATAAGAAGATGATTTTGTTGGTTGGTCAAAACAAAAAGTCGATAATTAGAAAAATTTTAGGGGCTAATATTCGCAGGTGGGCTAATTTTCTATGCTTTTTTCCAAAAAAAAATTCGTCAATTTCCATTTTTTCCTAAAAATGATTCTCCCCAATTTTATATCATAAAATTGTTTTAATTAAAAATCCCAAAAATTTTATACAGACTATATAAAATCGCTAGAAATTTGAAAATTTTTACAAACATATAGCTGCAAATTTTATAGTTTGCATGTTAGGGACTAGTAAGATTCACCAAGGTTTCTAAAGTTTAAGATAAATTTCTATCCTTATAATCTTCCTTCGATGTATTTGACTAGTAAAAAAAAAAATGGTAGGGATAAAATATCTAACAAAGAATACATTAAAAGTTTAAAATTTCATTGATGTATGTGCTAGATTAAAAAAACAGAGCCATTTCAATTACAATATGGTAGGGACAAATAAGATGACAAAGTTTGTAAGCTAAAAGGAGATTTTTTCTTTTCCATGATTAAAAGTTGAGCTTTAGATTTATTGAGATGTAAGTTACATGTTGGAATATTTTTTCAAGGGTATTTTAATGTTAGAATTATGTGCAACATTCATCACAATTCACATGTCATTGACTTGCAAATATGATAGGAAAAATGGAATTAAACAAGGTGGCATGGGTTTTAAGACTCCACAACCAACCTCTACTCCTCAGATCTATAAATCCATGTCCTCTCATTTAAATCAGTCATCAACTAATTTAAATTGTACCTTAAAAGGAGTGGTGCCTCTAGAGTGGTTGCCAGATGAAGATGAGTCACTTTTGGGTAGTAGTCGAAGGTTTTGGGAAAAGTTATCCATCATCACATTCCTTTGTTTCTCGAGGGCCTCTTCGAGTAATATTTTGAAAGGATCTCATGTTCCTTTATATTTATTTTCTTCCGGCATGGGAGGTCGTCAGGGTTTATGAGGTTAATCTTGCAAAGGTTCAACCAATTCGATCCCTAACTCCTTATACCCTGACCTCGTTGGGGACATGCAAAGAAAAACAGAGAAAGAGAAAACTGCTCTGATATCATTGATCCGGACTTATGAAGGAACAAAATATAATAAATATATAAACATAAAGAGAGAGATGCAACATAATTAAAACTGCATTTCATTAATATTAAAGAACTGAAATATGCTTGATTATAGAATGAAAATAAACTAGCTTGGGCAATGGTAGCTTATCTCTGAGAAGAGATGTAGCGGCTACATGCCTCTGAACAGTGTTAAAATGAGGCTCGAGGGCCTATTTATCATTGGGAAACAATGGAAAACCTTAAAAATCCAAAAATATAACCCTAGGATATGAATCTCCAAATCTATGGGCCCCGGCGTTGGGGTAAATTGGTACATCAACTTCTCAGGGTCATAACTTTCGCATACAATCTTCGTTTGATGTACACAATACCTCGTTATAAAGATCTATCTAAGGAATAAAAATTTCAATTGAAAACATTAGTTGAAGATTAATTTTTTTCATTTTCCAAAAAAAAAAATGTCGTTTAGGACCTCAAAACGACTCTAGAAGTTCAGGACCTGAAAAACTGCTAAAAATAGTAAATTGTGGTACAATTAAGAACTAAAAAACTAAAAAAAACAATGGTGGGGGTTCAAGTGGATTAGGTGGGTGGCCACCAAATATCCACCTAGATCATTCCTCCCCCCTCAGGAAGAAATGGTCCCCATTGCGTTGAGTTCCCCCATGAGATGGGGAAACTTCTGCTAAACTTGGTCCCTGGTGAGCCACTTACCTTGGTGTGGAATTTGGTTGGCTTTGACAACCTGATACAGTTGGATATTCTGTTGGCGAGTGTTCTTGATTTATGTGTCCATGATCTGATCAGTTGTGGCATGTTCCATATAGTCTCGGTTCAACTCCGTTGGAGTGAGTTGTTCTCCAATGTCGGATGTGTCCAATAGTGGTGGAAAGTATGGTTGAAGGTGGTCCGCATTGAAAACTAGGTGTAGGGCAAGGAATGGTGGAATGCTAAGCTTGAAGGAATTTTCCCCTACAACCTTAGTGATGGTGTACGACCCATATCAAAGCAGGAAAAGCTTGTGGTATGGCCCAGCAAGACGCTCCTTCTGAAAATGTAGCCAAACCTTGTCTCCCACCTAGAACTTGTGTCGCACCCAATGTTGATCATGTCGCTACTTTTACTTAGCATTGGAAATGTTCAATATGTCATGCACCTACTGGAAGATGCGTTGAATGCACTTAACGAAGTTGTTGGCCTTGTCAGCTTCAGACTGGACATGAGACAAATCTGCCTGAGTATCTGCAAATTGCATGGCCACATCAATGCGACATACTGGCTAGAATACCAACCCCGCCTAAAAGGGGTTGTGGCCAGTTGAGCTATGGAGAGCTCTGTTGTAGCTATGTTGGACATAGGTGAGGCTCTCATCCCATATGCATGGATGCTTCGAGTTGTGCAGGCATATAATCTGTACAATCATCTTGTTGACGACCTATGTTTGGCCATTAGTTTAGGGATGGAAATTCGTGTACTTAATGATATTGGTATCCAGCATCGAATAGAGACTTGACCAGAATGTACTTAGGAACATGTTGTCCTAGTCTGAGATGATGGACTGTGGGATCCCAAAGTGTACCCACACTCATTCAAAGAAGAGTTTCGCAGTGGCTTCTGCGGTGATGCTATTTTAAGCTTCAACATTCTCCCACACCAAAGGTTTCGCGTGTCCTCGTGCACCAAAATTCCAAAATTGATTCTTCCCTTCTCTTATAGTGAATGATCTATGAATCTTGTGTAAGTATGTCCAAGCTAGTACTCTTTCTTCTTTTTAATTCAAAACATAGTCCTTGGTTTCTTCATTAAAATTCTACCTTGTAATCCTCTGACCCTGCTTTTAAGAAATCTGTTTTGAACTTTAAGTTTCCTATTCTTTTTGTACCAATGATAGAAGTGTAGAAGTATATTTTCATTTTGAGTCTTGATTATCTCATTATGAACTTTAGTTGCTTCTCTTTCCTGAATCATGTTTTTGTTGAGAATTTCCAACTCATAAATGTCTTGCTTTAGATTTTCTTCAATATTGTGTTCATGTTCTGCATTTTGCTTTGTTGTTGAAGTTTCACCTATTTCAAATTGAAAATGTTTTGCTTTTTGTTGTGCCTTTTTCTCTAAAGATTCCACATAATCATAAATCTCTTGTTGAACTAGATCAATTTCTAGATTTTGTCTTCTTGTACTGCTTGTTGGATTCACTGTATGAGGTGGTTTATTAAACCCTTCATCTTCAAGATATATCATTTTTGGTGAAATTCCAATTTTTTTCCTTTTTACTCTATTATCCTCTATTTTTTTCTTTTGTTTAGGTATTTTCTAGCTTGGGCTAGCTTTCTTTCCTCTAAGGTCCTGCCTATCATTCTTTTATTTAAACTTTACAAGATATTGGGACAATGGAGTATTGTCTTCGAATGGATCCTTTGGAGTTTCAGTCACACTCTGCTCTCGAATTTGTTCTTTGACTCTGTCTTTTTCAAGGTTAGGTTTTGAATTTCTTCTACTTATTTTAACCCTATTGTTTGGTTCTTTCTATGTAGCTTCTACAAATTGATTTCTCACTAATAAATCCTTCCAATTATCTCATTTAGCTTGAAAATGTGCTTCTACCTTAATCTTAATGATTCCATGATGGTATAGAGAGTTATCGATGGACCTAGATTCTCTCTGTATGCTAAATGTCATCTTCTTTCAACTTTGAAGTAGGAAATAAGGCAAAATAATTTCAAAACAATCAAAAAAATGCATCATAAGCTTGGCATACTAGAAAAACATTGTCCCAAATCTCCCTTCACATGTTACAAATTTTCGCCATTTTCCTTTTAATGTTGTAACTATAATACCCTTCTTAAAAATGGACAAGTCCATATCTGGTTCTTTCAGGAAGTGAACCCAATCATTCTCTTTTATTTTCCTATTTTTGAACTAGCTTTCTCCATTCCTAGGTAGTCTTGTTGATTCTGCTACAATGGATTCTGTGAGGATGATTTTAATGTTTCCTATTTCTGCTTCCACTCCATCAAATTCTCGGGTGAATGCTTTGGTAATATTTGTTTCATACCCGTTGAATTTTTCAAATAACTGGAGCCATCCCACCTATTTCAATTTCTCCTTAACCCTTGGATATGCCTAGAGGAATTTTACCCCATTTGGTTAAAAAAAAATAAGCGTCCCCATGGTGCGAATAAGTCTCGGCCTTGATTGTTTCTTTCAACTGGGAAGATGGAAGTTTCGAGAGAGAATGAAATGCAGTTTAGTAATGAGTGAAATGGATATGGAATTGATTTAAATGATGGCAAGGTAAGATGATGATGGAGGAAATATTGTTGCGTCTGAATCGTACTTTCACAACTTCCCAGATCCAATTTCAAAGGACCGGTGTTATATGCTTGATTCCTGATCGAAATTTGATGTGACGAGTGGTGTAATGATGATGGAATATGGTACGGTTATATGTATATAAAAAATTCATAAGGTCTTCAACCTTTAGATATATTCATACATATTAAAATATAATTTCTCATATCAAATACAACTTTATCATTCTTACATACCTTTACTTTCATGTTTCCTTTGATGTTCTTATTGTTGTATAATTTTATCCTGGTAGCAAAACTGCAAATTAGCTCAAGAATGATAGGAATTTTGTTTTCATGTTTGTCATATTTCGGACCTTCTTTCTCTGAAAAATACTTCTTTATTGTTTTCATCTATGTTTCCAAGAAACGTGGGGACGGGGACAGGGATGGGAACGGGGACGAGGACAGGGACGGGTGCATCATTTTTTGAAACAGGGTGTGTGGGTTCGTCGGGGGTATATATATATGTGTGTGTGTGTGAATTTGTATAGATAAAATATTTATGATTTAAACTTTAAATATTTAAACATGCACATCATTGAACATTCAACATTTACATTGAAATTTGAAAATTTCTAGTTTGATATCCAGTAAAAATTGGAGTTTACACATACTTGTAAATCTGGCCCCAAGCCAATTTCGCCCAAAACTCTGGTAGGGAAAGAGAAGGCCAAAAGTTACATTCTTGGAACAAAATGTAAAAAAAAACATAGTTAAAAGAGTGTTTAGAAAAGCAGGTGATGTCGTTTGGCCATGAGAGAATGTGGATATTACAGTAGAAAAACAAGAGTTTGGAATCGCAATATATGGCAATAGATTGTTTATTGTGTTTTCTTCAAGATTCTAATACTCGTCATAAGGAAGATTTCCCATCTTTGACATCATGGGTCGATTTACTATTTAGAATTAAATTTTAATTTACAAATATTGTTATGCAGACAATGAAGTTTGAACACAGAAATTAGAATTAATTCATGCCACACGATGAATCTTCAAGAGGTACCTGTGAATCTTCAAGCAGGGATTGCATCTCTGTGTATTGCATCTCTTTGGGAACCTCCAGTCACCGGCACACACACCAGTGAATTCCCCAAACACACTAGGGAATTCTCATCGTTTCAATAGTCAAACCGAATGGTTGTTGTCTCAAACAGAATGTCGTCGTCGAAGAGTGAATCGATTTTAGGTTTTAATAGTTATGTATTCACCTTTTGAATTTCCATGATTTTTTTATATTTAAATTTTTATTTCAAAAATTTCAACAAAGAACCTTAAAGAACCCAATTTTTGGGTTCCAAGTACCCATTATCGGGGTTCCAAGTACCCTAAACGTCAAAAGCACCCAAATTTTTTTAATGAAGAACCCAGTTCTTATGGGTGCATTTTGAAAGAACCCATACCTGAATCTGGTTCTTGGGTTCGAGAACCCCACCCCTGGGTTTGGTAACCCATGCAACATAGATTTTCATTAATTCTATGAATAATCGGTAAAAATAATGACTCCATGAATACAGTTAACCACCTGAAAATTTATTGAAAGAAAAGAAGGATAGAAGGAAACAGGGACAAGGAAGAGTGGGACTTTTGAAAATATTAACTACCAAGAGATCTATGTTTTCAATTAAGATTTTATGTATAAACATGCCAACGAAGTTGGTTTTCATTTTTATACTTATTATTAAAAAAAACCGTAATTTATTATTATTATTATTATTGAAAACAAATTACAACGAAGTTGAAGAGTGAGGAGAAGCATCTCCTTTCTTGATCAACTTAAATTCAGAATTTGCTTGCAAATACTTAACAAAATATTCCCTTGTTAGTGATTTATGATATAATCTCAATCTATGACCATTAAAAAGGAAATTAATTTGTTCATCATGAATAGTCTTGATTTTAACTGCTCCATTATCAAAAATAGTATCAATCTAATAAGGACCAAGCCAATGAGTTTGAAATTTTCCTTGAAAATATTTAAACTTGGAATAAAAAAGAAGAGCCCAGTCACCTAGTTTGAAATTTTTAGCTTTGATGAAATTATCATGCCATTTTTATCTTTTTTGTTGCATTATGTTAGACCTCTGAAAAGCATCTTGTCAGATTTCATCTAGCTCATTCAATTGTGTTAGTATTTTCTTTTGAACTTTTGATAGCTCAAGGCCCAATTTAGCAATTGTTCTATAGGTATCCACTTGGAATTTTATTGAAAACAAAATGTGCTTCCCATAGACAAGCTCATAAGGAGTATGTGCAGTTGTATTTCTCCATGTGGTTCGATATGCCCATAATGCTTCTAGAATTTTTTCTGCCCAGTCCTTTCTTTGCAAATGCACAGTCTTGGTAAGAATTGCTTCAAGAAATTTGTTTGTACATTCCACCTGCCCATTAGCTTGTGGATGATATGGAGTAGACTTCTCGTGCTTGATTTTACACTGCTCCATGATATTTTGTACCAACTTGGATGTGAATTGGGTTCCTTGATCTATTACCATTTATCTTTGAAAACCAAAACGAGTAAAGATGTCCTCAAAAAGAAATGTAACTACAAAATTTTTAGTTGAAAATAAAATAGGTTTATATTATACCCATTTTGTGACATAATATGTGCAAACAAGTATTTACCTTTTTTGTTTAGATGGAGAATTTATAAGTCCCACAAAATCTAAAGCCCATTTTTCGAAAGGTTCCATAATTACCTGTGGTTGTAGAGGCTTTTCATATGATGGCACTGGTTTTCCTATTCTATGATAATTGTCACATATTTTGACATATTCCTTGGCATATTTGAAATATATGGCCAATAATATCCCAAAAGAAGGATTTTGTATGCAGCTCTTTTATCAAAAAAATTCCCTCCACATGATTCATTATGGAAAAATTTTAGAATTTCTGGTATTTCATCTTCTTGAACAAATATTCGAATTATCAAATTAGGTCCAATTTTTTTATAATTCCCCATCTATCCAAGAATAGGATGCACTGGTTTTGATAAAAAAAAAATATTTTCTCTTGCTGACAATTGTGGTGGAAATTTTCATGTACTAAATAATTGGAAATATCTGCAAACCAATGCAATTTAGTATATACTACAAGAAGATACTCATGAGGAAAATTATCTTTTATAGGAACATCACCATTATTTTTTTGTGTTCTAGAAAGGAAATCAACAATTGTATTTTCTTTCCTTGGTCTATCAAGAATAGTGATGTTGAATTCCTGTAATAATAACAACCACCTTGTAATTCTCTAATTAGTAGTTGGTTTATTCATTAAATATCTAATGGCAGAATTATTTGTATGAATAAAAGTTTCATAACCAGTAATGTAATGAAGAAATTTGTTAATGGCATGCATAACAGATAAAAACTCCCTTTCAGTCACTATATAATTTAAATCTACTGGAGTCAAATCTATGGCATAAGGATTTAAATATTTTTGTCCCAATACGACTCCTAAAGTTGTATTTGAAGCATCAGTAGATATGTGAAAAGGGAGAGACCAATTAGGTCCTCTTAAAATTGGTGCTTCAATTATTATTGTTTCAATGTTTCGAATGTTTTTTCACAATCAGAGTTCACTACAAATTTATAATCTTTTGTAAGAAGTTTGAAAAGTGGAGAGGCTATTTTTGTGAAGTTTTCTATGAATCTCCTATAGTATCCAATAAATCCAAGAAAAATTCTAACATCTCTTTAACAAACAGGAATTGAATTTTTAGAAATAACTTTTACCTTATATGTGTCCACCTTAATTCCATCACCTAAAATATTGTGTACTAAATAATATTTATTAAGCATAATAAAACATTTTTCATGCTTAATGAAAGGTTTGTTTCTTTACATCTAATAAGAACTTTTTCTAAATTTTCCATAGCTTCTTCGAAAGTATTTCCACACACAGTAAAATCATCGATTTATACTTCCACACAATCATGAATCAGATCAGAAAAAATACCTAAAACTTCTCTTTGAAATGTGGCATGTGCATTACATAACCCAAGGGAAGTACCCTAGGGGCATATGTTCCCCAATAACATGTAAAAGTAGTTTTGTCTTGATCTTCTCATGCTAGTTGGACTTTATTGTATCCACTAGAACCATCTAAAAATGAAATATACTTCTTTATTTCCAAGTTATCTAATACTTGATCTATAAAGGGTAGTGGAAAATGATCTTTCAAAGTGGCTTTATTTAATTCTTGTAATCAATACATACTCACAATTTCCCATTATTATTTGGAACTATCACTAGATGTGACACACATTCACTATCTGATATTGGATAAATTAAATTCACATTCAACAGTTTTTATAATTCCTTTTTAACAATTTCCCTCGAATTTGGATTCATTCTCCTTTGGGGTTGTCTAACTGGTTTGACATTTTTTTGAATTTAAATATGATGCATACAAGCTTTAGGATCAATTCCTTTCATGTCAATATATTCCCATGCATAAGTAGAAAAACGTTTCTGTAGAATCATTTTGAAGTTCTTCCAAGTTATTGTTAATATCTAATGTTTTATCTGGAAAAATTTATACTTGATAATTGCCAAACTTTTCCATAGAATGTAAAGCAAATTGATGTGATGATAAATATTCAATGTTACATTATTCCTGAAAACTTTGATTGTTCTCATAGTAAGAAGAATAACCATTATTATTCATCAAATTATCAATTGATTTTCTTCATTTACTTGTGAAAAAATATAAATTGATTGCATATTGTCAATGTCTTCATCGTCATCATCTATCCAAATTTCACTTTTTACTTCGGTTATAGTTTTTGGAAGAGGATACAATGTGAATTTCTTAGTGGAATTTCCATTAGATATATACATATCTTCTGATCTACAACTTATGAATGCATCATTTGTAGCTAGCCAAGGCCTACCTAAGATCAGTGGATGGCCTCCTAAGTGGTTATTGGGAGTTAAAATCATAAAATTAAATATTCCCAAGAATCTAGAGAAACAGACACATCTTTTAATACTCCATATAATTTAATAACAGATCTATCTGCTAATTGTAATAATGTTGGAGTATATTGAAGATTTGGAATTTTAAGTTGCTCCATGGTCTGTTTACTCATAATATTAATGATTTCTCCTAGATCAATTAAAGTGTTTTGGATATCAATGCCATTGATGTGGATTTTTACAATGGGGCTTCCTTGATCTAAATATTTTTGGACAATAGTTTTCCATGTCATAATATCAACAATTTTTCCTACCAATTGAATCTTTTTAATGTTCTTTCTTTTTCTTCCTAGTTTTCTGATACATAGCTCCTTGATAGTTTTTGAATATATTAGTATTTCCTTTATAACTTGAAGTAAAGAAGTTTTAATTCAAAAATTCTTAAGTTAATCTAGCATATCATAATCTAGTAAAACAATTTGCCTTTCTATTCCTTTATCAATTTTAAGTCTTTCAGGAAAAGGTGGATCTTGTAAAGAAATAGAAGGTCATTCTACTAGAGGAACTGTGGGAGATTTTTTTATTTGTTCATCATTTGATTGTATAGGAACATCTTCCCTTAAAGGAATACTTTATTTATCAAGACTTTCATCTTTTTCATGAATCTCATCCTCTTTAGATTCTTGGATGATAATTGTTGGTGACTTATTTTGCAAAACTCTACCAAATCTAAGTTGGACATCATTTACACCTAGTGGTGTTATCATACAAGCTTGAAAATTTTGTCCTTCAACATTATAAACAACTTGTTGGTTTTTATTATTTGGGTTAGGAAGTGATTGAGCAAAAAATTGATTTGGATTTGAAGGAAATGGTAATGAAATTTGTTGGTTTGGATTTTGGAACTGATAAGGTTAGGTGGGTTGAGGAGGAAATATTGTGGTGGAAAATAAGGATAAGGTTGTTGGAATTGAGGATATTGAGGATATTTGCAATAAGGATTTTTCCAACCTTGTTCCAAATATGGATTTTGAGATTGTGGAGGCCAAGGTTTCCAAGGCATAGGTGTCGTTCAATTATTTTGTGCTTGTGCATATGATTGAGCATTAAAACCTTGAGCCATATTTAGTTGTTGTTTTTTCCATGGTATTTTAGCAACAAAAGAAAGAGACTCATCTTGGATTGGCCTAGCTTCATCTTAAAAGACAACTTTAATACCCAGTATCAAAGGACACTCCTTAGTATTATGATTTTCAACACATATGACACAAATTTCTACAACTATCAAGGGGGCACTCTCTCAAGGAATGTGTTGGATCTTAAGAGACAATCCCTTGGTTGGAAAGGAATCAATGATTAAGACATTTTTAGAAATATATGTCACAAAATTAATTATATCAGTGGTCTTCGTTCAACCTCTTTGGGAATTAATTCTTTAAAACCCTTAATAATCTGATATAATGAAATATTATACAATGCCATTAACTGTTGATATTTGAATAAAAAGAAGAACTGTAGAAGAAACTTAAAATGATATGTTGTAACACAAAATCTATCACAATAAATCTCAGAAGGAATTTATGAAGAAAGAACAGTTGGACTGAAGGAGTGCATATTAAGGTTATTTAACTCTTACTCACAGATTTAATTAAGAGATCGGCAACTACTTCACTTCATTCAAAGAAGAAGACCACAAAATGATACAGGAAAAACAAATCACCATCAACAATTGCAGGAAACTTGATGTTTCTTTCATTAATTTCTCAGAAAAGTAAGTACAAAATTGTAGCCTTCTAGAGGTCCAAAACCCGGAACCCTCCTCCTTATTACTATCTTGCTTAAATACATACAAAAGCAATTTGTAACTACTGGAATTTCTTGAAACTACTCAAACTACCTAAACTGTCTAAACTACTTATTACTTATTACATTACAACCTCGATATTTTAACAAGAAAGATAAATAAAACTTGGAATATTAATCTATTTTTTGAATCTGATTTGTTGATGATGTGTTTCCCTGAGGTGTCGATGTGTCATGTGGCGAATCAGTCATCCATGCCCTGCAAGACTGTCTATAGTGCCACCAATGATTCTTCAGTAAAATTGACATAAGACTCTGACTCAGGATAACAAAGGAAATGACGGCTTAACAGAGATGTGACTTGAAGAACACTTTCTCCCAAATTATTCATTACAAAGAACTTTTTAGGGTACAATGCGAATACTAGCCAATGTACGAATTCTAGAAAAAGATGGGTTTTCAGGATACATGCATACATAACACCAAACTTGGCCATGGCTGAGTAGATGGGAGAATTCTTTTCATTAAGTAAGACTTGCTGATAAAAGTTAGATGTTCAATTGTGCACAGGGTATCCTTGACATCTTATTCAGTATCCATAAGCGGGATGTGGTTGGAAGAGCCAAAGAGGGACAACTATTTAGGCATGGATTTACTCAGGATGGCGACTGTACAAACACGGAGGTGAGAAATTAAATGAATAAGACGACTCTTGGACAATTGGGACTGAAAATCAACAAGAGGAAAAGCAGAACTTTAACACACTTTATAGATGGCGCGGTATTTTTTAAATGAATGTGAATTCAATGCATGATTTGATAGATAACGAACATATGATGTAACATATGAGTTGGCTTATTAGCTGGCCACGTTAATTGCCTGCGTCATGGGTTGTCTACGTCACTACGGGAGCGCTCTGGAGTATGGCAGACTCATCGAAGGTCTGCCCCCGCAATGATCGTGAGCCGTCGATCTTAGTTAGCGGGCTTTCGACTGGGTCAACTGCGGAGGCACCCTCGGTGTTATCCTTCGGGCTATTTGTGCCCGCGGTTTTCCACTAATCCAAATCAACATCATTTCTTTTAAATTCCACTCGGTGAATTACACGGGTGTTAATCCAATGGTCGGACCCACCTTTACATTTATGCTCAATATGTTAATTGACCAACATATAAAACAAAAAATATTTTCGGAATATAGAAAGTTTATACTTGTCCCTTTTCTAATATATATGCTTTTTTTTGTGTTTTGAAAAATATTTCAAAAGTAAATGCAAATGAGCCACAACAACATGCTTCTTCCTACATCTGGGACAAAAGATAGATAATACAGCATTTACGGCTTTTTACTTATTTTGTATCTTAAGGGTATCTAGTTGTTCACTAAGCCTCTCTTGAATATTTGTTTTGAAATTGTCAAGCAAATTCCCTATTTCAGCTCTACTTATTGTCCTAGTTGCAGATTTATTAATTCTAGTCATAATAGGATCTCCTGGATTTTTCCCAGTCCTAGCCTTACCCCTTGAAATATGTGTACACAATTCACAAATTTCTTTAAACGAAAGTTGAGAAACATCTTGTTTTCCCATTAAATTTAGCAAAATATCTTTTAAAGTTTTATCATCTAAATTATGCATCTTAGCCCTTTTAATGTTATAGAAAAATATCTCAACTAAGTCTTCAAGATTTCCATCCTCTTTTTGTATCATTTTAAAGACTTCATTATTAAGGTTATGTGGCATATAGTAATCCTTATATTTGTCTAAGAAAACATTTTTCATTTCTTCCCATGTTCTAATATTATATTTTCCTAATCCCACAAACCATTTAAGTGTTCCATCTTAAAGAGTGTCTGGAAACAATTTTAATTTTTTAGAATCAAGTAAGTAGTCATGAGATCTACACAAGACTTCAAACTCAAAAAGAAATGTTTCAGGGTCTTCATATCTTAATCCATGGAAATTAGGGAGTATGGAGGGTGAGATGTTCTTCATTGTGGTTGTGGCATCTTCATCAAATATTGAAAATCCAAATGGTTCTGGATCTCCTCTACCACCTCCTCCTCTATTTCCTCCTCCAATCCTAAGTTCACCATTTACATTATGTGCTTTTCCTTCTCCTTCCCCTGCCGTTGTAGATTCCTCATATATAATATAGGGTTCTATGATGGGGTTATCTAGTTCTTCTTCTGGTTCTTATACTAATGGAATGTTAGAATAAGTTTCTTCTTCTTATTCACTAGGGACTTCTAGTTATTTTCCTAGAATTTGTTCTCCAGTTGAAAAGAGAAAGATTACTCCTTTTGTTAGGGATTTAGGTTCTTCAACTACAGATTCAGTAGAATAAGTTGGTGAATCTCTAGATTGGGTTTCGGATCTATGCACCTCAGGAAGTCTATGTTTGCCTGCAAATGATGGAATGTTAGTTTCAGTGGATGGTGTGGCACTACGATGTCTAGGTGGAGTGAGCGGTGATGTTGGAATTGAACCTCTACCTCTACTTATAAATCTACCCCTAGAATCCCTTTCTATATGCATAAATATTTTTTTTCATTTTTCAATTTTATTGAAATTAAAAGCTCCTAAATTATGTACAAGAGTAAATCCTGTATACACTTCCCCGGCAACTACGCCAAAATGTTCGGTAAATTAATTGTCTTTAATTTAATTCATTAATTATCAACCATAATCCGTGTACTTGTGAAATATATGTGCATTATATGTTGGGTGTGGAGCTTGATTATCTTGTTTACTTTGTATCACAGCATTGGACTCCTGTACCTTAAATGGGGCGGCAACGCCGCCCGTAAATTAATCGTTGTCGTGGGGGGTCCAGGGGGGGCGGCAGCGACTTTATGGAGCCCCCCCTAGTGGGGGGTTTCGGGGGAAGCGCCCCCGAAGCTAAAAGCAGATGTAAAATTACCTTGTAAAAGTATAGTAATTTCAAGTCAATCTGGGTTGTTCATTAGGCAAATGATCTGACGGTAGAAGTTATGTTTAGTTTAGGGTTTTTTTACCCTAGAAGGCAACCCCTCGCTTTTATGAGGGTATTGTATTGCGGCTGTGTATTGTATGTGTATTCTCAGAGTGAGAAACAGAGAGGGAGATTGTGAGAGAGAATAGAGGATATTACAGCGGATCTGCGGTAGGTTTTGTCTCTTCATTTTGCTGGATAATAGAAAGGAAGGACTGGCTGTTTGGGGTGGACGTAGCCCAAATTGGGTGAACCACGTATATCTGTGTCTCTCTGGTTTTATGTGTTTTGTGTGCTTGTATTTTCCGCATATTTTATGTGTTTCATTGCTCCATAATATATAATTTTCTAACAACTGGTATCAGAGCCGAAGGTATATTTGGCTGATAAACTCGCAAGAAAGAACGGTTCCTAGTTCGAGTGGGAGAAATGGTGGACGATGGTAAGTTTAGGGTCGAGAAATTTAACGGACAAAACTTCCTGTTGTGGAAGATGCAGATGGCAGATTATCTATATCAAAAATATCTATACCTACCATTGAGCGGAAAAACAAAGAAGCCGGCGGCCATGACAGACACGGAATGGAACTTTCTCGATAGAAAGGCACTCGAAACAGTACAGTTGTGTCTTGCGGCGTCAGTCGCCTTCAATATTTCGAAGGAAACAACAATAGAGGGTTTGATGCAGACGTTGGCGAAACTATATGAAAAACCCTCAGCCTCAAACAAGGTATTTCTTATGAAATGACTATTTAATATGAAGATGTCGGAAGGTGGATCTGTTGCAGACCATTTAAATGATTTTAATACAGTTACCAGTCAGTTAAGTTCTGTAGGGGTAAACTTTGATGATGAAGTTAAAGCTCTGTTATTCTTGTGCTCATTGCCAGAGAGTTGGAATGGTTTAGTAATGGCCATTAGTAACTCTGTCTCTAAATCTAGTACTTTAAAGTTTGATGATGTTGTCGGTGCTATCCTTAGCGAGGAAATGCGACAGAAAAGCTACGGTGAGACATCGAGTAATGCTTTAAGTGCAGAGTCTAGGGGAAGAAGAATGGAAAGAGCAAAGAGCTCGGGATATCGCAGTAAATCAAGGAAAGGCAGATCCAAGTCTAGATCGGGGATAGTGTGCTGGAAATGCGGAAAGAAAGGACACCTAAAGAAAGATTGTAGATCTCGGAAGGGAAAAGAAGGAGACACACAACAAGAAAAAAATCATGAAGCAAATGTGACAGGTGATGTGTTATAAGATGCTTTGATTCTTTCTTTCAAAAATGTTACTGATTCTTGGGTTGTAGATTCAGGGGCTTCATTCCATGCCACACCTGATAAGAAATATTTTCATGACTATGTTCAAGGAGATTTTGGACAAGTTCGTTTGGGTGATGATAAACCCTGTAAAATTGTTGGAATGGGTAAAGTTCTTGTAAAACAGAAGAATGGAAACCAATGGCTATTAAAGTAGGTAAGGCATGTTCCAGATCTAAAGAAAAATATGATTTCAATAGGGCAGTTAGGCGGTGAAGGTTGTGTTACAACTTTCACAGATAAAGCTTGGAAGGTCACCAAAGGAGCCCTGGTAATAGAAAAAGGTGAAAAGGTTGGTACATTGTATTTATGCAATGGTATTTCTAACTCTGTTAATGCTTTAACTTCCAAAGGAGCAGATGCAACATTATGGCATCATAGGATCGGACACATGAGTGAGAAGGGGATGAAGATTCTTCACTCAAGAAATTTGTTGCCAGGTTTGAAGAATGTTGATTTGGATTTCTGTGAAAATTGCATTTATGGAAAACAAAAGAGAGTCATATTTCTCAGAGTTGGGAAAGAAAAGAAGAGCAAAAAATTGGAGCTTGTGCATAAAGATGTATGGGGACCTGCTCAGGTATCATCTCTCAGTGGCTCTCGCTATTATGTTACATTTATTGATGATGCAACTAGAAAAACCTAGATTTATTGTATTCAGAATAAATCTGATGTATTTGATAATTTCAAGAAATGGAAAGCTTTGGTTGAGATTGAGACAGGAAAGAAGTTGAAGTGTCTCAGATCAGACAATGGAGGTGAATATTGCAGAAAAGAGTTTGATAGGTATTGTTCAGAGCATGGAATTCGTAGAGAGAAGACAATTCCAAGAACACCACAAGAAAATGGTGTGTCAGAAAGGATGAACAAAACAATCATGGAGCGTGCAAGGTGCATGAGATTACATGCGGAATTTCCTTTACAATTTTGGGCAGATGTTGTAGATACTGTTGTTTATCTAATAAGTAGAGGGCCTTCAAGTTCCTTGGATGGTGGTATTCCAGAGGTAGCATGGACAGGTAAAAAGGTAAACTACTCTTTTTTAAAGCCTTTTGGTTGTGAGGCCTTTGTCCATATTAATAAAGAAAATAGAACAAAGCTTGAGGCAAAATCAAAGAAATGTACCTTTATTGGATATGGTGTTAATGATTTTGGTTATCGCTTATATGATTATGAAAATCACAAAATCATTGGGAGAAGAGATGTAATATTCAATGAAAAGGTCTTGTATAAGAATCAAGTGGAGTTGCGGGGAAAAGAAACAGGAAAAAGAAAGCAAGGAATACACGGTTCTTGATGAGAAAACTGAAAAAGTAAAGGTGCCTAAAAATAATAATAATCAACAACCACGGCAACAGCAACCACCACAACAGCAACAGGCACCTCAAACACCTGAAAGTGGTGTCAGAAGATCTACCAGGATAAGTAGACCCCCTGAACGATACTCTCCTTCATTATATTATTTATTGTTGGCTGATTCTGGTGAACCTGAATGTTATGAAGAAGCAATGCAGGTTGAAAGAAGGAAGAAGTGGGAGCTAGCCATGGAAGAAGAGATGGACTCCTTAATGCATAACCAGACTTGGGACTTAGTCAGGTTGCCTGCAGGTAAAACTACATTGCAAAATAAATGGGTTTACAGGCTGAAGGAAGAATATGCAGGAAAACAGAGGTACAAAGCTAGACTTGTGGTGAAAGGGTTTGCATAGAAGAAAGGTATTGATTTTGATGAAATATTTTCTCCTGTTGTTAAGATGAATTCAATAAGAACTATCTTAAGTCTTGTAGCAACGGAAGATTTACATCTTGAATAGTTAGATGTAAAGACAACATTTCTCCATGGAGATTTGGAGGAAGAGATATACATGCGACAACCAGAAGGATATGAGGTCAAAGGGAAAGAAAAATTGGTGTGCAAGTTAAAGAAAAACTTGTATGGCTTAAAACAGGCTCCAAGGCAGTGGTATCTAAAGTTTGACAAGTTTATGTCTGAACAAGGTTATACTAGATGTCACTCTGATCATTGTGTTTATCTAAAAAGGCAAAATGATGGTAGCTATATTATATTGTTATTGTATGTAGATGACATGCTTGTTGCGGGGTCTAACATGCGGGAAAATAAATGTGCTCAAAACAAAATTGTAAAATTCATTTGCAATGAAGGATTTGGGAGCTGCAAAAAAATCCTTGGTATGAGGATAACTTCAGAGGCAAGAAAAATACAGAACAACCTTGTCCTGGAATAGTACTACAAAGGAGGTGTTGAGAAAATATTTATTATGCGGGGAATGAAAAACCGGTTAGTACCTTTTTGCTAGCCATTTCAAACTTAGTAAGGAGATGTGCCCCAAGACCCAAGAATAAATGGACTATATGTCTAAAGTTCCATATGCATCAACAGTTGGAAGCTTAATGTATGCAATGGTCTACACAAGGCCTGATATTTCACATGCAGTGGGAGTTTTAAGCAGGTGCATGAACAATCCAGGAAAAGAACATTGGATGGCAATAAAATGGATTCTCGGATATTTGAGAGGTACCAAAAATCAAGCATTATTCTTTGGTGGTTCAAACATTGCTCTACAAGGATATGTTGATGCAAATATGGTAGGTGACAGAGATAACAAGAGGAGCACTATAGGATATGTATTTACTGTAGGTGGAACAACTATCAGTTGGGTTTCAAAAATCCAAAGTGTTGTTGCACTTTCAACAACAGAAGTAGAGTATGTTGATGCTACAAAGGCTAGTAAAGAAATGATTTGGTTACAAAGGTTTATGGATGAATTGGGTAAGAAGCATGATATGGGCATGTTATACAGTGATAGCCAAAGTGCCATTCATCTTGAAAATAACTCAGCATTTCATTCCGGGACTAAACACATACAGCTCAAGTACCATTTCATACGGTCAGTATTAGAAGATGGACAGTTGAAGTTGGAAAAGATACACTAGCCATAATCATGCCAGATATCTTTAACAAAAGTTGTAACCAAGGGCGAGCATGTTCTCAGTTTCAATTGGTCTTCAAGGATGACGATGAAGATGAGAAACAGCCAGGTCCAAAGAGGAGTCATTGTCCAGCAAATGAAGCAGCAGTGGAGTTGCTACAATCGGTCTCCAAGTGGGAGATTGTTGGGTGTGGAGCCCGATTATCTTGTTTACTTTGTATCACAGCATTGGACCCATGTACCTTAAAAGGGGTGGCAACGCCGCCCGTAATTAATCGCTACCATGGGGGGTCCAGGGGGGGCAGCAGCGCTTTTTCGGAGCCCCCCACCCCTGGCGGGGGGTTTCAGGTGCGCTGCCCCCGAAGCTAAAAACATATGTAAAATTTCCTTGTAAAAGTATAGTAATTTCTAGTCAATCTGGGCCATTCATTAGGCAAATGATCTGACGATAGAAGTTATGTTTAGTTTGGGGTTTTTTACCCTAGAAGGAAACCCCTCGCTTTTATGAGGGTATTGTATTGTGGCTGTGTATTGTATGTGTATTCTCGGAGCGAGAAACAGAGAGGGAGATTGTGAGAGAGAACAGAGGATATTACAGCAGATTTGCTGTAGGTTTTGTCTCTTCATTTTGCTGGATAATAGAAAGGAACGACTGGCTGTTCAGGGTGGACGTAGCCCAAATTGGGTGAACCACGTATATATGTGTCTCTCTGGTTTTATGTGTTTTTTGTGCTTGTATTTTTCGCATATTTTATGTGTTGCATTGCTCCATAATATATAATTTTCTAACATTATATATGATAGGAGGATTCCTTCTGTAGATTAAGTGTTTCTAGAAATGAAAGTAATTCTAAAGATGGAAAATTTCTTTTCATACAATTTGGAGAATAACTATGCACATGTTCTTTCAATTCAAAGTTATGTTAAGTTCTGTTGTAGCCCCTAGAGACAGCCTTGAGTTGCAAAAGACCGATGCTTAGGACATCTTGAAATCAGAGGTTATATGTAGACAATTTTATGGGTGCCTATGATAGAATATGGATTAAGAGGATAATGATTGTGGTGGTTCCGGAATGATGAAGACTTTGGAGTTTGATTTATGTGAATTACCCTCTACTGCGAGATGGCTCAGGAGGTTGTATGGCTCGGTGGATTTTCAAATGGGCCAAGTATGAAACAATGAGTAGAGGATTTCATAATATGCAGAGGTGTTGAGAAGGAACGGAGGAGGAACCCGCGAGGGACAAGCTTAAAAGTCTTAATAATATGTATCTCGTGAACTCAAAGGAAGCGGATGTAAGTGGAATGTGACCAACAAGATAGATTCGTGGAGCGCAAATTAAGGGGCACAAAAAGCTTAACACATGATTGTTATTCATACACGAATTCATGAATAAAAATGGATACCATCGGCATATACATTACACGAATCATCAAAGCAACAGAACATTGAAAGATGATTATACATCAACATGAGATTACTATTAAACAAGAGAACATAGATACATACTACTCATTGCTCCATCTAGAATTCAAATAAATAGTGTTGTATATCATATTGTGTTCAAAAAATCTCTCCCAAATATGTATCTCAGAGCACAAAGAGAACAGTCATACATAACTACAGTAAAAATTCTCCAAAATTCAGAACCTTTCTTTCATCTCTGAACTCTCTACATATAGAGTTCTCCTGAGGCTTTAAAATAGAATAAAATTTCATGATTGACCCACACATGTGAAAATCAAAATATCCTAACCAAATTGCAAAGTTTCCATCAAGAAATCACTCCCATAATCATAAAATAAAAACAGAATTGGGTGAAATCGAGATTTCAACAGTAAAACATCATAATCAAACAGTAAAAGAAACAACATAGTTGGCCACGGAGGCTAAATCATTGAATCTTCAAAATGGATCAGCGAGGAGTAGTCGTGAACAGGTGGGCAGTCTAGCTTCCATCACTTGATTTCACCTGCCATCGAAAGCCTCCACTCCTTGATTCTCATTATTTCCATTAATCGTTATGAAACGGCCAGTCATGTTGTATGTGCTTAGCTCTTTAGCGAGGAGTTCTTGGGCAGATTGAATATACCATAGTTGTGTTTGTCTTGCAAAACCGGATACTAGATTTCAGAGGGGGGTCTGTCCGGTTAGTGGTATTTGATGGGGGGTGCGAAATTACTACAAGCTTACATGTAGCACCAGAGGCAGTTTCCAAAACCGGCAATTTTGGACCCCCCCCACGGTGTTAACCTTCGGAAGGTGAGGGGAGGCTAAAATAGAGCATGAGTCGTCGGATGTGTGATAGGGAGCGGGGATGAGGAGAAGATGGCGAAATTAATGGTGGAGTTAGCGGGAGAAATTGCAGTAACAAGAATGAAGCAATGCGATGTGTGATGTGCGATGAGAGGAGAAGTGACGTGGCATGACGGAGGTGGGGCCGCCCACAAATCACAGTCGAAAGTGTTTTTTTATGAGAAGTAAAGGGAAAAGGTTATGACTTTCTAAGGGCGATGTGCAATGAGAGGAGAGGTGACGTGGCATGATGGAGGTGGGGCCGCCCACAAATCGCATTCGGAAGTGTTTTGTTATGAGAAGCGAAGGATAAAGGTTATGACTTGCGAAGGGAAATGTCCGATGAGAGGAGAGGTGAGGTGGCATGATGAAGGTGGGGCTGCCTGCAAATCATAGCGGAATATTTTTTGTTATGAGAAGCGAAGGGTAAAAGCTACGACTTTCGATGTGCGATTTGCGATGGGCAGAGAGGAGACCTGGCATGATGGAAGTGGGGCCACCCATAAATCGCAAATCGAGAGTTTTGTGAAGGGGTGCAATGGTAACAAGAATGAAATAACTCGAAGTGTGATGTGTGATGAGCGGAAAGGTTGGTGATGCGAAAAGGTAAGTGGTAAGTGCTCTTTCCTCTTTTGACTGTAGGGTGTACGCCCGATTTGTGCTTGAAGTGCTTGGCGTTCACTTTAGCCGCTCTCGCTCTTCATTTGCTTAGCTCTGATGTTGACTTATCCATTCATAAGAACCACAAGCCAACATTGGCTCCATTGGGGACGACGCACTCGTTCGAGTGTGTCGAGAAATCGCATGCCACTTGCTTGTGTTCTTCTTGATATGCTCTTGATCATCACTAAAAACATTTTCAAGAAATTTTAATCAAAAACGAAACAGAAATTCATGCGAAAATAACAAACTGCATATATACAATTTGAGGATATGTACAATGGGTCGTCGTAGCTCGCTATCAGTGCTAGAAGTAAGGCTTGAGAAACTGTCCATTGAGAGGCATCTCGAGTATGTCTCCTTCAAAATTATCCGAAGCAAAGGTATTGTTGCCTTTGACCTCTGCCACCCTGAATGGACCAAACCAAAGGGGGTCGAACTTCCCATGTTTCCCTTTGTCTGACCACCTGACATCCCATCGCAACACCAAATCCCCTGCTTGGATTTCCTTGTCTTTAGCTCTTTGGTCAAATAAGCCTTTCATTTTTTCCTAGTACTCTTCTAGTTTGTGGCTTACCTATTCCTGTGTTTCATTTAGTTCGACCAATTGCTTCATTCTTCTGATAAGGTCATTTGGCTCTTCCTCGCTCTCCTGTAAGAATCGGGCCACGGGTAATGCAAACTGAGTAAGGAAGACTGTTGCTTTGCCATACACCAGCTCATAAGGGGACTTCCCTTTGGATATTTTAATGGTGATGTGATTCTCCTAGAGAGAAAACTTGAGCTGGGAATCCCAGTTCTTTTGGTTTTCATTGATGGTATTTTTCAAGATCCTCACCAGTGTCTTGTTGGATGACTCCACCATCTCGTTCCCCTGTGAGTAATATGAAATGGATTGCCCCAGAATGATATTATAATGTTGACAGAACTTCACAAACCTAGCCGACTTAAAATCCTAGGCGTTATCTGTTATGATTTTAGCAGGGCATCCAAACCTGGCTATTATGTACGTCACCAAATAGCTTGGGCCAAAAGAAGCCCGCTCTCATGATCTTGTGAGCAGTGGATCGCCAACTGTAATGCCCACCACATATTCCTTCATGGAACTATATCATCACTTCGTCAACCTCTTACTCTGTTAAACATAGTAGTAAAATCCCAGTTGAGTCCCTCTAATACAGTCGCCCATTTTCCATAGTATACTTTTGAGATCTTAACCTTAAACTGTGATACTTGGTCTTGTCATAGTTAGAAGGACTCCTCAGGGTAAAAAGGTACTCCACTATATCTTTATACCATAAGGATAGCAAGTACTTTACATGGGTCTTTTGTTTGGAAGGTTCTATACCCTGATGTATGCATGTATGCTTCGATGCTTCTCCTCCTATCATAGACAGATTTATCCCTAGAGCCTGACAGTTGGATTCAAACAGAATTTTTGCCAGCCCTTGGCCTTTGATGAGCTTGGTAGGCTTTATCTCCATCCTGTACTCATGAATCTTAGTTATCCATTTGCCCCTTTTTCCTTCGTTGTCGCCCTGCACCAGAATATCCTTCATTGCTACAGTGGGTAAGTAAGTTGTTATGACAGACTGTAACATGTACACCCGAAACACTTTAAGTGACTTGACCAGAGCTTATGCTTGCTTTTATAGTATACTATATTTTAGTTCAGCATCTCAGAGAACTTGGCTGAAGAACGCAATATGTTGTTCATTCCCTTCATCGTTTTTTTGTAGCAGCACCGCGACTATTGTATGAGGAGAGTCGAAAGAAAAAATCATGAATGGCTTTCCATAATCCAAACCCGCTAGCATTGGAGCTTTCGCAAGGGCCTGCTTGATCCTGTTGAAAGAGTCCCTGGATTGAGGAGTCCATTTGACTTCACTATTCTTCTTCAACATTTCGGTGATGTTTCAGACGATCTCGGCATATTTTGGTATGAACCTTCTAAGAAAATTTATTCTTCCTAGGAATACATGTACTTCCTTTTTGTTTCTTGGTAGGGAAATGTTGTTTATCACCTCCACCCACTTTGGATAGATATTTACCCCTTCTTTGGTTACTATGTGCCCTAATAGCTTTCCTTCTTCCAGGGAAAACATGGATTTTTGGGGGTTAAGAGACAGATCATACCTTCAACATTTGTCAAAAGTTCATCGAAGATGCTCTATATGATCAGTGTCGTTGTTTGAGAAGACAGTGATGTCGTCCAAGTAAATTACCACAAACTTATCCTGGTCTCCTATGAAAGTGATTTCCATCACACACTGGAATGTGGCACCGACGTTTATTAGGCCGAAAGGCATTCTGGCGTACATGAAGGTTCCCCAAGGCATCATGGAGCATGTGAACGTCATCTTCTTTTGGTCTTCAAGGAGCATCGCCACCTCGTTATATCCTAAGAAACCATCCATCATGGACATGCGGGAGGATCCCACCACCTTTTGAAAGATGTGGTCCATCTTGGGGAGGGGATAGTTGTCTTTGAGTGAGGCTCTATTCAGATTGTGGAAATCCACACAAAGCCTTATTTCGCCGTTTTTCTTCCTTACGGGCACCAAGTTCACCACCCATTCGAAGTACCTCAGAGGGACAATGATCTTTGCCTGCAACAGCTTCCTTATTTCTTTTTCAATAGCCAGGAGAAGAAGAGGATTGATCTGCCTCAGCTTCTTTTTATGAGGCTTAACATCTTCTTTTAGGGGTATCTTATGTTGTACGATGTCAATATCAAAAGTCTTCAAGTCTTGGTATGGCCAATCGAAGATGTCTTTGTATGATCGAAAGAGCTCCAAGTACTATCCTTGATATTCTTCAGGGACTCCTTTCGACAGCTTCACCACCTTCGGGTCTTCCTCTATCCCGATATTCAAATCCTTAATTGGCTCATCGGGTGTCAATTTTTTGGGGATCACCGGGATATCATTTTTAACAAATAGACTCTCCAATGGTGCAAGACCCTTAAGAATAACATTTCCCTTTAATTGCAAGACGTGGTGCCTGGCCAATGTCTCCTCCCATCTTGTTTTCGGCTCTTCATTATCATCATCGATCCTTGATTCGATCACCAAATTCGAGAATTCGCCCACCATCTCCATAAAATGATTGACTTGCTCTTCGTCCTCGAAGACCTACCAATGTTTTACGTTGTTTGGAATGGAGGGGTGATATCTCACTTCCACCTCGTATCTTAGCAACAGATTCTGCAGAGGGCAGAAATCGCTAGCAGCCACAGCTAGTGAATCGGCCATTCTGTTCTTATCCCTCAACATGAACTGAATGTTAAAATTTGAGAAGAATTCTCAACAAAATCCCATACCTCGTTCCTGTAAGCTCTAAGTCGCAGGTGCTTAGCTTGGCATTGGCTCCTGACTTGCCTCACTATTAGCTATGAATCTCCAAACACCTTTAGATTCTATATGTTCATATTCTGCATTGCATATAGTCCCAACAACAGGGCTTCATATTCGGCCACGTTGTTTGTGGATTCAAATTCTAGCTTAAAGGAGAGAGGCACTAAACATCCTTCTTGTGATATCAGGAGTACCGCGGCTCTGTTTCCTTCTCGTGAATAATCCCCATCAAACTGCAAGGTCCAAATCTTGTTCTCCACTCTGTTTATGGGATCCCCCTGTCTTAGGGGATAAACCTTCGTTTATTGCAGGAAATTTTCGTCCTCCTCGAGCATAAGACAAGAGAATTCACCCTCCTTACCATACACCAGAGAATTGGTTGAACCATCAAATTTGGTGACCATATTTACAAACCTGGACTCACGGTATAATCTTCTTTCCTCCCCACTGAACACTGGGATAGTGGCGTAGGTGAGGTCGATTTTTATTGACCCTCCAATCTTGGAACCCCAGGATCTAGACAACAACATTCCAAACCGAGCCGAGATATCAGCTACAAAAATATCCATTACCACACTTTTGGCTAGAATATGGGCTATGTTCACTACCAGGTATTTTATCATACCCAAGCACTTCGCCCTTTTGGATTCAAATGAACATAGGTCTTTATAAGGCTTCTAATTTGCAATCCTGATTTTTCCATGACAGATAAAGGCAACAAGTTATGTGAAGCCCCAGAATCCAGCATGAAATTGTGCAATAGTAAGTCATGTATCACCAAAGTCACATAGAACTGGGGAGTGGCTGAGTCCTGCTCTTCTACATTAGGTCCAAAAACCACCATGGGTCTTTCTTCTTGGAGATTGAGGTTGTCAAGAAGAGGGCTTACACCATGGGGCTGCATGAATTGGGACACTTGAGCTTTGTATGAAGGTTGTTTCAGGAGCTCGATCAGGGGAACCGGGATCTTGACCTTCTCTAGTTCTTTCTGGAGATTAAAGGGTGTGGGTCCCTTTTCTGTAATAGCTTCTTTGAACTGTTCTTTAGGAGGGTCGAGCAGTTTCAAGGGTATATATGAGGACTTCTCATTTTTTGGAGGATCAACTTCTTTCTTTGTGGAAGTGGATGTAGTGGCCTTATGAGGGGTAGAATCTTCTAATAGATTTTTCCCTTTACTGGCAAGACTAGGAGGGGTTTTTTCTCTTGATATCGACTCTTTATTTTGTTCTTGCACTCAGGTTCCCATCCTGGAGGACCTGAGGTCATATTTCTTGTGGAGTTAAGCTTGCATTAAATCCATGAAATTTTTGTAGTAGATGTCTATATCTTGATCCTCTGGAGGGACTTCCTTCTCCTCTTGCTCCCCTTGCAGGATGAGTTCACCTTCCTCATCATCAAAGTAAGCGAGGAAATGATTTTCTTGGTTGTCTGTGACTTCCTCGGCCTATCCCTCCACTTCTCCCTCCAAGTATAGAGGGGGTTGAATGTGATCTTGTTGTTCCTTCCTCTCTCACTGCAACAACTGCAGAAGGGGCTTCTAATATTGAGGATTAAACCCCCGGTTAGGAATCATTTGGCTGGGAAGAGGAGGGGAATTTTTTGCCTCCAATTCAAGCTTAATCAGCTTATTTGAAAGTTTCTTGATTAGCTTATTCATTTCTTCAATTCTATACTCTTGTGATTCCCTTTCCTAATTTGAAGTAGAAGCCTCGTCCCCGTTCTTTATTTTGGCTTCATGTTCTGTCTTCCCCTTGAATTTACTAGCAAATTCAAAGTTTGCTTCTACCTCCAATGCATCAGTCTGTATCTGATCCAGAGATGTGGATATCCTTTCTCTTAGGGTGAACCCAAATTCCGGTCTGAAAGCTCCTGCGAAGACCACCTTAGCAGCTGCTTGGGGAGGCTTTATTTTAGCAGGATTATTATTATATAGCTTATTGAACCTCTTTATGAATTTTGTTACATCCTCATTGTGTCTCTTCTTTAGAGCATTGAACTCAGTGAGAACGTATCCATGGTCCCTCTTTTCTCCCCATTTAAGTGTGAAGAAATTCTCCATTTCTTCTCAAGTGTGGATTGTGTTATCGGCTAGATACTTGAACCACTTTTGAGCTTCTCCATCCAAGGATTGGATGAAAAGCCTTAACACAACATCCAAGTGCTCTACATTCACATTCTCAGCAAAGGCGTAGAAATTTTCAATATGTCTCCGCGCCAAAGTATTATCTTCCCCGGTGAACTGAGGTAGGAGCTTTAGATAATATTGAGGCATGTCATTCAGTACTTGAGGTAGAGCCAATAGAGCATATTTGTTGAGGTGGAACCCAGGTACATCCATGAGGGTGGTGGTGGTAGGTTATGAGGATGATTTGGCTGAGGTATAACAGGTATGTGATGATTAGAGGTTTGGATATCTGTCTGTAAAAATATTTGGAGTACTGCAACTTCTTTAACTTCTTCAACCTTGGGAGTAGGGTGCAAGGGAGGCAAAGAATTATCAGTAGATTCAGCTTCATATTTTATGACTGAATTGGCTAAAGCAGAGGCTTTTGGAGAATACCCAAGTACACAGGTTGTGGAGCCAGGGTCATAGATGTTAGCTTTCTGAGATGAGGAAGTTGAAGCTTCTAGAGAAAATGAGGGTAGGTCAGCCTATATTGGTTGCTTTTCCTTCCAAATTCTATTAGATATGATCTTTTCGGGATCAGATACTGAAGGGGTTTTCAGTTGGGAAGTATTTGATCGAGTATGAGGCCTTGTGTAAGCCACGATTACAACTGATTTGAACTTTGATAATAGTGGAGTTGCCAAGGTGAGGACTATGAAACTCTCAACCCTTCTTGATCACCTGATTAAAGGGTGAAGATAATGTCGTATCCCAGGGAAAACTTTTTCTCATTCGTTCCCCAGCAATGGCGCCAAAAGGATGTTGTAGCTCCTAGAGATAGCCTTGAGTTGCAAAATTCCAGTGCCTAGGACATCTTAAAATCAGAGGTTAGATGTAGACAATTTTAAGGGTGCCTCTGACAGAATATGGGTTAAGAGGATAATGATTGTGGTGGTTCCAGAATGATGAAGACTTTGGAGTTTGATTCATGTGAATTACCCTATACTACGAGAGGGCTCAGGAGGTTGTATGGCTCGGTGGCTTTTCAAATGGGCCAAGTATGAAACAATGAGCAGAGGATTTCATAATATGCAGAGGTGTTGATAAGGAAAGGAGGCGCGAGTAGCCAGTTACACCCTCGTGCCGACAGAGAAATTTAACACTGAGCTCGCGCCCCTTCGCGCTCTGTGCCAGTTAGACACCTGCGCCAAGATTTTTATGGAATGTTTTTTTAAAAATAGAGGCGGAGGTTCCATTCCAACCACCTCAGGGACGAGTCATTGGGAGTGGTTGAACTGAAACAACCACAGACTTCTTCCTTTAGTTAGTAGTTTCATCCTCCCTTGAAACTCTCCTAAGGGTTAGGACTCCCTCCCACCTTTGTAGGGATCCCAACCTCCTCCTTTTCCTCTATAAAAGAAACAATATATTTTAGTATAAGCTAGCTGAACGGCTGAATAACTGAACTGGGAGAACTATACATATTATAGCTAAGCTGCTAGAGAGGATAGAATAAGAAGGATTATGTTGAGAGAGCTTGAGTCGAAGACTTCTGAGAGAGATTGAGTCTGAATTCCCTGACCAACATTTGAGACGCGCTTCGCCTGAACCCCGCTGGAGGAGAATGCAACATCAAAGCATCGGTTGTACTCTTCCTTCTATTCATTTATATACATGACTACTGTTTGGTTCCACTATTGTATTATGATGTTTATTTGATGCGATATGTTTATCCCTCTTTGACTGGCTAATAGTTATGAGTGAAACTTTTATGTCGTATGTTGTTCTTGTTCTTTGTCTGATGTGCAGGTGTCTGAGCATGATAGCGAACGGATTGTGATTTTCCAAGGCAGGAGCGAGAGGCCACTACTCTTTCTGCAACAACGACAGCGTTGGATTCAAGTTAGGTCAATCTACCATGTTTTTTATTCATTCATTAACTAGGAGGCAAAACTTTAGCGTGTCCTTTTGTTACTAGACCCACCCTAGGGCTAGAGGGATCATCTCTGTCCGCAGAGAGGATTTACCTTCATAAAAAATTGGTGAATACACTGGGGATCAGTGCGAGTTTGTCATGTCATCCTGTTGGATCAGTTTCGATTATTGACTTAGCTATCTGTCTTTTTTTGGTTTGTTTGCTAAGTTTCCATCCTCTGTTCAACTCCAGAGTGTCAAGGTTGACCTCTGCTCATTAGGTTAGGGTTTTTTCTCTTTCCCCCATGGGTATCCAGCTTGGCGCAGTTTTTGTTTGGACAGTCGTGCCGATTGGCGCATGTTTCTCTTTTAGCACTCGCGCCAACCCCTGTATGGCGCGAATTACAACCTTACAGTTGCGCCAACCCCTGTAGGTTTTGGTTTGACCTCCTTAATGAGTGTTTTGGTCATTTTTTCTTGCTTCTGGGTCATTTTTTAGTGTGTTTAAGCCTTTCAGACTGTGTTGACTACTGTAGACTTGTTTCCCTCAGTCGTTTTTCCATTTTCTTGTCGGTGTCATTTAGGACCTTAGGGTTTCTAAGCGTTCTTGCACACCGAGCCTTCTGTTCGAGAACAAGTCTCTTTGATTGTTATCAGTCTCATTTCGGGTCATTAGACTGATTTTTTCTTGATCCTTTTGTTTTGCTAATTGAATGGTCTTTTCGTTTTTCAATTAGGCCTTCTTCTTCAACACTTTGAGCATCGATTACTTTGCTTATTTGGGTCACTTTGGGAAACTCTCTTTTTCGATTGAAATTTTGCTCCATTAGCTTGCCTATTTTTGTGTCTGTTTCATTTTGGTTGAGTCATTCAATTTAAAAACCTTACATTCGCAAAACTCAAACTAGTGTTTATTTTTTTTTCCATTGAATTAGTACGTTGTGTGCTTTATTTCATTGAAAAAATCAAAAAATATCTTTGCATTTTTTTATTGTATTGAAAGTGGAACGTTCCTTTACATAACTAGCATTGGTTAATTTAGGAAGGAATTTCGTTTTTGATTGATTGCATTAAGGGCATTAGAGTTTCTTCGCATATTTTCCTTGCTTTCTTGTTTGAAATATTTCTATCCTTCCTATAACTAGCATCCATCGAATTGAAATGATATTCATTTGCATATAGTTTGCATTTAGGAAGTTGAGCTCCAAATTCGATAGGGCCTGGAAATTGAAACCTAATTCAAGATAACTTTAAAATTTACTCAATGAACCTAAGGCAACATTGAAACCTAACGCAATATTTCTAGTGGCATAGGCTAGAGACGTGTTCCAGCGTCTTAAAACCTAGTAGTTGTTGCTCGCCTGTTGGCTTCAAACAGCGCTAGTACGAACTTGTGCTCCCCGTATCGTCGCATATATAAAGGGAGACCCCTCTAGGTTGCAATAATTTCATCCATAGGAAGCTGATTCTGTGGCCTTGTAATTGTTATACACTGAACACAACATTCGGGGAGACTACCTGCACGTACGTCAAGTCCTTGGTCATTTCTGTTTCATTTGATCACCAAGGTGTATATGGCAGTTCACTGAAACCTGGTACACCCTCTTTCTTAGAATTCCTGAGAAGTCATTTAGATCTTTTCGTGACTCTTTAAACAAGAGAAGGGATCATCGAGCACTTGTCCTTTCACTCTCGTTTCAAATTGAAAGTGACTAGAGTCATATTTTTCCTGTTTCTTGACTCTTAAAACATGAAACAGTGAATTTTGGTTTCAATGTTATAAAATTAATCACCTACGATCACACGCCCATTAGAAGTTTCGTGCTTGGCCTGATTGATTTCTTTGGTTCTTGTTTTGGCACCTTCGATTGGTTATCTCTTTTCCTTCCTATTCTAATATACAATCAAAGTGGCGTAACATCCAGTTTCGTCATCCTCACTGCCTCTTGGTGGTAGTTCTTTTCCGGACATTTCTTTGAAACTCCTTAGTCCACTAGGTCTGTTGAGCTCTCGCATCCTATTCTTCCGTCTATCCAACCCCTCGCTACTCGATCTACGCTTGACGAGCCAGTTGAATTCCATTGGACTCCTTCAAGTGCTTGGTCTGGTTTTAGGGAAGGAGGAGAGTTTCCTCCTCTGACGTCTGGATCGCCTTTTGTTGCTGCTGCGGTACCTCCTAGTCCCCATAGTCTTTTCGAAGATATTACATTGGACTCAGATATGGATTCCTCCAGTTCTATTGGCAATGAAGGAATTCCCGTTTCCATAGGAGAGTATCAACTCTTTCCTGAAGATCTCTCTCGTGCCTCCACCCAATATTCACCACCGTCGGTCTCACTTCCACTTGGATATAGGTATTTGAATCAAATTATGCCTGGAGTTGCCTCCATTGCGCAATCCAATACAGTAAATCCTCCTCCGAGTTCGGTCCTACCTTCGTTGGGGCTATCACCTTCGACTCCTGGTTCGTCATTTACTGTCACATCTATTCCAGTTCAACCAACGGTTTGTGTGGCTTCTAGCTCAGTTTCCACTACTCCTGTGATTCCTGGTGGTCTTAAATTTGAAGAATATCTATTGGATGTTTAGCAGCAGAATTTTCAGGGTTCTCAGCAGTCTCAGGTTCTTGCTAATTCTCGATTCCATCACTATGATGTTGTTGGTAATCTTGTATATCTACCTGCACCATTATGATGTGTATGGTAATCCGGTTTATTTGCCTCCTATTGATCCTTATCATGTTGTTTGTGATCCTTGTCAGACTGTTACTCATCTGAGACCTACTCTGCCTGTGCAACCCTCTAGCTTACAAGGACAACCCTCTCAGGGACAACCTTTAGCGCATCAGGGCCCTACTTCTTGTCCACAAGGACAACCATATGGTCCACAAGGCCAACCTTTACAAGGACAGCCTTTGGTCCAACATGGACAACCCTCTGGTCTCTTGGGTCAATCGTTAAATCAACCCGGATCATCTTTTGGTCCTGGGGAGAAAAATTATTTGTTACAGGGACAACCTATTGCACCTCAATCACAGTCGCACGTTCAGTATGGCCCAAATATTGTGTAACCAGGACAACCCCTTAGTCCTTCTCCGGGTCAACCTGGTCATCAGGTACAACCTGGTCCGTCGCAACCATCAGGCCAATATTTCCCACAAGGTCAACCTGGTGGCCCTCAACAACCATTTCAACAGCCGGTTCAACCATCTCAGCAGCCGTTGCAACCTGCCCACCAGCAGATTCCTTCGTTTCCGCAGCAGGTTTTACCTATTTACCCTGCTCAGCAGCTTGCTCAACCTGCTCCGCAAGGTCAACCTATGCAACCGCAGGGCGCTTATTACCCTCAAGCTTCATATCAACTGATATATAGCGCACCCCAAATTCCTTACCCTCAAAATCAACCTGTGTATCAGCAACTTCAGAGTCATACTTACATTCTACAGTAGAATCCTTATGCTACTCAACAAGGACCTCAATGGTCTGCTTCGATTCAATATCTTGGTCCTCAATACCAGAATCAACCGAATTATCCTGTTTTTAATCCCTATGATCTAAATCCTTCGGGACAAAATGTATGGGGACAGAATCCCGCTCGGACTAGGTGGAATGTACACACAAGTCCTTATCAAAGATCTCTGATGACTTTTAATACTCAATTACCGTTTCTTGCTATGTTGGAATTACTCGGTGTGTCGAATTTGACAAATGATCCTATTCTTCATAATCCATATTGGCCTCCGGTTCCAACCAAGATTCCAGGTGATTGTCCTAAATTTTAGGGTAAACCTGGTGAAGACCCCCAAATGCATGTTATGACTTACCACTTGTGGTGTTCTTCAAAATCTTGGGTTGACGATTCTATTTGTCTCTGTCTTTTCCAGCGAACTCTTACCGGTGTCGTTGCGAAGTGGTACATTGAGCTGTCTCATGGAGTTTTCCAAGATTTCAATTCTTTGGCCATGGCATTCCTTACACATTTTCAGTTACCGATCTGCTATGATACCGGGACGCATCTCCTCACTTCATTGAAACATGATCGAGCTACTCATATCTCGGATCATATTCATGAGTGGCGGCGGCGTCGTCGCATGATCAAATTTGAGATACCTGAACAGCTTCTGACTCATTGGTTCACTACCTCCTTTGTCAATCAGATTTCCAAAGACATAGCTATGGGGGCATGTGTAACCAAGGAACAAGCCATTGCTTATGCCCAGTACCTTGATCTCGTGTACTCTCAGTCTGGCGCATTATATGATGTCTTTCCTAATGCTCCTCGACCTGGAACATCTAAACCACCAGCGACTCCATCCGTTGATGGAATTATTGGTTCTGTATCATAGAATTCTCAAAATTCTCCTTCATCTAACTCTGGGAAGCAGAAGTCTACTTCTTCCAATAATGTAGCTTCTCATTCAACCTCGAATTCTGGAAAACCCGCAGAAGTGAATGTTGTTCAGGCCAATCCTACAAATAACACTTCCAAAGGTAAGAATAAGGGTAAAGGTAAGGCCAAAGCCGATACCCCGAAACAGGATTCTCCAAAATCTCGTTCTACTGATAGTTCTCAACGCAAACTGAAGTATCCTTGTTTGATTTGTGATGATGAGCACTTCACCAAGGACTGTCCTTGACAGTTTGAAGTGAGTCGATTGCTCAAAGGCACCCAAGGAACTCTGGTCATTCTTAAAGAACCTTCCCTCAGCAGACCCAGATGGTAGAGCACCCTTAGTGCTCTACTCCATCTGGTTTGCAAGTGTTCATGATGAACAGTTCTGCACCCGTTTCTATTGCTACTCGATCGAAATATTATTCTGGTTCGCGTTAGGCTATGGGGGAATACATCGCTGATGGTCCTCCTCCTCCACCTGTTTCTATCTCTCTTGAGATTGAACGGCCTAGCGCTTAATCCATTGTTTGGCCGCCTTCCAAAGGCATTCGCCGTAAGTCTTCATACAACCCTAACGCCCGTGCCGCTCAGCATTATAGTATTGTTGAATATTTGGCTCAGGAGCCATCCACAATGTCTGCGTTAGAAGTACTTCAGAGTTTTCTGTCGCAACGGAAGGCTTTACTATCTGCGATAGGTGGGGTCGATCCTGCCGACACTAGCCTTCTTGCTTTCGATTTAGAGAATTTCGTCCCGTGGCTCCCACACCAAATTGCGCTCATCATTCAAGTTGGTATTAATGGTTTGAAAATTCACTGGTCAGTTGTGGACATGGGTGAATCTACCTGTTTTATGTCATCTACCTGTTGGAAAGCCATTGGTTCTCTAGCTCTCACTTTGTCACTCAATGCCATTGAAGCATTTTATGGAAGAGAGTCCAAACCTCTTGGTGTTCTCGCTAGTTTACTGATCACATTAGAAGGGAAGACAGTCAATGTCGAGGTAAAAGTCCTTGATGCAAAACTCAATTATAATCTTCTCCTTGGACGCAGTTGGACTCACGCCATGCTATGTGTTCCGTCCACTCCCTTTCTTGTTTTGAAATTTCCACACGAGGGAAAGATTATCACTGTCGATCAATTGTATTTTTTCACTTCTTCTTCCGAGAACAATGTTCTGTATGTGGACAAGATCCCTACTCCCTACGAGAGCGTGGGGCTAGGCCTTTTCAAGGATCCTGCCCTCATGGGTGTTTTCCCTCTTCCACCACCAAATACTATTCAGGTCAACATGATTTCTCGAACCGATGACCCCTGGGTTATCCCTTCTCCTGACCAGATCGATTCATTCGGAGATTCAATGCCGTTGAGTCCCATTGAAATTGACTATTGTGAACTCATTGCTACATCGGACACTTCATCCTCGGATTCTACTCCTTCGAGTGTGACTCTTGACATCTATTCTCAATCCCCTTGCCTTGGTGATTTTGATTCATCAGATCCTTTGAAATAAGTGTTCAATTCCGATGAGGCTATTGTGGAAACCCTGTCTCTCGACGATCTATCGTGGGACGATGGTCATCATCATTCCTTGTTTCTACCAAGCCTCGGGGCCATGTCTACCTGTCTTGAGCATTTTTTCTCTTAGGTTCCTTCTCCTCCGCTTCAAACACCTGTTCAGGTCCATGAAGTTTTATTGAAAGGTAACTTGAGTAACATTACTTAGACGATGCTTATCGACGTTTCCATTAAACCAAGAATCGTCGAAAATATCCATATTGGGGTTACTTGTCCTTCTGATGAAGTGCAAGTCTAGACTAGCCTTTTTCACAAATTATGTGATGTCTTTGCATGGTCCTACGAAGAGATGCCCAACATTGATCCTAGCATCGTGGTACATGAAATTCCTACTTACCTCGGTTCGAAACCTGTTCCTCAGCGTCTGCGTCCGGTGCATCCTAGGAAATCTGCTACCATTAAGGCCGAAGTTGAAAAGCTTCTCAAAGCTATTTTCATTTATATGATTCCATTGAAAAACTGGGTCTCTAATATTGTTCCTATCAACAAGAAACAGGGCACTATTCGTGTCTGTGTTGACTATCGTGATATCAATTGAGCTTATCCTAAGGATAATTATCCTACTCCCTCATCGATCAAATTATTGACGACTGTGCCGGGAGCGAGATTTTTTCCCTTATGGACAGTTTTTCGGGCTATAATCAGATCGACATTCTCCCGACTGATCAACACAAGACTGCCTTCATATTTCCTTGGGGCACCTTTTCATATAAGAAGCTTCCTTTTGGTTTGAAGGATTCCGAGGCCACATTTCAGTGCGCGATATCTTATGCCTTTCATGATATTCGCCACATCATTCAGCCTCATCTAGATGACATTTCGGCTCATTCAGCTAAGCGTGGAGACCATCTTGACCATCTCCGTCAAATTTTTCTTCATTATAGACACTATAACATTTGGCTTAATCCGCATAATTGTGTCTTCTGCGTCAATTCTGGTAGACTCTTAGGGTTTATCGTTTCCAAAGACGAGATTCGCCTAGATCCTCTCAAGGTTGAGGCTATTATCAATCTCCCCTCTCCTTCTTCATTGCATCAGTTGAAGTGTTTACAAGGGAAAGCTAATTTTCTACGTCGTTTTATACCTAACTATGCCGAAGTAGCTAAAGGATTCACACGATTGTTAAAGGAGGGTGTTCCATTTTACTGGGATGAGATCGCTCAGAAATATTTTGATGCATTGAAAACGTTGTTGGTCAATGCTCCTCTCATACGCCCTCCAAATTATCATCGTGATTTTTCTATGTATTTAGCTATCGCTTTCAGCACGATTTCCATGGTTTTGATACAAGACGATGATGACGGTCATGAGAATGTTATTTATTACTTGTCTCATAACCTTCTCAACCCCGAAACACGTTATGCCCATGTTGAGAAGTTAGCGTTGGCTGCCGTTCAACGTTTTCGTCATTATATTCTTTTATGTACAATGACGGTGATTTCAGAATGAAACCCCATGACCTACATATTGTCTCGAAAATTGCTGGGGGGGAAATACTCCAAGTGGATTGTTATCCTCCAAGAGTTTGATTTGGAATTTACTGCTGCCAAGTCTAAGAAATCATTAGTCTTTGCTGATTTACTATGTTCTCTCCCTTCCGACTCCTCTCCTTCTCACTCTGAGGAATTCATTCCAGATGATTCGCTTTTCTTTATTATCACCCTCGATCCTTGGTACGGTGATATCATCATCTATCTCCAGACTTCATCTTTTAGATTTGAGTTGACGAAGGATGCCCACCGACGCATCCGCCATTAGTCGCAACCTTATCGTATAGTTGGAGATACTCTCTATTGTGTTGGAGTCAATTCCATTCTCTGACGATGTTTGACTCTCAAGGAAGATGAGAAAGCTCTGAATGATTGTCACAGTCGCACCTATGGCGGTCACATGTCTGGTTATGCTACTGCACAGAAGATTCTCCGTGCTGGTTATTTTTTGCCTTCTATTTTCAAAGACTGTATTGTCACAGTTCGTAAATGCCATGATTGCTAGATTTATCAACACAAGTTGCGTGCGCCACCCGTTCCTCTTCATCCTATCATTATTGTTGGTCCCTTTGTAAAGTGGGGCATCGATTTTATGATGTGTAACCCTCACTCGGCCGGGGGGCATGCTTATATTATCGTAGCCATGGACTACTTCACCAAATGGGACGAAGCAATGCCTACACTTGCCGTTGACGGTAATACAGCTGCTCAGTTCGTATTCAATCACATTATTTCTAGGTTTGGTGTCCCTCAAGCCATCGTTACCGATCATGTTTCCCATTTTCAGCATTATATGGTGGCGGAGTTGACTTCTAAGTTGGGTCTGCGTCACGACAGCTCAACGACGTAATACCCTCAAGCCAATGGTTAGGTTGAAGCTGTGAATAAAGTTCTTATCACGATGCTTCAACATACGATTGGGATCCACAAATCCAATTGGCATCTCATGTTATTTTCGGCTCTTTGGGCTTACCGCACCTTAGTTAAAAACACAACCGGGTTCACTCCTTTCCAGTTGGTTTATGGCTTGGAAGCTACTCTCCCGATTGAATGTGAAATACCTTCACTCAAGTTGGCTTTTGAATTACTGTCGAATACTTCGCCGGAAGAAGAGCGTCTCCTTTCTTTAGAAAGGTTGGATGAAACCCGCTGCTTTGCTGCTCTCGTTATTGAAGCACAGAAAAAGTGGGTCAAAGCTTATTTTGATCAGTCAGTTTCCCCTCGTTCTTTTGTTGAAGGAGATCTCGTCCTCTTGTATGACCAAGCTCATGATAAGCTGGGGGCAGGAAAATTTCAACCTATGTGGCATGGGCCCTACATCGTTAAACGTGTGTTGTAAAACGGGGCCTATGAGCTAATTGAATACGAAGATCATCCTCTTGAACAACCCAGAAATGGGTTGTATCTCAAAAAATATTATGCATGATTCATTCATGCGTAATAGGTGTACATAGGTGTTGTTTTCATTTTTGTACATGTTTTTTGTTTGGTGTGCTTTGTGAGTGTTTTCCTGCTTATTAGGTCTTACTTATTGTGCAGATGTCTATTACCCCTTATGTCAGTTTCGTGGATGGTGCTTCCCGCAGTACCAGGAATTTGTCTTCGGTAGCCTGGGTAATTTATGATCCTGCTGGTGAGTTGATAGATTTGCAAGGTATTTGTCTAGGACGAACTACAAACAATGTCGTTGAATATAGCGATGTCATTGAACTATTAACCGAGGCGATCAACCTCGGTATACGCGCATTGCTTGTAAATATAGATTCACAACTTGTCGTTCTGAAACTCAATAATCATTATTCAGTTAGAAGTCCACACATTCTGAGATTGTATTTACGTATTCGTTTGTTGGAAAGACATTTTGATTTTATTACCTATCAACATATTCCTAGATAAATGAACACGTTAACTGATACAGTGGCTAAAATTGTATTAGATAGGCATGTGCATAATTTGTAAAAAAAATCATCATATGTAAAAGATCCATGTAGGGAAATATATGTATATATATGTATATATCGCATGTTTGCAACTGTGTGCATCATACCTTCAAAAAATATATGTATGTTTCTATTACATCTCGATACATCATGTCTCTCAAATATGTAGATAAAATAAAACCTAGGTGTCTAATCAGCATGGTGCTCGTGATAACATGTCATTGCCCGTACTAGCCACCTCAGCAAGCAGTGAATTCGGCTGGGCACCCCTATGGTATGTCTCTAGTAGGCGCAAGGAACGTCGTCAAAACGTGCATAATCAGGGACTCCTTGTGTGATCCCCTCTAGGTTGCGCATTATCTCATCTTCCTCGCTACCCTCGCCTTGAGGGTCGAAATTGCGAGGGATTCGCCTCACTATCAGTGACATACCGGCAGGTCTCTCTGGGCCAACGTCTGCAACTACATGGATTTCATGTCAGAGCATGCATAAATAAATAAATAAATCGTAAATACTCATAAAAATTAAAAATGAGTCTCACCCAAATATTCATCCCGATATTCTCCCTCCGGGAGTGGGAGGTCCGAATCATCAGTGAAATATGTACCAGAGTAGGGCCAGTCCTTCATGACAATCAATTGTCGATGGAGCCAATCAAAGAATTCCAGTCTCCAGGACATCTGTTGACCGCCCCCTGCCCTTGGCATCAGAGCTGCCCATCGAGCCATCCATGGTTCTCTTGTTGGTGTTGTCGGGATTATAACCTCCTGTCGCTGAAAAATGGGTATTCTTTCCAAGAAGAACAATACTAGAGTAGATCCATAACCAAATTGTTTCAGTTTGGTCTTCTTGCATTTTGTTAGTTGGCGCTTCATGTTTATTGTCACGGCCTCTGCCCAATTGTAGATGGTCGGTGCCATGTAGTCTACAACTAGAATCAACTGTGTATTTTTTGCTTCATGTGGTGCTTAAGACCCCGCAGCTCGTGTGATGGTATGTAGCACCAATCGTAGTGTCAAATCTGGGATAGTTTGAATGTCAACTTTCCCACTACTTGATCCCTTCCGTGCTCCTGGACATACCTTGTCTATCACCATGGTCATGTTTTCCATGCAGGGCTGGGTGCCGGTTAGGATTGGTGTTGCTCCCCTCGGCGATAATCCTGTGATGAAATACACGTTAGAGACATCAATCTCAAGTTCTTGATCCTGAAGGATGAACTTATCTTTATTTTCGTCCCAAATGTTGACCAGATACTGTAATAACTCTGGTTGGGCTCGAAGGCATGGCGTTAAGAAGAATTTTTTCAGACCAAAATTTCTGGGAGCTTCCATGACTCCCTCATTTTCCATGGCCAGCTCGTCTTCTTCACTATGTTCCCATTCTTTCCATTCAATGACCATTTTTCTTCTTTCTACCTGCAAACACTTTCATATGAGTGGTATTAGTCAATTTTGAACCTTAAATTTGTAAATGCTTGGGGTATTTGATCAGTATTTTGTCTAGAAATGGTTTGCGTTGTTGGCGCAAATGTTTCCCAAACAGTCGCACCAATGGGCATTCCCTAGTGTAAAAAATTGGGCGGTTGGCGCGACTCCGTGCTCGAAACCCGCGCCAACCGCCAAGCCCTAATTTTTGCATTTCCTCTCCCAGATTTTGAAATTGAAAATTGCAGGTAGCAAGAAATGACTTAAAATGACCAGAGGGATCTCAGCTCTTACCTGGAGTTGACGGATTTTTTATTGGTCCGTTGGACTGGCCGCTATCGTCGCCAAAAGATTGCACATTGAAATGGGTAGCTATTGCTCCACAAGAGGTAAAAAGTGAAAAGTAATTTTTTTTACCATTTTTGGCATTTTACCCTAATTAGGTTTTAAGACTTGTTTTTTTATTATTTTATATTATTTTCGAGAAATTGGTTTTACACATGTCTCTTGTGCAGCAACAGGTTTTTCATGCGACAATGATGAAGCAACGAGTCATATTTTATACTTTTTCAGACTCGGTAAAAACACGAAAAAATCCCTATTTGAAGTCATCTTTCAGCTCTTTTACGACTCTCTAAAATTGAAAAGATTGTTGAGATTCTTGTCGTTTTGAACTCGTTAAAATAGCTATGAAACGATATCAACCCAGTATACGTTTAACCCTTTTTTGAGCTAGGATGGATTATTTATGAAAAAGGAATACCTTAGCCTATCACGACTAAGAGGTTCTCTCAGACACAGTTTTCTACCTTTTCGGATCTGTGAGACTACGTACGAAAAGGGCATGTTGAAGTTTTCTTTTCTGCCTTCTTTTCAAACGCTCTAAATATGAAAAGATGTCGAGTTCTTCCTTTGTCACACTCGCTAAACTCTGATGACATCGGACTTCGTCATCATGACGTTATTCGAGTTCCTCCTTCCTAGGGCTCGTAAAATGTACTAGGATGGATTTGTTTGAAGGACAAACTTACAGTGCAAGCATATTCTATCCCCTTCAAGCTTGTTTTAAAAAATAATTGGGGTACTCGCCAGAAATAGTGGGGGGAAATGGAACCAAGTTTTAGTTATGTTGGCAGTATGTCGCTCTTGAACATGGCACTTGTCTGCATTTGTGTCAGGTTGGGGACATCTCATTTCGTCATTTTTTGCCTCCATGGGTTTGGGTAATCTCTTTTGACCTCTCATATTCTCTTTGCCACCTCATCATGACTTCAGATCCTTTGATGTCAAATACTGCCAAATCCAGTGTCGTGTTGTTGATATGTTCAAGAGAAGTTTACCTATGCAGTTTTCAACCTTCCTCTAATCTTTTGTTGGTCCTGATCCACTTTCATCATGTTCCTCTGTCTCGTGTCAATGATGTGGGAGACATTATGGCCCTCCTTCGACCAGGTCATTTCCTGTCGACTTCAACTCATTATCCAGGAATTTGATCTAGAGACTCCCTTCTGGTACCTTGGAGCCTGCATGCCTCAATGGCAGGTTTTTCGCATTCGACGCAAGGTTCACATCATTGACCTTCGATCAAGTGATTCTGCGAATGTTCGACGTCATATCATTTTTCACATTCCGTAGATTGTACCTGTTGTACCTTAAGGTCCATCGTCATCATTGGTGGTTTCTCTCGCATCTGTTAACAACGTTCATCATTGGCTGGTAATCAGACGGTTTTCCTGCATGTTCGACTTCAGCTCATATATTCGCATGCTCGAAATTGTACTTGTTCGGGTCGAGATGGAGCGCAAGACCCTGGGTTTTTCTGATAAACTCTAGGCTGCGGATTTTTTTTCGATTATTATGACTTATTGCATGACTCTCTTTATTGGATGGCTATGACCATACCTAAGTCTATTTATTTGATCCTTCCTGCTGGATGGCTGTGTCCATACCTCAGATCTCAGTTTTTTATATACTCTATTATGGATGGCTATGCCCATGCCACATGATTCATGTATCACAAATATCAGTTGTATTTGTAATTTCAGGTCTTCCGACAGCAGTGTTTGGTTCGAACGCGTTCTCATAAAGCATTTCACCCCTCCCTCTCTCTCGAACTTCATGCTTTAGGGGTCATCTGTTACACATCATTTTGTCACTGTCCCTGCAATCCCCCACTCGCACATTGGAGGGTCGTTTCTATGACCAATAAGCAGTGTCATGCTTTGCAAATACCATCCTTGCATACCTTTTGATGAAAGCAACATTCTTCTTGTTGACATTTCCCTGAGCAGAGCTGTAAAAATCCTTATTTTTACCTTGGCGCAAGTAACCAATTACACCCTCACGCCGACAGAGAAATTTAACACTGAGCTCGTCACCCTTGGCACTCTGTGCCAGTTAGACACCCGCGCCAAGTTGTTTATGGAATTTTTTTTTTAAATAGAGGCAGAGGTTCCATTCCAACCACCTCGGGGATGAGTCATTGGGAGTGGTTGAACTGAAATAACCACGGACTCCTTCCTTTAGTTAGTAGTTTCCACCTCCTTTGAAACTCTCCTAAGGGTTAGGACTCCCTCCCACCTTTGTAGAGATCCCAACCTCCTCCTTTTCCTATATAAAAGAAACTATCTCTTTTAGTAGAAGTTAGCTGAACGGCTGAATAGCTGAACTGGGAGAACTATACACACTATAGCTAAGCTTCTAGAGAGGATAGAATAAGAAGGATTATGTTGAGTCGAAGACGTCTGAGAGAGCTTGAGTCTGAATTCCCTGACCATTCATTTATATACATGACTACTGTTTGGTTCCACTATTGTGTTATGATGTTTATTTGATGCAATATGTTCAGCCCTATTTGACTGGCTAATAGTTATGAGTGAAACTTTTCTGTCATATGTTGTTCTTGTTCTTTGTCCAATGTGCAGGTATCTGAGCGTAACAGTGAACGGATTGTGATTTTCCAAGGCAGGAGCGAGAGGCCACTACTCTTTCCAAAACGATGAAAGCGTTGGATTCAAGGTAGGTCAATCTACCGTTTTATGAAGGTAAATCCTCTCTGCAGACAGAGACGATCCCTCTAGCCCTAGGGTGGGTCTAGTAACAAAAGGACACGCTAAAGTGTTGCCTCCTAGTTAATAAATGAAAAAAAAACACGGTAGATTGACCTACCTTGAATCCAACACTGTCGTCATTGCAGAAAAAGTAGTGGCCTCTCACTTCTGCCTTGGAAAATCACAATCCGTTCACTGTCACGCTCAGATACCTGCACATCAGACAAAGAACAAGAACAACATACGATAGAAAAGTTTCACTCATAACTATTAGCCAGTCAAAGAGGGCTAAACATATCGCATCAAATAAACATCATAACACAATAGTGGAACCAAAAAGTAGTCATGTATATAAATGAATAGAAGGAAGAGTACAACCGATGCTTTGACGTCGCAGTCTCCTCCAGCGGGGTTCAGGCGAAGTGCGTCTCAAATGTTGGTCAGGGAATTCGAACTCAAGCTCTCTCAGAATTCTTCGAATCAAGTTCTCTCAACATAATCCTTCTTATTCTATCCTCTCTAGAAGCTTAGCTATAGTATGTATAGTTCTCCCAGTTCAGCTATTCAGTTTTTCAACTAGCTTCTACTAAAAGAGATAGTTTCTTTTATAGAGGAAAAGGAGGAGGTTGGGATCCCTACAAAGGTGGGAGGGAGTCCTAACCCTTAGGAGAGTTTCAAGGGAGGTGGAAACTACTAACTAAAGGAAGGATTCTGTGGTTGTTTCAGTTCAACCACTCCCAATGACTCATCCCCGAGGTGGTTGGAATGGAACCTAGGCCTCTATTTTTTTTTTAAACATTCCATAAATAGGTTGGCACAGGTGTCTAACTAGCATAGAGCGCCAAGGGGCGCGGGCTCAGTGTTAAATTTCTCTGTTGGCACGAGGGTGTAACTGGCTACTCGCGCCAAGGTAAAAATAGGGATTTTTACAGCTCTGCTCAGGGAAATGTCAACAAGAAGAATGTTTCTTTCATTAAAAGGGATGCAAGGATGGTATTTTCAAAGCATGACACTGCTTATCGGTCACAGAAACGACCCTCCAATGTGCGATTTGGGGATTGCAGGGACAGTGACAAAATGTTGTGTAACAGATGCCCCCTAAAGCATGAAGTCCAAGAGAGAGGGAGGGGTGAAATGCTTTATGAGAACGTGTTCGAACCAAACACCGCTGTCGGAAGACCTGCAATTACAAATACAACTAATATCTGTGATACATGAATCATGTGGCATGGGTGCATCCATCCATAATAGAGTATATAAAAAATTGAGATCTGAGGTATGGACACAACCATCTAGCAGGAAGGATCAAATAAATAGACTCAGGTATGGTCACAGCCATCCAATCAAGAGAGTCATGTAATAAGTCATAATAATCCACAAAAAATCTGCAGCCTAGAGTTTATATGAAAAACCCAGGGTCTTGCACTCCATCTCGACCCGAACAAGTACAATTTTGAGCATGCAAATATATGAGCTGAAATCGAACATGCAGGAAAACCGTCTGATTACCAGCCAATGATGAAACTTTTTAACAGATGCGAGAGAAACCACCAATGATGACGATGGCCCTCAAGGTACAACAGGTACAATCTACGGAATGTGAAAAATTATTGGACATCGAACATCCGCAGAATCACTCGATTGAAGGTCAATGATGTAAACCTTGCGCCAAATGCGAAAAACCTGCCATTGAGGCATGCAGGCTCCAAGGTACCAGAAGGGAGTCTCTAGATCAAATTCCTAGATAATGAGTTGAAGTCGACAGGAAATGACCTGGTCAAAGGAGGGCCATAATGTCTCCCACATCATCGACACGAGACAAAGGAACATGATGAAAGTGGATCAGGACCAACAGAGGATCAGAGGAAGGTTGACAACTACAAAGGCAAACTTCTCTTGAACATATCAACAACACGACACTGGATTTGGCAGTATTTGACATCAAAGGATATGAAGTCATGATGACGTGGAAAAGAGCAGATGAGAGGTCAAAAGAGATTACCCAAACCCATGGACGCAAAAAATGACGAAATGAGATGTCTCCAACACGACACAAATGCAAACAAGTGGCATGTTCAAGAGTGACATACTGCCAACATAACTAAAACTTGGTTCCATTTTCCCCCACTATTTCTGGCGAGTACCCCAATTATTTTTTAAAACAAGCTTGAAGGGGATATCATATGCTTGCACTGTAAGTTTTTCCTTCGAACAAATCCATCCTAGTACATTTTACGAGCCCTAGGAACGAGGAACTCGAATAACTTCATGATGACAAAGTCCGATGTCATCAGGGTTTAACGAGTCTGACAAAGGAATAACTCGGCATATTTTCAGATTTAGAGAGTTTGAAAAGAAGGCAGAAAAGAAAAATCCTACAGGCCCTTTTCATAGGTAGTCTCATAGATCGGAAAAGGTAGAAAACTGTGTCTGAGAGAACCTCTTAGTCGTTATAGGCTAAGGTATTCCTTTTTCGTAAATAATCCATCCCAGCCCGAAAAAGGGTTAAACGTATACTAGGTAGATATCGTTTTAAAAGGATATACTGGGTAGATAAGGAAAGGAGGAGGAACCCACGAGGGACAGGCTTAAAAGTCTTAAGAATCTGTCTCCCATGAACTCAGAGGAAGCGGATGTAAGTGGAATGTGACCAACAAGAGAGATTCATGGAGCGTGAATTAAGGGGGCACGGAAAGTTTAACACATGAGCATTATTCATACATGAATTCATGAATAAAAATGCATACCACTGGCAGCCACATTACACGAATCATCAAAGCAACAGAACATTGAAATATGATTATACATAAACATGAGATTACTAATAAACAAGAGAACACAGATACATACTACTCATTGCTCCACTGGAATCCAAATAAACAATGTTGTATATCATATTATGTTCAAAACAACTCTCCCAAATATGTATCTCAAAGCACAAAGAGCACAGTCATACAAAACTACAGCAAAAATTATCCAAAATTCAGAACCTTTATTTCATCTTTAAACTCTCTACATATAGAGTTCTCCTGAGGGTTTACGATCGAATAAACTTTCATGATCGACCCACACATGTGAAAATCAAAATATCCTAACCAAATCGCAAAGTGTGCATCGAGAAATCACTCCCATAATCATAAAATCAAAACAGAATCGGGTGAAATCAAGATTTCAATAGTAAAACATCGTAATCAAACAATAAAAGAAACAACATAGTTAGCCATGGAGGCAAAATCCTGGAATCTTCAAAATGGGTCGCCGAGGAGTAGCTGTGAACAGGTGGGCAGTCTGGCTTCCATCACTTGATTTCACCTACCATCGAAAGCCTCCACTCCCTGATTCTCATTATTCCCATTAATCGTTCTGAAACTGACAGTCGTGCTGCGCATGATTAGCTCTTTAGTGAGGAGTTCTTGGGCAAATTGAATATATCATAGCTGTGTTTGTCTTGCAAAATCAGAGATCGGATTTCATAGGGGGTCCTATACGATTTGTGGTATTGGATGGGGGGGGTGCGAAATCAATGTAGGCTGACACGTAGCACCGGAGGCAGTTTCCAAAACCGGCCATTTCAGACCCCACCCCCCCCTCGGCATTAACCTTTTGAAGGTGACGGGAGGCCGAAATATATCATGAGCCATTGGATGTGTGATAGGGAGCGGGGATGAGGGGAATATGGTAGAATTAATGGTGGAGTTAGTGGGAGAAATGGTGGTAACAAGAATGAAGCAATGCGATGTGCGATGCGTGATGAGAGGAGAGGTGGTATCGCATGATGGAGGTGGGGCCGCCCACAAATCGCAGTCAGAAGTGTTTTGTTATGAGAAGTGAAGGGTAAAGGTTATGACTTGCGAAGGGCGATGTGAAATTAAAGGAGAGGTGACGTGGCATGAAGAAGGTGGGGCCGCCTACAAATCACAGTTGGAAGTGTTTTGTTATGAGAAGTGAAGGGTAAAGGTTATGACTTGCGAAGGGCAATGTGAAATGAGAGGAGAGTTGACGTGGCATGACGGAGGTGGGGCTGCCCACAAATTGCAGTCGAAATGTTTTTTTTTATGAGAATCGAAGGGTAAAAGCTGCGACTTGCGAAGTGCGATTTGGGATGGGCGGAGAGGAGACATGGAATGACGGAGGTGGGGCCACCCGCAAATCGCATATCAGGAGTTTTGTGAAGGGGTGCAATGGTAAAAAGAATGAAACAACACGAAGTACGATGTGCGATGAGCGAAGAGGTTGGAAATGCGAAAAGGTAAGTGGTAAGTTCTCTTTCCTCTTTTGACTGTGGGGTGTCCGCCCAATCCGTGCTTGAAGTGCTTGGCGTTCACTTTAGCCGCTCTTGCTCTTAATTTGTTTAACTCTGATGTTTCCTTATCTGTTCATAAGAACCACAAGCCAACAAGTCCTAATTAACTGAGCTGAACTTTTAAAATGGAATATCTATCTAAATTGCATAAATCAAACTTAATTCTAAATGCATAAAAGGAAATGCTTGAAGATAAAACTCAAAAGAAAACAATATAATTCTACTAATGATGAATTGAACACATTCTACGTTGTTTTGTTGAAAGGAAATATTAAGCTAATTTGTAAATAAAGATTCTATATTAAATGCTTTGGAAGAAAATGACAGTGAAATCTAATTTCTATTTGCAAAATATAAAATCATAACTTAAGAATGGTTACTAATGTGTGTATTTAGCTTCTAAAGTGAATTTTATTAACATCTAAGAAATCGAATTGACTTATAAAACAATTAAGTGCTGACAAGAAGTTGCATTGAATAATTGAACTCTTTTTAGAGTTTTATGTTTATTATTACTCTCCAACCAAATGAAAATAATCAGAAATTAAACTATAATGGAAACAAATTCTTAAGAGAAATTATAATACTAAGAACAAAACAAACTATAAAAAAACCTCACATCTCAACAGGGGGCCCTTCCATGAGTGTAGGATGTTAGTGATCACAGGATCTTCACGTACGCATTGGAAACAAAAATGATTTATATTATGAGACAAAGTGTCATCATTATTTACCATAAAGGAGTAGGAAACTTGATAATAATAAAAACCATTTGTCGATCATCTCGCTTACAACATTTATACAAATTATAAAACAACTTGAAAGTGTTTTAAGTCGATATGCTATGAATAATTTTGACACCTACGAGATCAATTTAACTTATATTTCAATCTCTTTATGAATTGCTATTGAAAAAGAAAGTCACGAGAGATTTATTTCGATCTATAATCTCGACAGTTGCTCCAATATTCACTCTCGCTCGCTTGATGTTTGTTATTTATCCGTTGCGTGTGTTTGATCGCTACATGCAATTTCCATAGTTGAATTTGCCTTTGACTTCAATATTTCCTAATATGTGTAGGTTTCCAAGTGATGCTACTAGGTGGTTATCCATCTAGGATCCATTTTTCACATTTTGATAGTATTTTTTCCCTTTACTGGAGTGTTTCAACCTGTCTAACAATGGATTCTATTGCGGAAACAAATATCAGCTGCAGAATACTCATGATTTAGTTACTGTCAGAATACTTTTGTTATAATTCACTAAGAAATAGAGATTTTAAATATGGATAATTGATACCTTTGTAGGAGTTGAACTTGACCTCAAATATGGTGAGATTGCTATATAATAGTGACAAAAAGGTGAAATGAGATGGCAAAAAGGATAGTAAAAAAGAAACAATTTTAAGCTTCAACACTTAGTCATAGCCTCATAATTGTTTTAAATAGTATTAATTTCTTAAGCTAACACAAAGGGTTTAAATTTCAGGCTTGGAATAATTTCACCTTGACAGAGTTATTTTCAGATGACCCTGAGCGACAATTGCAAGCATTGGTTATCTCTAATCGAATGCTTTTGGTGTTCAAAATTGTAGCGAGTGGAAGTTATTATTTGGCTCGTTCCTTAGCCAGAATTACCAAGAGTTGTCCTTCTTTAACAATGGAGTGAGTTCATGGAGATGGTGAGTTATTTCTAGTTTGCGGGAATAATTTCATGAGTTCATGTGTAGTGTTGGAGGATCAATGACTTGGCCCCTTCTTTAGATAACTACAATATTGGATGGCAGTTTGAGTTCAGGTAGATTGAGTTGGAGCTTCAATATTTGAGAGAAGTAAGGACGAGTTATGACTCCAGTGATGACTGGAGAAAGAGAACCTGTTAAACTTAGTTAACTTTCCAGGTAGAGACTCAATTTCTGAATTTGGACAAGGCCCAAAATTAGCATGGATTGAATCTATAAAAGAAGGATGAAGGCACAAGTTTTATTCGTTATTGTGTGCATGGGATTGTGTGAGAGCTATTTGATTGGGGGTGTGTATTGAGGAGACTTTCTTGTATTATAATTTCACTAAGAAATAGGATTAATTTTGTGCTACGAAATAGGAGTTGTGTGTTAGGAAATATGATGCATGCGTGCAAGGAAATAAGGCCAGGCAAAGGCAGGAAATAGGAGTTGGGATAATATGTTTTGCAGGTTGTTTTAAGCTAGTACAACAAAGATCAATTTTGTTCTCATATTTCCTTGTAATATATTCCATTGCTCAAGTCTATCAATAAAATACAACAACAAAGAATGGGTTTTCCTAGTTGGGTTTCCCAAGAAATCACATGTATAAATTTGTGTGATTGTTTTCCTTATCTCTGTGGTTATATTCTGATGCTTATCAGGTAGGAAATTTTGTATCTTTGTGAAAGGAAGTTTGGCTTCAGTTTGTAGTTTCCTTATTTTTAGTTACTCACTAAGTAGTCACAAATTTTCATAGAACATTAACATGGTACCAAAGCCAAGATCAATATAAATACCAACACCAAGTTGATCATTACTGAAGAGCACAGATCATAGTTTTGAAGAAGCACTTCTTAGGATAAGCATTATGTTGGTTCAAGGACTGAGGGCATATCATTGTTTAGGGGGATCCTCAAACTTCTGCTCATGGAATGAGAAAATATTAATAGTGTTGGAAGATCATGGGGTACTCGATTTATAAATTAGGTTATAGTGTGACCTCAAGATGCCCAAAAAATGGCCGAACATAACAAGAATGATACCAAGGCAAGGAGGATCATTCTAGAAGGGGTCAAATACCAAATTATACCTCATCTACATGAGAATAAGACATCATATGAGATGTTAAAATCCATCTTAGATCTATATCAAGGTTCCAGTGATGTTAGTAAGCTAGCTCTCAAGGAGAAGATAAGAAGTATTTAGATGAGAAAAGGAGATTTCATCGTCACATATCTCTCAAAGTTCACTCAGGTTCAGGATGAGCTATGTGGTAAGGGAAAGACAACAACAGAGAAAGACCTTGTGAGTCTTGTTCTTTTGGTACTCCATAATACTTGGTGTAGTTTCCAGAATGCCGTGAGTGGCAAAGAAATTTTTCGCAATTGGAAAAGGTTCTGGAGTGACTTTTTTAAGAAGAAATCCAGAGAGGGATGAGAGATGGTATATCAATGAAGACAGAGGATGAAGATAAATTTTCCCTGACAGGAAAATCCAACAATGCTAAGGGAAAGAAGGTCAAAGGAAAATTCAAGACTAGTTAGAAGGGTGAGAAGAGGAGGAAGGATCTGAGCAAGATCAATTTATTCCATTTCCATGAGTTTGAGCACTATGTTACAAAGTGTCTTGATAAGAAGAACAGATCTCGTAAGGATCATGTGGTTGAATCAACTGAGGTAGATGGGTTTTCCTCTTAGTTTGAGAAATAATTCTCATTGATATCTTACATGACAAGATTAGTAGGTAGAAACATGTGGTATATTGATTTCGGAGCATCCTTCCGCATGACTAAGAACAGGGAGTATTTCAGTCAGTTGGAGGAGAAGGACATGCAGGTTCATATTGAACTAGGATATAATAGCAGTAGCACTCTTATATCAAGGCATGATCTAATGGAAGAAGTGTTATGGTAGTTTGGTTACACATCTGGAGGATACATAACTTGTTGAGTTCATAATCGATTTATTGCCAGGTATTGTTTGTACTCCTTGAAATGGATAGTTCTAATAGATGTGTTCAGTATATTGTTAGTGAGACATATTTGAGAAATTCCATTTGTGAAAGAATTTAATTTTTATATATGTATACTTTTTGTTATACAATCATTGATGAGAATGTGGTTGATTCATTTTCTATTGTTTGGAGGAAGCCAAAGTTGTCTTGATATTATTGATTCCTAGGATATAGTAAGATAAATGTATTGAGGAGTAAATGCTAATGATAAATGATAATTGGACATTGATTATAAAGGTCATATTTTTGAGCTATCCATTAACCATGAATCATAGGGTTTGTGAGTACATGAATCTTTTTATAAGACCCAAGGATGATCTTTGGAAAATTTTGTTTGATAGAAGCATCTATAACTTGAAGCTAACTTATTGAAATTGTTACGATTGATACATTGAGGATGACATATTTTGTCATATATCATGATACTAGGGTTTGATATTGTCGAGGTTAGCCGACAGGTTGATGTATGTGTGAGGGAATTTCTATGAGGAAATGGTACTTGGGTAATATGCATGTTGATAACCATTACATAGATGAGAAATGAATTAGTTATTTATGTAAGCTGCTAGGGTTTTATATTGATATATATATATATATATATATATATATATATATATATATATATATATATATATATATATATATATATATTGAGTAGGAGCAACAAATATTGTATTGAAGTTGTTCTTATTGATTGTCATTGTTGTTGACAACTTTGTGCCAAGTGTTACAGATCAACAAAATTCAGCAGAATATTTTGATGTTATTTATTTTATGAAACCAGAAAGTTTATCTTTTAAGGACCTCATTTCTCAAAGAGAAGGCTCACAAAAAAACATAATATCATCGACAAATTGTTGATGGTGATCAGTATATCATCACCATAAAGGAAAAAACCTATAAGGATGCCTTTCCTCGTGGCAGCCTTAATATACCTGCAACTAAGATATTTGGAAACCATAATGAATAGGAATGGGGAAAGGGGGTCACCTTGTCATAAACCACATGAAGGATAGAAAGTATTGGTAGGAAAACCATTGATTAGGATAGAAAAAAAAAAAAAAAAAAAGAGGATAGAAATAAGTGACCCGATCCCAGAAATCCATGGAGGGGGAAAACCGAAGGCATAAGGCACCTGAAGGATGTAATCCCAATTAAGTATTTCATATGATTTAGAGAGGTCCAATTTAATAAGAATATTTTCCCTCTTAACTCTCTTGAGAGAATAAATGACTTCATGAGTAACTAATACTCCATCTAAAGTTGGCTACCTTCTACAAAACCAATTTTCTCAAAAGAGATAACATTGTTGAGTACGGGTTTAAGATGATTCACAATAACAAAAGATATGATTTCGTATACAAAATTACAAAGATAAATGGGCTAGAATCCAATGGGGTCATCATATTTACATGGATTAGGGATGAGAGTGAGGAAATTAGCATTCAACCTTGTCCATACATGTCTAGATTGTCAGGACACTTCCACCAAGGCGTGAACTTTCGGTCAAATGAAGGACCAACATGAATTTAAAAATTCTATAGTGAATCCATTTGGGCTAAGGGATTTGTTGTTAGGCATAGCCATGACCACTTCTGCCACTTCATCAAAATAATTTTCCCGCATTAAGGCTTCTTTCTAATCTAATTTAATTAGATGAGGGATGTGGACCATAATACATATGATTACTCCTCCCGGATGCGGGTGGTCTCGGGGATTAATGAGGAGCAGGTGGTCAGGTGGGTTGGCGCGTGGCTCACCACCACCGCCACCCATCCTCGCATGCTCTGGCATTTAAATGATACAGTCCGGCAATTCAATGCTAATTTATGGGAGCTCTCTCCCCGAAACCAGCGCACTTCTACTTCAGCGATGGTGAACTCTAGTAATTTTGTGTTTGTTCATCCCCTCCGCGTCTGCTGCATCCCTGCTGCGGCTGAGCGCAGCTCACGCACCAGCACTGGGTCACGCTGTGTTTTAAATTGCTGTATGGAAATTCTACCCGGCCTTCATATCTCCAACTGCGCCTCTTGCAATTTTCCGCGCACATCTGTCTCCGATTCCAGTCGCCAGCAAGCTCATCCTGCTCTTACTGTTCCCTCTGGCCATCAAACCATGCCCCGCTTACGCCCGAGAATGCGTTGCAGGCGTGGGGGGGTCATTGGGCATGCTATCAACCGTTCCTCCCCCTCCAACTCCGATTCCTCGTCATATTCTTCTGAATTCGGACCTGTCCGTCTTCCAGCTCCGCGAAGAGGCCACGGAAGGGGTCGGAATCGTTTCAATCCCGCTGGGCATTTTCGTTTGTCGTCCAGGGCGCATTCTCACCATGCCCGTTTTCACTTCCCCTGCAGTATTGACAACACCCCTCTCCTTGCAACGGTGACCATAGACCTTCGGGCTGCCCCCTCTGATCAGATTGCTTCGGACCAGGTTCGCACCACCACTAAGGCTGCTCGGGAGACCTTAACGGAGACAAAGCATAGCATTCCCCAGGCGGATATCGGGAAGAATGTTTCTTCTGGCAATGAGGCCAACTTGGGGGCTCAGGCGAATCCTTCGGCTCCAATTGATGGCGGTCCTGAGCGCAAGGCTGCTCCTCCTCCTGAAGATGAGGATCCTTACAAATACGCCTGCCTCATTGTCGAGGAAGATCCTCCCTCTGCTCAGTAATGTGGTTCCAGGTTTGCGCGCCTGTGTTTTGGTTTTCATTGGCCTGAAGGTGTTCATCTACAGTTTTATGCATCTGCTTAATTCTGCTACTGTTCTTTTGGTCTCTCTTCTGCTTTATGGTCGATCTCCCCTGCGTGGGAGTTATTTTCTGCATTATGTCCATGCTCTTGCTCTAATCACAGGCTCTAGAATGGTCATTTTTGTTTTATCTATGGCTCGAAATTGTAAAAATCCAGCCACTCTGGCTCACTCCACAGGAGTCATTTTGTCTAGGTTTGTTCATGTTACAGTTACAGTTATAGTTGTCAGTCACTTGATAGGAACAGACAATTGTTTTGATGATAAATTACCAGCTGGTAAAGCTAGTATGCCTCAGCATTGGGCTGGAATTCTCGAGGCTTCGGCCTCCATGTAATACTATTTTTGTATCAATATAGAAGTAGCCATATTCAGAAAAAAATACATATGATTACTCCATGTCATTTTGGAATAAGTTTTATGAGAGAATCCCAATAGTATGCCACTAGTTCTTGCTCTATTTCTTTGTGTTGAAATAGTCTCTTCCCCCCCCCCCTTGACGCGAGGGAGAAAATCATGTTATCGTGATGATGTTTTATCATAGCTTTATGGAAGAAATTTCTATTTATCTCCCTTCCTCTAGCCATTGAATGCGGGATTTTTATTGCCATATAGTTTCCTCTTGCTTAGACCATTGTTTCAGTTTGTGGATCAATTCTCATTCTTCTAAGCTCAGATCCTTGGAACGCCCTTTCTAAATGATTCTTCGTGGAACTGCTTGCATACTTGCCTCTAATGCTTGTTTGTATGCAAATATGTGTCCAAACTCCTACTTATTCCAATGTTTTTTTTTTTTTTTAGCTCCTTTAATTTCAATTAAAAAGTATGCACATGATTCTTCCCTAGGACATTAATCTCTTCCCACCAACTCTTGGTTTTTGTTAAGAAATATGGGTCATGAAGATAGAAACTTCAAACCTGAAAAGGAATATTCTTGGGGAAACTTTCAAATCCATCTCCAATAAAATAGGCCATTTAACTAACCCTACACAAGGAAGTATGGTTCTTCTACAAAAATATATTTCTCCAAAAGAGATTCAGAGATCAGAAATCAGTCAAATAGAGTTGCTACTTGATGTCTCTCTCCTATTTGATTATTATACGTCAATATCCCATTGTTAGTATCCATATCAGTGACTCTCATATCTTGGAGAAGATCCAAAATTGATGAGCCTATTGATCCAATCTTCTAATATTGCCCTTTTTTCCTCCAGATTAACAATTTTGTATGAAGTTGTGTTCTCATATAAGGAGGTCGATATAAAGTCCAATAAGGAAGTGGGTTCCCTTCCCTTTCTCTTTCTCTTTCTTTCTAAGATGGACAATGAGCCCTTTCCTGAGACTTTCCTCCTTTTCCTCAGTGTTGATGGTTTGAACCTCGTCATTGATAAGTGCAGTCCACCAGGCTCTTTGTTGGATTTGTTGGCCCATAAACCATTGAAGGATTTATTATCCTTGGACTTTGTTATTAAGGGGAAAAGGGCCTTATTTTCGAAGGCCTTTGATTAGAAATGAAAAGTGTATGTGTCTTTTATCAAATAATATTAAAATCGCTTCGTCAATCTAGAACTCGTCTTAGTGAATAACTCTAATTACAAGTAGATTCGATAGTAAGACTACTTTATCAACCAGAATGTGAGGCCTGTTAGTTTTTTTTGTAGCATAGTATTTGTTCTAGCCACAAAATTTGGTGGAGAGGCTAGAATACATGAGATCTCCAAAAACCTAGAAATCCTTTCTATAAATTTGACCAAAAGTGTCTCCATTATATTATTAACCGTTTTTTAAATATTTCTAAGTATAAAATTAGGGAACATGGTTATTTAATCAGTATTAATTGAGATAAGATGAGAATAGTATATAAACTCACACGGATCGATCTAGAGATTATCCTAGCCATTTATTAAGTTTTAATCTTGGTCATTAGTGCTCCAACAATGGATTATAAGAGGAGATCGATGTGGTGATGGAGAGGAAACTTGAGTAGTTGGATTTCTTGCAAATCGATTTCTTGAGTAGCAGAAGTCAGTCGTTAGAGAGGACCATAGATCGAAGCAGTGAGAAAGGGGTAGAGACAGTGACGCTGGAGGAATTTTTCCAAATCTAGCAAATGCATTTATATAGAGGTATAAGAACCGTAGAGAAGTTGATACAAGGACTACGTAGTAGCTTCTAGAGGTAGTTCGATTTGCATATTCGGTAAGTCATTTCAGTGTTCCGATGGAAGAAGAATTTTGTTGAGGCCAGAGAAGCATTTCCAGAGTTAGATGCAAGCAGAAGAGGCAGATCAATTTGAGACACAGGCCATACGAATTAGAGCTTTAAAAGTGCCCACGCAGACGGTGACGCAGGGAAATTCATAGAGTGTTTCAAAGGATAGTCTTCAGAGCCGGGTTTGCCTATGGGGTGAGGAAATTCCCCAATATATTTTTTCCAATATTTTTCTTTGTATGATTTCTAGATTTTAGCATCAATTTGTACTGATAATTTCTCACTACTGCATAATAGTAAAACCATCAGATGTTGCACCAGTTTTCTCGCATTGGGTTTTTCTAGGGACTTTTATCCAAAAATAATTGTGTTATATTTTATGTGTGTGTGCTAACATTTCTCAGCTTCTAGCGTTTTATTTTTCTACATAATTTTATTTGTGAAGGTTGTAGTTTGCTTATTTTAATATTTGTTGTAGTAGATAAATTGTTAAATTAATTAACAATTAGGAGAAATAATACCAATTGTTACAAAAGGATTCCAGTGTAGGAATTTTCACATGTTATTAGAGCGCAGTTGATCAGCCATAGAGCTCAGAAGTGAAAAGAAGGAATTTTGTTGTTCAGTGAGAGAAGTTGTTATGAAACCAGCTCACAAAATAGAAGAAAAGAGAGACCAACGACTTAGAAATCATCCTCTTCGTGGGGGAAGCCTCCTTTACATTACATAAATGAACAATTATTGGATGATAAAAATGAAAAAACCTACCTTCTATATATATGAGTCTAAGGGGTCACAATATAACAATATGGGGGCCATATGGGAACAACAATAACAATAATGGGGCTACACCTATGGGGCACATAATAAAAATATGGGGACTACATGGGCACAAAAATAACAATAATGGGGCTACACTAAAAATAAAAATAAGGAGCTACAGTAGTATTGTAGGGACCTAACATGCCCCTCTCCTTCAAAAAAGTGTTGTGCTCAACGCTTGATTACTTTTGTATGCTTATCTATAAAATTTTCATCCTCCCATGTGGAATATTCAACTGGTAAGTTCTTCGACTTAATGAGATACTCTGAAATTGATCGATCTTGTAATTGTCGAGCTCTTGTTTCTGTGACTGCTTCAGGTTCCAATATGATTTTTCCTTCCTCGTCAAGTTCTAGCAATATTGTTTGAAGTGGGACTTTCTCCATCTATAGTATCCATGTTAACGGATCCGTTCCATCAAACTTCCTCATATCGATCTTTGGAATATGGTGGGTCTTAAATCCAACATTATAGTCTATGAAATCATGATTAACATTTCTTTTGTTCTCATTATGAGTTTCATCTACTACCTTTTCTCGATTAGGAATCATTTCTTGTAGCAACTTTTTCAAACCTTCCATGTTTGCTTTTAGTTTTTCTTCTATACCATCGATCTTAGCTTTCATGAAATTCTTAAAACCGTCCATCTTAAATTCCATGTCTTTATTTAATCCATCCATGTCTTTCTTCAAACCATCCATCTTAGCTTCCATTTCATTTTTTTTACTCTTTGTGAGAGCAAAATGTGTTGCACATGGTCTCATAATTTTGATATATCATGTTGCACGTCTTCCTCTTCATGAGTCATAGGAAAGCCTTCTGAGGGATTAATGGGTGTGGAATTATTTTTGGGGGGAATTTTATAACCCAATGTTGATATCTATGCTTCAATGTGCCCTTGGAATCACTTCAAACTAATTTTTCAAACAAGACTTATGCAATTTAAAAAAAAAAAAGATACACACATTTTTCTTTCTTTTGAGGTGCTCGATATTGAAAATGATGTATCTTTGCAATTTCAGATCCCCAATATTTTCTCTTCAGTCATATAGTAGCCCTATCAGTATTCTTTCCAATTCCATAGGTCAAACCTAATTTGGATTCTTCAAGATAAAATTATTCCCAATCTCCCACAATGACCTAATTATGGGTTGGTTCAACAGAGTGAACTTGTAGGGTGCGCCACGTGTCACTGTTTTGACCTTCAGCGCTGAAATCGATAAACAAGAATTCCAATCCGATGTCTGAAACTAAATTTATGATGATTTTCCCTCGGCCACTTGTTTGAGATGAAATTCGAGAGCCTGTTTGCAGCAAAAAAACCCTAGAATCCAAATCTCTGATACCAAATGTTATGAAACCAGCTCACAAAATAGAAGAAAAGAGAGGTCAGCGACTTAGAAATCAACCTCTTTTAGGGGGAAACCTCATTTACATTACATAAATGAACAATTCTTGGATGATACAAATGAAAAAACCCACCTTTTATATATATGAGTCTAAGGGGTCACAATATAACAATATGGGGACCACATGTGCACACCAATAAAAATAATGGGGCCATACCTATGGGGAATATAGTAACAATATGGGGTCTAAATGGGCACAAAAATAACAATAATGGGGCTATACTAACAATAAAAATAACGGGCTACACTAGTATTATAGGGACCTAATAGAAGCAGGCCAAAATTCCCAGGGGAAGCACAGTCTTTTTCCAAGAGGTCATACTTGAGGAAACTCAAATTTTAAGAGCAAAAAAAATCAATTTTTCGGTTTGATTGATTCCAGAGGTAGAGGGAATAGCTCATATTTTTCATTGGGCATATCTCTATCTGGATACGGAGGTTTTTTTATGTAGCTTGCTAAAGCAAATCCAACGTCGAGTGGAAGAGAGAAGGGCACACAAATTTGAGGGAAAATTTTCCTCAAGGAAATTCTAGTCTCAAGAAGTTCAATTTTTCCTTGCAGATTGGTTGTAGTTGTGAACATATCTTCTCACTCCATTAGGGAGTGCAAGTAGCATAGTAGCAGACAAGCAGAAGGAAAGAGGGATTTTTCGACAGTTTTCAGAGATGGCCACTGCAGGGCTTCGTGATTAGGATAGGTTGGATGGAGCTTCCAACTACGTCATCTGGAAGGCTAGGATTCCCTTCCTTCTAGATGAATATGGATTCAAATCCTACATTGATAATGTAGTGGTAGCTCCTTATGATGCATATCAGCTGAAGGAATATAGGAACGAGATGGCGTAGGCAAAGCAATTGATCCTAGATGGATTTCGGGATGATATTGTCTCTCATATAACAGCCAAGGGAATGGACAAAGAAATATGGGATGCTCTCTCCATGTTATACCAGGGTACTTTCGAGCAGCAAAATATGTTCCTAGAGGAGAATCTTAGATGCATCTGGATGCATAAATGGGAAGGAATAGGCCCCTTCCTTACCAGAACAAAGGAGATATGAGACCAGTTGTCAACTATTGGGGTAGCACCTCAACCCACAGTGATAGTGATATTGGCACTCAACGGTGTTTTAGAGGACTGGGAGGTATTTTTCCAAAGCATATTGGGAATATACAAGTTACTATAGTGGGACAAAATGTACGATGACTTGTAGGAGGAGCAATTAAGGCAATCTCTATTAAAGAGCTCCATCAATGACGGTAGTAGCAATGTACAAAAGTTGGTGAAGGAGGATAACGTAGCCCTCGTATCTAAGGGTCCCAAGCAGGGACATAAGGAGTTGAATAAGAAGAAGAAGGACATATCAAATTTCAAGTGCTTCAGGTGTGGTGAGCTCGATCGCTATAGTACCTAGTGTCCTCTCAGGAAGAAATAGAAGGAGGAGAAGCAGGACCAATATGCAGCTTCAACAGAGATCGACAAGATTTCCTCCAGGATGGGGGAAGACTTCACTATGTTCATTGATATACCTCCAGGAGTGAGGTGGGCTGACTTGGTGTTGTATCCCTAGAGAGCTACAAATGGATAGGGTCCTTGAGGAGTCCACCTCTTGGATAAATACCTGGCTACAGGGGCCCGCAGTATTCAGTAGCATGATGGATTAGTGGTATTTGATGCAATCAAATGGCAGAGTGATAGTTGCAGAGACTAGCAGCAGTCAAATGTTCGGGAGCACAGTGAAAAGTTGGAAACATTGTAGATGGCACTGTGTAGAGTCAGCAACAACACATAATTTTTAATATTCAGTGAAAGTGAAAAGGCTAGTAGCAGCCATAGTCTCGGGTGACAGATGCATCATACTGATCATAGATGATTCATTATTTTGGATGTTTCTCAGTTGTAGATGTTACAGTAGCAGCATCAATAGAGTTACAGTGCCAATGCAGTGTTGGAAGCAATACAACAGGGTCAATAGAAAACATATGCATCGTATATTAGAGTTGCGTAGTAGTTGGTGGGAAATAATAGCCAGACATTAGCAGCATGACAAGAGATGATGCAGAGACATGGTGTGTGGCACTAGAACACATTTCTCACTAAGAGGGAGTGTTAGTTTTTTTTGGTAGCATCAAATGTGTTCTAGCCACGAAATTTGGTGGAGAGCTAGAATACATGAGATCTCCAAAATCCAGAAATTTTTCTGGAAATTCCACTTAGAAGTGTCTCAATTAGATTATTAACCATTTTTAAATATTTCCTAAGTCTAAACTTAGGGAATATGGTTAATTAATCAATATTAATTGAGATAAGGTGAGAATAGTCTAGAAACTCACACGGATCGATCCAGAGATGATCGTAGCCATTCATTAAGTTTTAATCTTGGTCGTTGGTGCCCAACAGTGGATTATAAGAGGAGATCGATGTGGTGATGGAAAGGACACTTGATCAGTTTGATTTCTTGCAAATCAATTTCCTGAATACCAATAGTTAGTTGCCAGAGAGAGCCAGAGATCGAAGCAGTGAGAGAGGGGCGGAGACAGTGAGCCTAGAGGAATTTTTCTAGATATAGTGAGTGCATTTTCATAGAATCAGAATAACCATAGATAATTTGACACAGGGACTACACAGTAGCTTATAGAGGCAGTTTGATTTGCATATTTTGGAAGTCGTTTCAGTGTTCCGGTGGAAGAATAATTTTGCAGAGGCCGGGAGAAGTGTTTCCATAGTTAGATAAAAGCAGAAGAGGAAAATTTATTTGAGACCGAGGCCATAGGGATTAGAGCTTGCGCAGTTCCCACGCAAAGGGTGACATAGGGAAATTCATAGAGGGTTTCATAGGCCAATATTCAAAGTCAAATTTTCCTGTGGGGTGAGGAAATTCCTCTCTAGATTTTTTCTAGTATTTTTCTCTGTAGGATTTCCATATTTCAGCATCCAGTTGTACTCAAAATTTCTCACTACTACATAATAATAAAAACCTTGGTTTCTACACCAAATTTCCCGCATTGGGTTTTCCCAGGGCAGAGGCTCACCACCAGTCAGGAATAGATCATCAACATATAAAACTAATATCAGTGGCATACCTTGGACTACCTTGAAGTAGAGGTTGGGATATTGCTTCTTGTGAATCCTAGCTTCACCAAATAATTGTTTATGCAGGCGTACCATGCTCTTGGGGCTTACTTAAAACCATACAATGCCTTCTTAAATCTACAAACATGTGTCCTTCGATCGTCTACTTCAAATCCCTGTGGTTTCTCAACGTATATTTATTCTTGTAGCATACCATGGAGAAATGTGATCTTTACGTCCATCTAATGAAGGGTCCATCCTTGACTTGTGGCAAGGGAAAATATCGAACGAAAGGTTGTATATCGATCCACAGGTGCAAATATATCATCATAATCCTCTCCCTCTTTCTAGGACACCTCGAGCCATGAACCTCGCCTTGTATTTTTTAATTCTTTTATCAATTCCATGCTTGATCTTGAATATCCACTTCGAAGTTACCATGGATTTCTCCTTCGGTCTCAACACAACATCCCAGATATCATTCTTCATTATAGATTCATATTCTTCGGCAAAAAACTTGTTCTTTTACAGCTTCTTCGAATGTGGAAGGTTCGGCTTGAATCATAGAGCTCATGGATGAAACATATCCTTGGCACCTGCATGGCTTTTTCCTTTGTCTAAATGATATATGGATGAGCACAAGACTATCAACATATTTTAGGGTTACATGGAGCCAAAGTGGTCTCTTCCTCGTAGGATGATTACTAGGAGGGAGCCAAATGAATCTATGGGATTCATGGGATCATCAAAAATATCAGTCTCGGATTCGGGCACAGACGGGCCATCCAAGATATCCATATCACCATTCTTCTCAGAAGGAGGAAGTGGAGGAAGGTCTCTTGCTTTTCCAAGAGAAACATCTTCATCGAATGTGACTTCCCTACTAATTTCGACCTTTCTTTGACCAAGATTATATATTCTAAATGCTTTAGAATTTTCACAATACCCAAAAAACGTACATTTTATTCCTATAGCTTCCAATTTGTTCCTTTTTTCCTTCAACACATGGAAATATACGGGATATATAAATATACATAGATGACTAATATCGGGCTTCACACCTGGAAATACTTATTCGAGAGTCTTTTTTTACAAATCTTGATGACGCACCCTATTTTTGACATATACTGCAGCATATGAAGCTTCAACCCAAAGAAATTTAGGCAAATTTTGATCATAAAGCATCGCTCGAGTGACTTCTACTATAGACCTGTTCATTTGAACATATACTCTCCAATTAATTCATTTGACATATACTCTCCACCATTATCAGACCTCAATATTTTGACCTTCTTCCCTGTTTGATTTTCAACCAATCCTTTGAACTCCTTAAATGTTTCAAATGCTTCATTTTTATGCTTCAAAACGTATATCCATCTCTTCCTTGAAAAAGCATCGACGAATGTGATATAGAAGAGATATACACTAATAGAGTGCACAGGCATCAGACCACATATGTCTAAATGAATGAGATGGAGGATATCTGTGGTCTTGCTTTCACTAAAGGGGAATGGTCCCCTTGTCATACTTCCACTAGCACATCTTGTACATAATCCAACATGTTTAGCTTAAACCTTTGGAATCCCTAAGACCAAGTTCTCCAATTTCGGAAGCACATCATAATGATTTGTATTATGAATCAATGTCAATAGTGGCCTTCCAGTGACCTTGTAGATTCCTTCATATCTTGTTCCCAAAGTGAATGCATCTTTCATAAGTGATCCAATGGACCAAGTAAGAAATTTTCCCTTGATGAAGGAAACCCTCATCCCTTTGTCTTCCAAAGTGAAGATTGATACCAAATTCTTCTTCAACCCGGGAACATACATTACATCATGCAATACAATAAATTCCCCATAATTCAAATAAAATTTGATGGATCCAAAACCTTTGACGGGATGAGTGGAGTTGGGATGATTTTCAAATTTGACTCCCTCTCTACCAAGTTAGAGAGAACTCCCTTGTAACCAGAGAAGTGATGAGTGGCCCACTTATCAACCAACCAAATATCACACGAATTTGGAGGAGATGAACTAGTTAGAGAAAAAATAAGAATATATTCAGATTGATTCGCAACATTACTTTCATACCTGGAGAATTTTGAATTCTTTTGTTGACGACGATCTTCTTCATGGTCACTTGGATAATCTTATTCTTCTTCTTGAGCGATATTTCCAACAATATCATCAAATGAAGGGAGGAATTTTTTGTTGCTTAAAGTAGTTACAAATGTTTCCCAAATAGGGGGGATACCTCTTAAAGTCATGACCACCAGTTCCTTGTCAAGCACAACTTCTCCAACTCTTTGCAATTGTTCTCTAATACAAGAGATCCTCATTATGTAGGATTGTATGGACTCTCCTTTGTTCATATTGGTATCTTTGAGTTGATCTTTCAAAGTGAGGATTTCATTCAAATTGTTGACCTCACACATGTCGACTGCCTTATCATACATGTGTTTAGACCTTCTCAAGTTTCCAACATATGCAAGTAGATTATCTTGTAAACCATAAGCTATAATTTGTTTTTATTTCAACTCACCTTTCTTGTGCTTGTTCTTTTCAACAGCGGATGCATTCTCCAGAGGCTCAAGTACGTTTCCTTGAATGTAGTCCAAAATATCATTGTTATCAACAATGATATCCAACCTAACTTTCCATGCAACAAAATTATATGAGTCACCCAACTTCTCATCACTCTTGAAGTAGGAAGTCATCTTGACTTTTACTAGATCAGCTCTTCAACTTTCCAAAGATGAGTGCTTCAAGTCTTATCTTCTTTTGGGCTTGTCCTTCACCTTAGCTCCAAAACCATGTTAATTTTTTTTTTTCAGATTTTTATATATTGTATCAATTACTTTAGCCCAATTCCAAACTTCAATTAGAAATATTTCCAATTACAATTAGTCTTTCCGTTCATCAACAGTAATTGAAGATAGAACAATGTATGCAATGACAAAGAAGAAAATCAACACATCCACAAAAGACACAGGATTTGATCAAAGACTAGGGAAAACCCCCTCTAGGGGGGGAACCCTTTCTAATTCTTATTCTATTAGATTTTCATAAAATGTTCAACAGAGAGTACAACAAACCCAATACAATATGATCAGCAATACAACCCAAAAACTTCATAAACCAATATACATTGGCAGAATATATCAGAGACAACTTGATTCAAACTTCAAACGGCTTTAGAGAACTTTTGATGATGGTCAACTGTGGTCAAACCCCTTGACACTCCCTTCAGGTTAGCATGGGAGCATCTTTAGTTCCTGGATGCTACCTAGGCCATAGTATGTGTGTGTCGAGGGAAGAAATTTCCTAGTTTTGTACTAGCGTCCAGAACAAAACCCTAATTTTGTGCGAGCTTTGAATTTGAGACTTCAGACCTCCATACGACATTTTATTTTTCCAATGTGCCAAACCAAATCAAATAGAAGAGAAGAATATGCTTGATGTCGTGATGTCCAAATGAGCTTCTAGGTCACTTGTATTTATAGGCTTCTAGGGGGTTCCCAATTATGTCCATTTGATGTTAAGGCCGACCTTCCAAATGGGTATGTGAGTTAAGTCAACCTGATCCAATATCCATGAGTGGGTACATAAAATCAAAAACCAACTTTTTCTTGTCCAAACGAGGTGATCTCTAGGTCGATTTTGGTCATCTCGAAAAGAGGAAATCAATGCCATCATCATCTCCATCAAATGAGTAGTCCAAAGTGGAATTCCACCGCAGTTGCATAATTTTAACAAGAACTAAACCAAACCCCTTCTATGTTTTTATGGGTGTTTGGAGGAGAGGTCCTGGTTGAATTTTTTTTTTAAATCGCGCAGTATATAGACCGGAAATCCCCTTTTTATTCTGTAGTGTGTTTTATCATTCAGCTGGTAATTTGCACCCTTTTGTGGGTTTTCTAGGTGGTTAGTCTGAGGTATATTCCTTTATGGGTTTGGTTGATTATTTTTGGGAGAATCTATAACTGCATTTTAGGTGATTATGGGCACTACAAAGGAGCATTCTAAACAATTCCAATGCAGCAGCAGTTGTCAGTTCCTAGGTCTGCACAAAATACTTTTGGTTTGAAGTTTCCTAGCTTGTGGGGGTCATCTCTTCCACCTGGGTTTTCACCATATTGCTTATGCAAGCCCATGTGCACTTGTTCCTTTATATATGTAGTCCTTACAGTTCATAATTTAATAAAATGACTCAACTTATTTGTCCAGTTTCTTGGTGTTTTTGATGGTGCATGTGTATTTGTGATTTTATTTTCTATAGCCTAGTTCAAGTGCTTGTTATTGGTTGTAAATTTCAATTTGGAATATTACAGTGGTATCAGAGCATAATCTTTGCTAGTTGTGGGGGAGCTAGCAATATCATGGAGGTTTTGGCTATGCATGCATAGTGACTAGTGAAATTATGGGCACTCCAATGACACAGAAAGGGAAAAGTATATAGGGGATCATGGAGGAGTTGATGAGGCAAAACCAAAAGTTGTGGAGGAAAAACCAAAAGGTCCTAGAGGGGATGCATCAAATGGTACAAAACTAACAAAGAAGCCAAGCACGCACAGCCCAGCAGTACAACACCCATATGTATGGCCAATTTGGTTTTCCTACCATGCCTCATTTTCCGGATGAGACAGAGGAGAAGCATAGGTCAAGGACGATATCATCCTGTAGAGAAGGGAATTCAGAGGGTGATACCAGGGGGTGTTTCTGCTGGTGGATACCGGGCTTTAAATGTTAGGGGCCTGAGGAAGAGTTTGAGCATGAGGACACGTAGGATGGTGAGGGGCAGATCGATATACCCAGTGTGGCGTAGGAGTCACCATTGTTGGAGATGTCTTTGATAGCACCATTTGACACCTTGGTGGAGAGAGTAGATCCTAGACCCCTAGAGCCATATGTTGATGAGGTGTCGTCCCTAAGTGAGGTGCTAGGAGACACATAGGTACCTGAATCCATGACTGAGTTCCCTAATGGTGGCCACCTATAGAAACATGGAGAAGACATAGAGGGATGTGAGCTAGTCATGGAGGGGCAGGTTGTAACACATGTAGAGCCCATGGTGGAGGAGGATGAGTAGTCATCTTTTGGGCCAACCACATATTTATACCATATAGATGCACAAACCATCAGCAAAGCTGCAGTACTTCCAGACAGTAGCTCTCTTCAGGCCTATATAGACGGGGCTTGCATCATTGCTAGGATACCTATATATAGGGGAGAGAGAGAGGTGGAGTTACCTAGACATATTATATGTGTTGACTAGCCAGCGAGACGAGGCAACATGAGTTGCACAACGTGCAGCATTCATAGGTTGGAGGGCTATTTCAGTGTATGGGGGATTTTTATTTCAATCGTTTCCTTGGGGTTGGATGGTGAGATATTTTGAGTTCGTACCTAGTGGAGTGGGAAAGGCATATGGAGTCGGTTATAGGCTAGAGTGAGAGTCAGCAAGCATGTGCATCGGGATACTAGAGGCCTAAGTTGGCATTGGGATCCAGGTGGGAATACCTACCATTTTCCAGATACACAGTTTGACTATGGAATTGGTGGTATATTTGACCCAACGATCGAGCGCATGCCTTTTCTAGGGAATTTTTAGTCATCACCAGTGGCCAGTTAGTTTATGAGGGAACTCCATGGGTCATCCGGTTATATTGGTTATGTGTGGGGTCACGAGATAATCAACCCACTCTAGCAGGAGATTATCGGAGGAGGTGGCATTGGTAGGCCACCAGACAGTGCCTTGTATGGGGTTGGGTATTATCCATAATTATGTGGGGCAAAGAGGAAATTGAGGAGCAGAGCAGTGGTTACATCACTACTAGTACCTAGGGAGATTCACTTCTCGGGTCCCTCCAGAAGGATTTGGAGAGGAGATCCATTCATTGGAGGGTATGATGATGCGACGATGGAGATGATGATGATAATCAGGTGCGGGCCGACGCATACTGTCATAGCTTTAGTCCATGACATCCAGTGATGTGTAGGAGAATACAATGATGAGCAGCGGCCTACTGAGGAGTAAGAATATGCATGGTTGTTTGTTGTAGCATGTTGGTGTGCATTGTGGAGTAGGAGGAGTGACTCCCATTGCATTGAGTACACGCAGGGAGTGCTAGGTATAGTGACACAGGAAGGATACGAGATGATATAGGATGGTCCAGTAGTCGCACAGGGTATCTAGTGGTGTACAGGGATAGGCCGCAGGGTACAGTGGCATGTCATGGATTACGAAGATAATTGGTGGTATTCATTGGCATATGGTGTGGCATAATGTGCTCTTGGAGTGTTGCCTCAAAGGAGACTTATGGACACGGACATTAGGTGTATCATTGGGTGCAACTTACCAAGGATCGATGAGGATGCAGTTGAGCTTCTCGAGGTGCCATGTTCATCAGAGACAGGTCTTCGATTGGGTTATCAGCAGATCTGAGGCAAAGATAGGGACATCCATAGGATTACTCTTTGGTATCCCTGTAGACTCTTGATCATACCCTTGGGGACATACCTATCCATCACTATCCAGTCTTTCTTATGGTCGCGGAGCGTTTGGTTGTTGCCCCTTGATGCTCTACGTTCTGGTAGCAAGACATGGGAGGTCTACCTTAGGCAGTTGAATGCAGAGGCACCGCATGTCATGAACAGGGAGGAGACTCTCCAGTTGAGACATTTGGTGGAGGCATGAGTTGAAAGATACAATCTTAGGGATGGCATTGTTTATTTGCAAGGTATCATAGGTTCCACTCCTAGGGTCACACTTGGGGAGTCGATTGCGATGGAGTTGCGGGATCCACTTCTGGCGAGATAGTCTGAGGTGTTATAGGATCCTGAGGGACAGTGAATGGTAGAATTCATTTACAGGAGGGTAACCAGACTCCAAGAAGTGTCTAGGTGTATCATCAGGAATTTTGATAAAATATTTAACTGCATGGTCTGGTAGGAGCAGGGCAGATTGGCATGCTTGGGACAGATTCATGATACTTTTTGTCCGCCTATGGTATACATATAGGGGCCAGAGATAAGGACTAGATGGGCTCTAGCAATTAGTAGTGTTATGCAGCGGTAACTCATAAGGTGTGGGAGTTGTGGACCTCTAGTATGGTTATGGGAACCAAGGATCCAGTTAATGTGGAGGACACTTTATTACTTAGTGATTACGGTAGGGATAGTTGGTGATCCGGTTCATTATCGTGTTGACACATGGGGGATCACCGATGTATTCATCATATCGAGAGTTAGGTGGTTGTTCAGGATTGGGGACAGCCATGGAATGATAGGCGAGGGCCTTGTTGAGTCCCCTTCGTAGGTTGGGAATGGCCTCGATCATCACATATATTATGGCTTATAGTTGCAGGAGATGAGGCTATGGTACAAGCAGGTTAGGCAGTTAGTTGTGACCAGAGTGTCACAGGGTCTGCAAGACAATTTCTTCCTGTGATGGGCTTGGGACCCTGGCATCACAGTACTTGGTATTTCAACTACCTTTGGGGGTGCGATAGGTTTGACAAGGGGAGATCATTCCTACCTTCCATTGGATTTTAGTGACTCTTTATTGGCATGGGGGGCTTCACCAGCATGGAGGGATGAACAACATGGGGAGTTCAGGGGAAGCTCGTGCGAGCAAGGATTTATTTCCAATAGAGTTGGATATATTTTCGGGTTCCTAGCCTTCGAGTACATGAGATGGATGAATCATTAGAGGAGCTACATGGGGAGATAGACAGGAATTTATATGATTGTGTTTCTCTCTTTACTGATGGTATGCAGAGGGCTTAGAGTTCCTATACCAGGTTGGACAATGAGTGGAAAAATGGGTGCTTCACATTAAACAAGACAGATTGGGGTCCTAGTATCGAGGGACTCATTCATGACAAGATAGGGTTGGGGACATGGATGACTCAGTGGCACATTTGGGACCCAATATCATTTTTAGTAGCCATTTGGGTAAGCTAATAGAGGGGGCACTTGTTCAGGAATTCTTGAGGACAAGAAATTTTTGGTGGGGAGGACTGTCATGTCCCCAATTAATAATTTTGCTAAGGGAATTATCAATTTTTCATTTTTTGGTAGTTAATAAGTATTTTTCATATAAAATTAGGAAAAGTGGGTGAAAAAGGAAAATTTATAAATTTTCCACCCCCAAAAATTAGAAAAGCCAAGAAAATCGATGGGAAGTGTAGAGTGGGGGGCACTCCGAGGGAATACGCACCCCTTAGAGGAATTAGAATTAGGTGAGAGAGGTAATTTGATGGGTGGAGCCCACAAGGAGCATGAGGGATTGCTAGCCATAAATTGGAGGCGAGCCTCCCATTTTAGGGGCTTTTGAAATTTTGAAAATAGAACCAAGTTCTCTTGAGTTGTTGAGCCAAGAAAACAAAGTGTTGTTCAGCACTAGGGGACTCCAAGCGGAGATCTCCACTCCACCTTCAGTGGAATTTAAGTGGCACTCTAGGGGAGACATCTTCACACTTCATAGTTGTTCCGAGAGTAGTTTGTAGGCACAACCAGTCATCACGTGGAGAAATTGGGACGCAGAACAAGAGTACGCATTTCTTGGGAGAGCCATATTGTGCTGGGATTGGTTCTGATATTTTGTGGGTTGGTTTCCCTTGGTATTTACTAGATATTTCAGGTAAATTTTGGGGTTGACTTGGGGCTTTCTATTGTCCCAAGTTTTTCCTATGTTGGGCTTGTGCAGAGGAGCTAATGGACTGCACAATTCATAGAAGGGAGTTAATTGTGGGGGAGACTTGACCAAGAGTTTGGACTTGGGTTGCTAGGAGGTACAAGGAGGAGTGTTGAAGGAATCTTCTCACCATTTTGGAGGGAATTCAATGGTTGAATTCTTGTAGAACAAATTACCTAGTTAGTGGAGGAGCTCACAATAATTTGGGGTGAATTTGGAGGGTTGGAACTAGACCAAACCCCTTCTAGGCTTTTATGGGTATTTGGAAAGGCAGTGCGTTTTATCATTTAGTTGGTAATTTGCACCATTTCGTCGGTTTTCCAAGTGGTTATTCTGTGGTAGATTCCTTTCTGGGTTTATTTGATTATTTTTTAGAGAAGTTATAATTCCATTTTCAGGTGATTTCGAGCACTACAAAGGGGCATTATCAGCATTTCTAGTGCAGCAGCAGCTGTTAGTTTTTGTGACTGCGAAGAAGAATATTGGATTGAAGTTTCCTAGCTCATGGGGGTCATCTCTTCCACCTGGGTATGCTCCAGCTTGCTTATGTAAGCTCAAGTGCACTTGTTCCTTGCTATATGTACTCCTTACAGTTCATAATTTAATAAAATGGTTCAGCTTATTTGCCCAATTTCTTGGTTTTTTTTTTATGGTGCATGCGTATTTGTGATTTTATTTACTATATCCTAGTTCATTTGTCTCTTATTAGATGTAAATTTCAATTTGGAATATTACATTGTATGACTGATGGCTCGTGCCCTCCCTGGCCCCACTCTTGGTCTCATGGCGCACATATGACTTGAGCTTGGGGTGCAGGAAGGGTTCCATGCGCCCCATCCCTTAGATATTTTCATCGCGGTCATGTCGTGTAATAGAACATGGGTTTGGGCTGGTCAGCCACACCCGCCAACCCAACCCTCACCTAAACATCATACCACTTGAATTTAAATATAATCTTCCCACTATATATAACAAGAACCACTTGTAGCCTTGTTGGTCAGGCGTTCTTTGTGTGTTTGGGAGGTCAAGCGTTCAATTCTCGTGAAGGCTTGTTGATTGGTCAATCCAATTTTTGGCACCACGTGGCACCCTCTGATTGGCCCATGTGGTAGATCGGGATTGGCCATCTCATGAACCTGCAAACCAATACCAATGTGCAACATTTCGATCCCTGATTGGCTCTTGTACTTCTCAATCAACAGATAACATCAACATGACATCATCATATGGACTGTAACGTGGCATATGTACCCTACACAATCAACCTTGCAAGTTGACTTTTTATTTGTTTTCCAAAAACTTCATAACGTGATAACTTCCTCATATTGTGTCGGATTGAGGCGATTCAAGCATCGCTGGAATTAGAATGATGAGATCTACGATTTGGAGCTGGTTTAGAGAGATTTTGAACACTTTCAATATTGGGCATATTTTTTATCCCCTAGATCATTTTCCTTATATATATAATGCATCAACATTGGACTTTTGGCAGGTGTGTGAATGGAGGTTATTCGTCCTTAATGGAGCTATTGTTTCCTTGTTGGTGTTTTTCATGGTTATGGACCTAGTAGGTTTGGGTTGGTGATGTTATCTAGATGGACATACATGATTACTTGAGAAACTATTTTTGGCCTAATGATATTATTATGAAGGATTATGTGTAGTGTGACGAGGCAAGATTTATCACATTATGTTATTTATCAGTATTTATTTTGTGTGGAAAACAAAACTCTTGATGTATCTAATTGACTTATATGTAAATGTATGTAAATGACTTCCAAGTAGAGATATCCACTCTACCTTCAGTGGAATTCAAGTGCCACTCTATGGGATACATCTTCACACTTCAGAGTTATTCGAAGAGTAGTTTGCAAGCACAACCAGTCATCATGTGGAGCAATTGGGACGCAGAAACGCATTTCTTGGGAGAGCCATATTGTGCTGGGATTGGTTCCGATATTTTGTGGGTTGGTTTCCCTTATTATTTACTAGATATTTTAGGTAAATTTTGGGGCTGAATTGGGGCTTTCTATTGTCCCAAGATTTTCCTATGTTGGGCATGTGCAGAGGAGCTAATAGACTACACAATTCATAGAAGGGAGTTAATTGTGGGGGAGACTTGACCAAGAGTTTAGAGTTGGGCTTGCTAGGAGATACAAAGAGGAGCATTGAAGAAATTTTTTTTACAAACTATTTATTATTTTCTATTAAAATCTTAATATTAAACTCATATATATATATATATATATATATATTTACCATTTATATGTATCAAAATTAAACTATTGCAAAATACAAAGTTAATGATCTCCCTATCCTAATTAAATATTGTTAAAATAAATAATCTCGTATTCATAGTCTATTATAAAGAATAAGATGTCTCTTTGAAATATTAAATGGAATATTGTAGGATTTCTTAGTTTGGATATTTATTTATTTTGTCTTTTGGAATCAAAACTATTTATTTTTTTCAAAAAATTACATAAACACACTACTCATTGCCAAGAAAGACCCTACTCATTCTCAAGAAAGAAGTATATGATTAACAATGAAGTAACATGTAGTTTGAAAGAAGTATACAATTAACGTTAAAGTGACATGTAGGTTTATTAATAGTTTTTTAAGTAACTATTAGCAAGGGTATTGTGTCGAAGAGGAGGGTTGATTTATATTTTTTTTTAAGTTGGCCTAAAGAATTGATGTTTTGAATTTTGCATTAAAAGAGATAATGAAAGATAAGGAAGCTATTAGATGAAAGATTAGAAATGTATATGTTTAAAAGTTTTGGTAAATGACGAAATCTAAAAGTTAAGTGGATTGAGGATCGGGAGGGTGTTAACGAGGTTAATAATGATGGAAATATTGTGTATAATTTTTTTTGGTGAAAATCACATTAAAGTAATTTTTGTCGACGCGTTTCGAACCAATCAATATGGTTCATTATCATAACAAGATTGTATACACAATTTATGGATCATATAAGCCTAATTCCTAAGATGGAAATATTGTCAAGAGAATGAGATAAAGAATTTAGAAGCATGAAGGAGAAGGAGAGGGGAGAATTTTAATGAGAAGGACAAAGGATATTGGTTTTATTAATGATAAGAGTTTCATACTGGTTTTATTAATGATAAGAGTTTCATATTGTGTAATTTTTAAGTTACTATTGTTGTTCGTGTTGTTTAGATGCTTTTCATTTTCAATTCCAATTGATATTTTTTATAAGGAAAATTGAGTTACAAGGGTTTTTGGTAACAATCTTGATTTGGCTAAAACATATGTAATGCTTTGTGTGATGGGAGTGTTTGGAAAGAGAAAAGAGTGTGCATTGATGTTTTGGTTATTGGAAGGGTGGGCTTTGGGGTGGTTATTTTTGTGGAAGGCTTTGTTGATTTGACAGATGGAATGTCTATTTTTGTGGAGCGATGTCTTATGATAATATTTTTATTTATCTAGATGGTTTTAGTCAAAGATGTGGATGTATCTAACGTATAAAGTGTTTAGAATACCTAATTTTGGGCTAGGTAGTGGTATGATTTAACATTCAAGGATCAAACTATGTGAGTTTCCTTCCAATATGCTTGGTGGGATAAGGATCCATTAAAGTTATGGGTGAATAGGACATCTAAACAAGGAAAGTTCCAATTAAATTATTTTTCCATGGTAAATTAGATTTTTTTATATATGGTATTAAGGTAAATAGTTTGATTTAGATTTCCATGGTTGTGGGACTAGAAAATGAAGTGTTCATGTAAAAAAAATATACAAAATTGATGATAGATCTTTCCATTATGCTTAAATTATCTCTTGAATAAATCAACAATAAATAAATATCCAATTTATCTAAACTCTCTTAGATAAATGCCAATGTTAATAAATAATAATAATGTATTTTTACAGTCACAACCAAGCGAGACACCAAATTGGTGTATTATACCCCCTTGATTGTGGGACAAGGGACCGGCCTATGCACATCAATTAGACTGTTATAGTCTACAAGGGTATACTTAATCTACCCCCTATGGATTTCAACTTGTGACCTCTTAGGAGGAAAAACATGTGCTTAACAAGGCCCACTCAAGCTCTCCACCACTTCACAATCTATCACAAACTCCAACTTGCAAATCAATAGCCAAATATTATCCCCCACAACTATGCAAATGCATTCACCTACACAACCTTTGACCACACCTTCAATTAACCGATATATTAGAATTGAAACAATTCCATTCATATTAATTAATAACTTCTTTTCTAATGATAAAAATGTAAGCAACCTCACTAGCTTTAGTTTGTAATGAAAAGCTACAAACAGACCACAATTAAGTTTTAGGTGATTGTTCATTATAACCCAACATACTTATCACACTCCCTTTTAATTATTTCTCCTTCTCCTACCAACTGCATCCTCTAATTCTATCATAGTTGGAACAATTCTACTCACTTTATGAATAAACCAAAGACTACACTACCATCTACAATAACTTAATTCATTGTCAACAAACTCCTGCACTCCCTTACTCACCATCCATGACTCCCACTTTTATCACATACATGACATTAAAATTGAAAATTACAAGTTTTGATCAATAGCCCAAACTACCTAACACACTCTTTATAACTCTAATGCTAATCACAACACTCAAACCAACAAACCTCTGACTCATTGTATCATTCGTCAATCATCACATAATACGAATTCTCATTCAAATATAACAATAACCCCAGTCCCCATATTGTTATTTTCCACTACAACATGTATTTATTTTCTCCTTTATATATCCAATCTACTTCCAGAAACAATACCTACACCCCCTAAATATCAAAAACTAAAAATGTCCACAATAATAACAATTGTGTAGAAATTAATTGTAGATTCAATATTGCTCATGTAATGTTCTAAAATATAAGACTCAAATCTACTCTACTCATGTATGGAAAGCAATTCACGATTGAGAAGCTATATCAAAAACATTTGACATGATTTAACACACATACACAAGGATTTATCTAGGGGAAAGAAACTTCTCAAAACCCCTTCCTATATGTATTGCATTAGCTACAAAATAAATAATAAATACAATGTTTTCTCAAGCCTGAGAAACCTCTGCAAAAATATAATCTATTTTACTGCCTCACAAACTAATTTTGGCCAACACTTGGCCAATTTTCTTGCCTTCCAAGCTCCTATTTCATTGCATTGTTTCTCAAGGAATTGGCCCACTATTAATTGGGGAAATCCCCATCCAAAACTATGCAATCCCTATAGGCCCTTCTCTGACTGCATGCACCACCTGTACAACTTGGATAATTATACAAATGATAGTACATTGCCCTTGAACTCTAATCTCAATTGTGTAAATTGAATTTCATGCATGTGTGATTTAATTATTAGTCGATTAATCAGTTAAGTGGTTGAACATTGAAGTTGCACCCCACTACTAGACATTATACTAGTTCCTCTAATATTTGAAACTAGTTTAACTTAATTAAATTGTTACAATTGAAATTAAGCTCAACCTAGGCTCCTAAATTTTAGGAATCATTGTACACAACTCAAGTCAAGACCTCAACTCGAATTAACTTAGCTAACTGAGTGATAACAACTCAGTTAACTCATTCAAGTTGTCTTGTGATGTGGAATTTCAATTTTCTACTAATTTAATTCAACGGGAAAATTAAATTAGGAATTTATAGTTGTATTTTCAACACTCCCTCTCAACAAGAAAGGGATTATCAGATACCCCAATCCTTCCTCTATGGATTATCATATACCTCAATCCTGCCTCTATGGAACTCAAATTTTCCTCTTGGAAAATCCTTTGTCAAAATATATGCATCATGTTCCTCTGTAGGAATGTATTCCAACAACATGATCCGCCTCTACACACATTCTCGTAGATGGTGATACCAAATATCGATATGCTTGGATTGATCATGAAAATTTGGATTCTCATAGAGTTTGATACAACTTTGATTTTCACAACAAATGACAGTGGGATCCATTATCTGACAAAATAAACCAAAAAGAAACTTCCTCATCCAGATAGCTTCACAAGTTGCTTGACTGACATCCATGTACTCTGCTTCCGTTGAACTGAGTGAAACTGATCTCTGCATCATGTTGTACCAAGAAACTGTTGTTGACCCAATACTGAAGACTCCTCCTGAAGTGCTCTTCTAATCTAATGGAATAACCATCCAATCTGCATCTGTGAAGACTTGCAGCTTCACTCCCTCTGTCTGTTTGTATAAAATACCGTACTAAGTAGTTCCTCTAATATATCTTAACATATGTTTTTCCACCTTCCAATACAATTTGGTTGGCTTAACCATTGCTTGACTAAGATGGTTAAATGCATGACACATGTATGTTTGTGTGTTCACCAAATACATAAATGAACCCACAAGTTACCCGTAGATAGTGGCCTCCACTTCCTCACCTGAAGTGGTATCCTCCTTCCTCCAACTGCCTACTAGAGGAGCATCCATGGGTTTTCTACTCTCCATGCGGAACTTCTTTCGTATCTTGTTGGCATACTTTCCCTGAGAGACAAATAGTTCCCCATTACTTCCAAACCAAGGAAATAATGCATGAGCCCCATTTCCTTCATCTCAAATTCTCTTGCAAGATCCTCTTTGCTATATTTGATCAACTTCTCATCACCAGTTAAAATCAAATCATCGACATATAATACTATAATCATCAATTTACCTTCAACAACAAAATGGTAAAGGTTTGCATCTTCTTCACTTTTGGTGAAGCCCAACCTCTTGAAATAGTTGTCGATCCCGGTGTACCAAACACAGGGTTCTTGTTTCAATCCATACAATTCTTGCTTGAGTCTGCACACATGTGACTCTTTATCGAAGGTCTCAAATCCTTCCGGTTTTTCAATGTACACCTCCTCATCAATAACTTTATTGAGAATTGTTGTCCTCACATCCATTTTATGCATCTTCCATCCCATCTGCACTACGAGTGCTAGAATTGATCAGATAGAAGAGCACCTTGCTATTGGAGCAAAGGTTTCCTCAAAAAAATTCCCTCCACCTGATCTAACCTCTTGGCCACAAATATAGCCTTGTGTTTCTCGATGCTTCCATATGCTGCTTGCTTCACCTTGTAGATCCACCTCGAACCTACCATTAACTTGCTCTTTGGTCTTGAGACCACTTGCCAAACACTATTTCTAACTACGGAATCATATTCATGTACCATGGCATCAACCCTTATTGGGTGTGGCACTACTTTCTCAAATGAGGATGGCTCTGTCTCAACTAGCTCACTCACCATAGCCATGTACCCAGTGTACCGATCTAGTGACCTCCTCTAACTGCGTTGTGATGTGGGTGCTCCCACATTCTCTCTAGCATCATGCAATAATATGTTAGCTTCCCTCATGTGCTTCCTTCCTTATTTGGATGTCTCCACATGAGTGGGTGTCTCGAATCTCTTCTCCTCTACTTTTGGTTGCTCCACAACATCCTGCGGTTCTTCCTTTGGATTCAAAAGCTCCTCAGTTGCATGCAACTAAAGCTCCCTCTCAAGGGAACACATCATTGCCTTCTCTTCATCAAAATTCACATCTCTACGAACAATTTTCATCTTGGGAGATGGTAGGTACACCCAATAGTTTTTAGGTGTATAAATGTACCCCAAAAATATGCCCAAATTATTTTTCAACTCTAGCTTTTTCCTTGATTCCTTGGAAACATGACAGTAAATTGATGAACCAAAGATCCTGAAGTGTGACACATCTAGTTTCTTCCCTGAAAAATATTCTTTTGGTTTATTCATATCGAGAATCCAATGAGGACTCCTATTATGCACATATAGCATTATGTTGCATGCTTCGACCCACAAGTGTAGATGCAGGCCATGATCATGCAACATTGTCTGTGGAGCTCCCACAATACTTTTTTTCTTCCCCTTAGCCACCCCATTTTGTTGTGGTTTATGGGGTGTTATTAAATCATGTCGAATTCCTTCCTTTTCATAGAAGTTATTAAACTCATTCGACACATATTCATCACTCTTATCACTCTTGAGTGCCTTCACTTTCCTACCATTTTATTTTTCAATAAGTGTTTTAAATTCAACAAATTTGGAGAATGTTTGGTCTTTCTTATACATGAAGAAAATCCAGCACTCACATGAGAAATCATCTACAAATATAACATAATACATGTGCTTGATCGTGGAGGTTGTCGTGAAATTTCCACACACATCTAAGTGAATCCTTTCAAGGATTTCTTGTGCTCTACTATCTCGATCATGAAAGTTGGATTTGGTGTACTTACCCAATGTACACCCTTTGCATGTATCTCACTACTCTAATGAAACTTTTGGAATTCCTGTAGAAATATACTTCATGATATTCAAAGCTCCATGGTGTAAATGGCCATGTATCTTATGCCATAATTCACTGATGTCTCAGCTTTGCACCTTCTCTGCTTTCGTGCTCAATGCTGAAAAGTTTTCTATATCCAATTTGTAGAGGTTCTTCACTCAAAACCTAATCTGCTTCACTTGTCTGGTGGCGATGTTTCTAAGGAAAACCTTTCCTTTTCTAAATATCACATCGTAGCCACGATCTTCCAACATAGTGACTGAAACGAGATTCTTCTTAAGACCTGGAACATACATGACATATTTTAATTTGAGAGGGGAGCCAGACTCCCTTTGAAAAGAAATTGTACCGATATTGGTCGCGCTATACCTTCCATCATCTCCCATCTGGATGTCCTTCTCCTCCAAGTCACTAAATAATTCCCAATTTCCTATCATATGGAATGAGGCTCCACTATCTAGAAACCATACACTACCCTTCATTGATGTCACCATGCATTCAATGAGGGTGAAATCCAACTCGAAATGTGAAGCTAGAGCTTCGCATGTCACTCCTCTTGAGGGATTTTTTCCAACCTTCTTGTGTGGACTCTTTTTGGCATAATATCCAAGCTAATGACAGTGAAAGCACTTGATTTTCGACCAGTCTTTATTCTTGCCCGCCTTACTAGATTCTTCTTTGGATTGTAATTTCTTCCCTTTCCCTTTCTTTTCCTTTGCATCAAAGGCACAGTTCTCCTCATCCTCAACCTTGAATGAAGTCCCATATATGTTACACAACCTTATTTCTTCCTGCACTAGATCAGACCATAATTGCTCCCAACTTGGTAGTTTCTCTATACCATTAACATAATATTGATAATTGTACCATCTCTTGGGAAGACTCAAGAGAGCTAGAGCTACCAAATATTCTTCTGGAACAGTAACACTGGCCCTGCAAATATCATCACAACACTGTGTAAAATTGCTCAGGTACTGCATAATTGATTTAGTATTTTCCATCTTGATACTTTGCATCTTTTCCTTGAGTGCCATCTTCCTGTGGTCACTATTGTTCTCAAACCAAATTTTCAATTTTTCCCACATCGAAAATGGAGTTTCTTTCCCGCGACGATTCAAGACAATATGATCTCGAACTCCCTCCAATATGGTTCTCCTCGCTTTAGCCACATCCTTCTTCCACTAAGTGAGATCATGGGCATCAATTGTTGGGGGTTTTTCTACATATGTATTCATGTATTCTATCAGCCCATTGTCATCCAATAATGCCCTCATGCAGATCTTCCATGCCACAAAATTTGAGGTTCCTTCCAAAGCATGCTTGAGCCTGAGTCCATTGGAAGTCATCTTCTCAGTCCTGGAGAAAACCTGCAACATTAATCTTGAAATTCGAACCTTTTGCAAAGACAACTTCAAATTCTCTTCTCTACTTTGAATATAGTTTTGATACCATGTAGAGATTAATTTTAGATTCAATTTTGTTCATGTAATGTTCCAAAACATAAGACTCAAATATACTCAACTCATCTGTGGAAAGCAATTCACGATTGCGAAGCTATATCAAAAACATGAGAAATTATTTAACACACATACACGAGGATTTATCTAGGGGAAAGAAATTGCTCAAAACCCCTTCCTATATTTATTGAATTAGTCAGAAAATAGAGAAGAAATATAATTCTTGCTCAAGCCTGAGCAACCTCTACACAAGTATAATCTATGTCACTGCCTCACAGACTGACTCTGGCCAACACTTAGCCATTTTCCTACCTGCCAAGCCCCTATTTCCTTGCATTATTTCTCAAGGAATTATCCCCCTACTAGTTAGGGAAATCCCCATCCAAATCTATGCAATCTCTATAGGCCCTTCTCTAACTGCATGCGCCACCTGTAAAACTTCAAAAGAAGAGGATATACACCAGGAACCAACCCTAGAAGAAGAAGAAATGAGTCTGACCATATCGTGTAATGCATTGGCAGGAATTACCACTCCTCAAACTCTCAAGATAGAAGGACATATCAAGAATAAAAAGGTAATAGTGTTGATTGATACGGGTAGTACCCATAATTTTATTCATTGTAAGGTAGCCAAGGAATTGAATTGTTTCCTATACCCAGCACCAGAATGTCAAGTGATGGTTGCAAATGGAGGAGCTATAAATTACTCTGTAAAATGCCATAATATCAAGATAACCATGGCGGAATATGTATTGAATAGTCCAATGCTTTCCATTCCAATGGGAGGTGTTGATGTTGTACAAGGAGTACAATGGTTACAATCTTTGGGGACAGTAGCTTTTAATTTTCAAGAACTTTTCTTGAAAAAAAAATTGGAAGGAAAGGAAATCAAATTACGAGGTATCGTAGGGAAGCCAGGAAAGATAATAAGCTCTAATGTCATGACAAAGCTACTGAAGAAACAACGAGGCGTAATTTCACAATTATGCTCACTAGAAGTTCCAACATCAAAATCATTTATTTCTCCAGATCTCCAAAAAGTCTTGGACAATCATTCCAAGGTTTTTGAAACTCCCAAAGGACTCCAACCTATTTGTGATCATGATCATGCTATTAATTTGATTCTAGGAAGTGTTCCTCCAAACATCAGGCCTTACAGATATCCTTATGTCCAAAAGAGCGAAATTAAACGTATGATTGCAGAAATGTTAGAGGCTGGTGTTAGCCACCTATAATATTTTGTTATACCAAAAGGTGGCTAAATCTTTTTGGAGCCTCCAAGGAACAATTTTATCACTAAAATTTTTTGGCTCTTGAAGTCTCTCTAAGGCCTCATGCCTCTATCCAGATCCCTTATTGTTGTTTACATCCTAAAAGCCTCTGAAATCCTTCAAAAATCCCAAGTTAAATACTGTTGCAGAACCCCTTGGTCCCCTTCCTTTTCTTCCTCACTAACCTCATTTTCTATTCTCCATTTCCCATGAAAAACCCATAATTTCCTGTTTCTCCCTTTCCATTTCATTAAAATCCCTTTAATAAGGTTAAAAACCCACTTTTTAACCTTACCGAAACCTTCATTTCCTTCAAAAAACCCTTCAAAAACCATGAAAATACATGTTTTTATGTACAAAACTTAAGCCCCTCGAGCTTAAGCCCTTAGCCCCTTTTCTTCCATACGCCCGCACCCTAGAACTGAGTTCTAAACCCTTTGGCACTCAGCGCAAATCGCAATATCGCATAATCACATATTCCCTCCTCCATCACAGATCGCAGATCGCAATTTTCAGTTTTCCTCTAAAAAAGCTCATCGCAAGTTTCTGCGATGCGATCCATCGCAGATCGCAAATCGCATGTTTCATTGTTTAAACAGTTTGATCCATCGCAAATATTTGCGATGCGATCTGATCTCATCACAAATATTTGCGATGCGACCGCTCCAATCGCATTTTTCCCCAGCGCTCATCGCAAATCGCAATATCGCATTTTCTCTCCGTCGCATAAATCCGCCATCACATTTTCCACCTCTTGCGATTTGCGATCGATCCTACCGGGCCCACAATATGATACCCCCGCCTTTCATATAAAAATGCTTTTTTCCTTTGTAAAGTCGAAAATGATATATTTTGTGGTTTACAAAGGTTTTGCCAATTACATCCCGTCGTTGCATCTCCGCCGTCGATCTTGCGCGATCGACGGCTTAGATTTTATCTTTTCCCACCATTCTATGATTTCTCCAAATAATCCCGACCGTTGGATGATGCCATCCAACGGCCCCGCTTCCTCCGCACATCCTCCAATGCAGTTTAACCTATGAGCGCAGGATTTCTTAATGGTTTTTGTGTTTTGCAGGTGTTTTAATGGTTTTCCATTGTATAACGAAGGAAGCCGAGGGTTAGGAAAGACGTTTCCCGTGCCTTCGAGCTATTAAAAAGAACCATTCACAAGTTTGAATTCAATGATTTATCAATGTTTCATGAGCGTTGATAGCACGTAAAATGGCCTGTGCGGCCCTGCACATCGACAAGACACTGTTTTATTCAAAAACAGTTAAAGAGTATAAGGTTGAAGACAGAGCACAGCAGAATGAAGATTGAAGACAGTTTTACGGGGATTACGGCTAAGACGGTTATCAAAAGCCTAATCCCCAACTCAAAACACAGTTTAAAGAAAACCTAAAGTGTTTTATCAGATAGAAAGCCTCCACTGCCACATCTGAGGCAAATTGATTCCTCAGCTACCACAGAGCCACCTGTTGCCTCAAACCTTTCAAAATAGAGCCCGAAGTTATTGAAGAAAATCAGATATTCACCTCCAGCGCAGCCAGGGAGTTACTTCTGCAAGGAAATAAATGCAGAAATATCGGCAAGGTTACTCCAAACATTACACAAAGCCTCAAAGTCAAATAAATCTCCCACCGAGCTTAAGTCATAAATGTAAAACAATTAATACAGATGACCACTTGTAAAATTCTTCATCGAGCCCCTCAAAAGGCCAAGAAATCTTGAATCTGTATTAATTGCTTCGAGAGATCTTTCGTTAGATTTCACCTCCTCATTCTTCTATAAATACCTCAGTAGAAGATGAGAAGTTGTTGGTTGAGTTGCTTACAAAGCTTTGAAATACATTTGAGCCTAAACTCCTGATTGTAAATAGTGTTCACTGGCCCTTGAAGCTCTGCTTGTGATAGATTAGTTGGGCTGAATAGTGAAGATGATTGCTGAACTGAAACATTGGACTTGAAGGCTGTAACCGGTTTGACATCAATATAAAAGCTGTTTCTTGGGATCATGGTCTATGTCATTGGTGAAGTGCATCTCTCTTTGTTATTTTTTTCCTTCTATGTATGCCATATTGTTCATATTCCTCTGTAAAGAACAGTTTAAACAGGGTTAGGATCTACTGTATATCAGTAACCTTCTCTGGCTGAGAAATCTTTATCTTAATGTTTTCCTCAAGTTTGTTTATTCAAGAATGATTCAATACTGTTTAAGCAGTTAGGAATGTTAGCGTTCACTCGTCCTTCTGTTTACATAAACATTGTTCTTGAATGTGATTTCCATTATTTGCTATTAAAGTTAGACTAGAGAAGTTTATGGTTTGCCCTGATTCCTAGATTCTTTTCTCCAAAGGCAGATTCTGAGAGTTTCCCTTGGGGTTGACTGAAAGCAGACTAGGTTTAAAAGTACTTTATCTGATCTTAAGTCACACTTTGTTTCTCTTATGTGTTTTCATACTTTCTGAAGGTAATTATGTGGATTACTGGATTGTTTGTCAATTAAGTTGCTTTAATAGAACTTGCCCAAGAAGTTTATGGTTAGCCCTGTCCTTGGTTGGTTTTAAACAGTTACTTAAGAGGCTTTTCTTGTTTGGACTGACTATAAATCCTCTGAGAAATTATTATCAGTGTCCACCCCTCCAACACTTTATTGTTTCCATCCCATCATTCTAATCTCAATAATCTTGTGGCGTAGATGACTTTCCCCTTGGATCACTCTTGATGTTGTTGTTCAATTAAAGCCCTGTTATGACTCCATAGCCCAATGGATTAAAAACCAACGTTATATCTATCTCTTAGCCATAGCTGTTCTTCCCTCTTGCAACTTCTCACTTTTGAAACTCTTTGCATTCAGGACTTTTCACCTCAAACAGTAATCAGACTCAACCATCCAAAACAAAACAAAACCCTTGGCCTTCATAACTAGCCTAATATCATTACCTTAAGCTTTCAAAGAAAATATCCATCTTTGTACATATTGGAGAGATCCCTCTCCGGATTCAGGAGGGCTAGATCCTAGAATCCCAAAGTTGGTTGAAACGATGTTGTTTCTGTAATTGGACTCTGCCAATCTTGCTAATAAATTACAGAGACCTAACATTTCTGGCGACTCCACTGGGGATTGAGTTGAGTTTTCATCTCATTTTCCCTTGATTTTCACACAAAACTTTGAGAGTAAAAAGTAGCCTTTTCAAGCACTACCAAGAAATGGTAATCATGATGAAACTTGTTTGAATCAGTGACAATCTAGGTCAACCCTAGGATTCTCATAAGACTTTATCTAACCTTGAAAAATCAGCTAGCTTAGCCATAAGAGTAGACTTCCTTTGTCTCATAACCGTAGCTAAGTTTTGAAACAGAGTTAGGGTATTCTTAAAAACCACACTACTAAAAACAACTCAGAAAAACCTAAAAAAATTTCAGATTGGTATTCAATAAACATGGTGGTGGACCATAAAACCTTTTACCTCCAAAAGAGCTAAAAACTTCCACTTGGCGACTCCACAATCCTTAACAGACCTTAAGACTCCACTGGGAAGAACCCTTATCATCATAACATCATTTAAAACTTAGTTAGAGGACTGTAGGATTAAATTTGCGTAAACAGATTAGTTAACCTCTTAAATATTGTCATATCTGGTTGAACTTGTCTTGTTTATTCGGGTCTAAAAACACAGCATAATGGCTTCTAGAAAGATTCACACTAGAGCCCATCCTAACCCTGATCCCCCTGAGGTAGTTGATAACCCAGAAAACATCCTTAAGAAGTTGCCTAGGATTCAATTATCAACTGTTTTCAGATCACCCTTGAGAGCTAAATCAGTCCCTGAAAATCTTTCGGCTCTACAACAATCACAAGTTGACTTAGTAAATCCATTCAGAACTAGGTCATTTGATGATATAATACAGCTAGACTCTGAGTCTTCACTTTCATCCCCAGAAACAAGTGAACATCTTGGTAGTAGGGAAACAACACCTCCTGATTTACATTTTCTTCTTAACTTAGGTGTCTCTCATCCAAGATCAGCTCAACAATCTACTGTTGTTCCACCCACTTCTGTTCATCCTTCATCCACTGTTCAAACCACTTCATTTCAGCCCACCCCACCTCTTGTAAATCCACCCCCACCACATATCATGGCAGCATGGTATGCTCCCTTAGTCCTTCCTGTACCATTAGTCAATCTTCCATAGGACTATCAGTCCAAAATTCCATTATATGATGCTAGCAATACTACAACAACATCACAACATGTGGACAAGATGAATGACTACTTTGACAGAAACGAAATTGATGATGATTCTATCCAGCTCAGATTATTTGCTCAAAGCTTAATGGGAGAAGTAATAAAATGGTTTAAAGGCTTAGCCCCCCATAGTATAAATGATCTCCAAGGCTTCCATCAAACATTCTTAAACAAGTGGGAAGTAAGGAAGAACCATCTCCAAGTTCTGGTTGATTACAACAATCTCCATAGGAACCCAGGGGAAAGTGTGCAAGCCTACTGCACCAGATTCAACAGTGTATACAACGCACTTTCCCCAGAACTAAAACCTCCACAAGGTTCAGCTTTAAACAAATTTCCCGAAGGTTTTGACGCTGACATGACCTATTCACTAAGAGAGAGAGATTTTGCAACTCTTGAAGACATGTAAAGGGGTGCTCTTTCTGTGGAAGTGAACTTGATGGAGAAAAGAGCAAGAATGAAGAGCGAGAAGAGTGTATCTTTTAGAGAGGAGTCCACACCTTCTACTTCCAACTCAAAGATGGAAAGGATGATGGAAGAGATGATGAAAGAGATGAGCATAATTAAAAGAGCACAAGCAAGTCAAAATCAAACTACTCCTCAAAACAGAAACCAAAACTAGAATCAGAATGTGAGAAGGAACCAACCTCCAAACAGACCTAGGGAAGATGATCAACAGATCACTCCTCCCTTTCATCAGAACTATATGATTGAGGTCGAGGAAACAGACGAATTAACAGAGGAAGGTGCTATCAACATGCTGGAGGTCGATGATGATGATTTTGAGATTCATTATGATGAAAAACAAGGTCTATATACATCGTATGATGACAAAAGAAATGATGATGAAAATCATTATCAAGACATGGAAAATGTCATCATAGAAACTCAAAGGGAATATGACCTTAGAATCAAGACTAATCAACAAGCCCCCAACACCAAAACCTCTGACAAATCTTCACAAAACAGCACGTCAACCAAGCCTAAAACGGTCAAACACAAGGAAAAAACGGTGGCTGTAAATTCTAATAAAGGTAAAGAGAAAGGCACTCAAAACACTGAAAAACAGAGTGCAGACTCTAGCAGTACTAACACTTCAGCTAGTACTCCTATTACAACCGTTATGTCAAGGGTAAATAAAACAAATCAGCAAGTTGTTGTTGCTGATAAAGTGACAGCTAACAAGGCTGAAACCAGCACTTCAAAGAATCAAATTCCTTTCAGCCTGGAACAGGAAATTTCCAAGATTAAAATCTATGTTCCCTTAACCGAGTTAGCTGCCCAACACGTATATAGAACTCAAATTTTGAAGGCTTTAAATATAGAGGAAAATGGAGATACAGTCAATCTTAGTGATGACCAGCCCGAGCTTATTTTTGGTCCAAAGATTGAAGGTAGATACCAAGAGGGACCTGTTCCTCCTTTCTACGTGAGTTTAAACGTTCATGACAAAATTTTGCACAATGCTATGCATGATTCCAGGGCTTCTCATAATTTAATGCCTAAAGCTGTGATGGAGAGCCTCGGGCTAGAAATCACCAGACCTTACAAAGACCTTTACTCCTTTGACTCAAGTAGAGTAAAATGTCTGGGATTGATCAAAGACCTCTGTGTTAACTTAGCCCAGATCCTAGCCAAATGCTTACTCATGGAAATTGTTGTGGCTGATGTGCCCCCAAAGTATGGAATGTTATTATCAAGATCTTGGGGAGCCAAGTTACAGGGGACTATGCAGATGGACATGACGTATGCGACTAACCCTGTTTTCAATCAGACTAGAAGACTTTACAAGGTGTCTCATATGTAATATACGGTCACGAGTCAAGACAGACTTCAAAACTCTCCTCTCTATTCTGTAAGTACTGGCCTTGATTCTTTTATCATGTTTAACGATGAAGCACTTAGTGAACAAATCGCGTTATCAGGATTAATGGCCGATAGAGAGGAGGAGGTAAATACCACTGAAGTGTCAAAACAGTTTGCTACATTTGAAAACATTGGCAAACAAAACACCGGTCTTGAACTACAAGTCATGCATCCATTACTTTTAAACCTGGACACTAAAGAATACGACCCTCAAATGAACGAAAATCAGGGGGAATCAAAACATCTACAACTAAGTGCATACATTCAACAACAATCCGAAAGCACGTTAGTTAAAGAGGATATTCATCTAACATATGAAATTGAAAACAGTCCCCTATGGAATATGCATTTCGATGGGTCATGCACTAGGAATAACGTGGGTGCAGGTGTCTGGATTACTAACACTGAAAACAACCATACAGAATGCATTTCATGTAAATTAAACTTTCAGTGTTCCAACAACATAGCGGAATACGAATCCCTTCTATTAGGCTTACATTTGTTGAAAAAGTTAGGAGCCAAGAGAATTAAAATTCACGGGGATTCGGAATTAATCATTAGGCAAGTCAATGGGAAATATAACGCTCATCACCCCAGACTTAGGGCCTATCGAAATGATGTCGTGGACCTTTTAGAAAATTTCGATGAGTCTGAATTAATTTTTGTCCCAAGAAAAGAAAATATTACAGCCCACAATTTAGCTTTTGCGGCCAGGACGTGTCTAATGCCATATGAGACTGGAGACAACACAACTCTGATAAAATTTAGACCAGCAGTGCCTGACAACAAAAAATATTGGCAAGTGTTTGACAATGACAAACAAGTAGAAGACTTCATGCAATTCAGAAATGATTTCGAACTGCATAGTTCGGACTCAGATTATGATACAGACTGCAGCGAAGAAAACTTTCTTGGTAAAGAAGAATTGTCTCCTGAACCTGTCAATATTAACCTACTGTCTAGGAAGCTCAGAAACAAAATAGAATTGAGTGCAGAGTCTGAAACAGGGGAGTTAGAAACTCTGCACTCCAAAGATGAAAGGTTGCCTACGGGTCTGACCCCTTTAGAAGATTTGTTTGATTTTAACGATGTGGCAAATAAGCCAAAACTGGAACCTGTAGAGACTGAAGTGGAGGAATGCAATATAGGCAGTAAAGAGAAACCGAAAATGATCAAACTGTCCAAAACTTTGCCAGCTCACATTAAACTCAAATACATAGAGTTGTTCAAAGAATTTTCTGATGTTTTTGCATGGAGTTACGAAGATCTTAAATCCTATGACACTGAAATAATACAGCACAAAATCCCTCTTAAATAAAACCAAAAACCATTCAAACAAAAACTGCGCAGAATAAACCCTGTCCAGTTGCCGTTGGTTCAGAGGGAGATCATGAAAATGTATGATGCTTGTATTATTGTCCTTGTTAGATATTGTGAATGGGTATCTAATCTGGTGTCTGTTAGGAAGAAAACTGGAGAAATCAGGCTTTGTATAGACTTTAGAGACTTAAACAAAGCTTCATTAAAAGACAACTACCCTTTACCAAAGATGGATCATATTTTACAAAGGGTGGTAGGGTCTAGAAGAATTTCTTTGCTGGATGGCTATTCGGGATACAATCAGATCTTGGTTTACCCTGCTGATCAATTAAAGACAGCCTTTACTACGCCCTGGGGCACCTTCATGTATGTGAAAATGCCCTTTGGTCTAATGAATGCTGGAGCAACCTTTCAAAGAGCCATGGACATAGCATTCTCGGAAGAACTAGGCTACTTCATCGTTATATATCTAGATGATGTTACTGTGTTTTCAAAAACAGATGAAGAGCACTTAGAACATTTAAGAAAAGTTTTCGAGAAATGCAGAAAGTTTGGGATATCTTTAAACCCTAAGAAGACACTATTTGGTCTCCAAGAGGGTAAACTTCTTGGGCACATTATTTCATAAGAGGGTTTAAAGATAGACCCAAAGAGGATCGAGGCCATATTGCAAATATCTCATCCTCGAAACATCAAAGAGATGCAATCCTTCATTGGAAAGATTAGCTTTTTGAGAAGGTTCATCCCCAACTTGGCTAAGCTCCTTAGGAATATCACAAACATGTTAAAGAAGGAGCAAGGAGTAAAATGGACCTCGGAAGCAAAGACATCCTTCGAATTGGTAAAACAAGAATTAACCAAAACACCAGTTCTGATAAGTCCTGTTTTTTCGAAAGATTTTTATATCTTCTCATTTGCATCAGAACATACCATAGTTGTTGTCCTTCTACATAAAAATCCACAAGGACAAGAGCAGCCTATTGCATTCTTTAGTAAGGCATTGAGGGATGCCCCGTTGAAGTAAAACATTATGGAAAAGCAAGCTTTTGCTTTGGTTAAAGCTTTAAAAGACTTCAGGGTATACATCCTTCACTCCCACATCATTCCCTTTGTCCCAAATTCAGTTGTTAAAGACATTTTGACACAGGACCCAGATGGTAAGAGAGGTAAGTGGATTGCTATTATTCTTGAATATGATTTAGAGATAAAACCCACTAAACTCATCAAAGGCCAAGGTCTAGCTAGATTAATGGCTGAATCAAATTGTGAAGTTCTTGATATTAACATGATTAGTGCTTTGGATAACCAAGAAGAATTCTCAACTCCCATTGTTGAAGACCATTTTATCAAGTCTCCTTGGTATGTTGATATTGTCTATGTTTTGTTTAATTTAAATGCACCTCCTGGTTTGACAAAAACAAAGGCAATATTCCTAAAGTTAAAAGCCGTAAACTATTGCATTATTGATAAATGTCTTTATTGGAAAAATGCAAGTGGTATATTGCTTAAATGTTTGCCTGAGTTGGATGCAGATAAGGTTAAGAAAGAATTCCATGAAGGAGAATGTGGAGGTCATTTGTACTGGAAATCGACAGCCAACAAAATTTTGAGGGCTGGTTTTTACTGGCCTACTCTTTTTCATGATGTACACAAAGTAACCACTACTTGCCATAAATGCCAACTGTTCGAAGGCAAGAGAAAATTGTTACCCCTTCCTCTGCATCCAATCACTGTCGAAGCTCCTTTTCAACAGTGGGGTCTTGACTTCATAGGAGAAATCCATCCACCATCTTCTACCCAGCATAGATGGATTCTCACTGCCACGGACTATTTCACTAAGTGGATAGAATCCATCCCTTGTAGGCAGGCCAATGATTCAGTTATCATAAAATTCATGGAGACTAACATTCTCTCCAGATTTGGCTGTCCTACCAAGATCATCATTGATAATGCAGCAGCATTTGGATTTAAGAGAATGGTTGAATTCTGTCACAAATATCATATAGCATTGGGGCATTCCACAGCCTATTACCCCCAAGGTAATGGACTTGCAGAATCTTCCAACAAAAGCTTAGTGAACATAATCAAGAAACTGTTGGAGGATAACAAAAAGTCTTGGCACACAAAGCTGATTCATGCACTTTGGGCTGACAGATTAACTTTGAAGAATTCTATTGGTATGTCACCCTTTCAGCTTGTGTATGGTACAGATGCAATTTTTCCAAACAACCTTGGTGTGCCAGTAATGAAGTTGATTCAAGAGTTGCAGACTGAAGAAAATGACATGACCAGAAGAATAAATCAGACCATTCATCTTCAGCAAACCAAAGAGGAAGTGTATAACAAGGCATTGCACAAACAAGACAGCATAAAAAAGCTCTTTGACCAAAGAACAAAGGCCAGCAATTTCAAGATTGGGGACAAAGTTTTAAAGTGGGACTCAAGAAGGGAAGAAAAGGGAAAGCATGGAAAATTTGATAACTTATGGATTGGCCCTTAATTTATTCATTCAGTTGCTGGTAATAATGCATTTTTCCTACAAAAACTGGATGGAACAGAATTGTTTGGGGGTCCTGTCAATGGCAGGATGCTCAAGCATTACTTCTCTTGATCCATTTTATGTTTTAAAGCCTTTTACCTTTTCCATTGTGAATATTCCATCCACCATTGCATTAAAAGTTATGAAAGATCAAAAATACAAAAACAAAAGAAAAATGAAAAGAGGGCAGAAATCAAAACAAGAAAGGCAAAGCCCCATGCCAAAAAGAGAAATAAATCTGAAAGTGTGCAAGCTCAAATGCCACTCCTCAAAACACACTTCTAGTTATTCAAACTGCCTAATCTTGACTAATTAGCTTTAAATTTTCTGCTGATAGGATAGTGAATTCGATTTGCCAAACTGTTCAATCTTGGCTTATCAGTAGATAGATTAGGATAGAAATGAAGGTTCAAACAAACACAAAATCTGAACCAAAGTTTCCAAAGAGAGATGACTCAAAACTGTTTTATTTTCTGAGTCATAAAAGAGAAAAACTGGTTCTAATTTGCCCAAAATCTGAATCAGATATCAAGGAAGAGACAGCTCAAACAAAAGCAAAAAGCAGTATGAAGAAAAGAGAAGGCCATAATGAGAAAATTTCAGATCTTAAGCCTTCCATTTTGATTTTAATTTTCTGCAAATAAAAACTTATGTGCAGCTTGTTTTTATACCATAGATCACAGCAAGTCAAACAGCTTAATCTTGACTTGACTTTTTTTAAATTTCTGTTGTAGAATTTATAGAATGAAAGTTTGTTGGACAGTTTAATCCCAACATACAGTAAATTAGGTAGAGAAACATCTGGACTCAACTATTTAATCTGAGTCCATGGAGAAATAAGGAGTAGAAGTAGATTAGTTTTTATGCTTCCAAAAGAATAAAATGTAGTAAAAAGAGTTTGCCAATCCAAGTGCACTCTGATGAAGAAAAAATGTTAGATCAGTAGGATTGGGTAGGTATAAAGTTGTATTGATAAAGTCCATTTATCTTTCATGACTGATGTTATTTTTTAGAAGCAGAGCAAGAGAAATCTAATGGATGAGGCAACTGATCAGCCTCCCAGAAATCAAGTCTGAATTCTTGATGCCTTCAAGAAGGCACCATCCCCAAGTGGAGCCACTGTTAGCCACCTATAATATTTTGTTATACCAAAAGGTGGCTAAGATCTTTTTTGAGCCTCCAAGGAACAAATTTTATCACTAAAAATCAAGTTGCTCTTGAAGTCTCTTGAAGGCCTCATGCCTCGTCCAAATCCAGAATCCCTTATTATGTAAACATCCTAAAAGCCTCAAATCCTTCAAAAATCCTGCTAAATACTCACATGTAACCCTTGGTCCCCTTCCTCTCTTTCTTCCTCACTAACCTCATTTTCATTCTCCATTTCCATGAAACTACATAATTTCATAAGCTCCCTTTTACATTTTATTGTATCCTTTAATAAGGGTTAAACCTTTAACTTTTAACCTTACCTAAACCCCTTCATTTCCTTCAAAAAACCCTTCAAAAACCATGAAAATACATGTTTTTATGTACAGAACTTAAGCCCCTCGAGCTTAAGCCCTTAGCCCCCTTTCTTCCATACGCCCGCACCCTGGAACCGAGTTCTAAACCCTTTGGCGCTCAGCGCAAATCGCAATATCGCATAATCGCATATTCCCTCCTCCATTGCAGATCGCAGATCGCAATTTTCAGTTTTCCCCTAAAAAAGCTCATCGCAAGTTTCTGCGATGCGATCCATCGCAAATTGCAAATCGCATGTTTCGTTGTTTAAACAGTTTGATCCATCGCAAATATTTGTGATGCGATCTGATCTCATCGCAAATATTTGCGATGCGACCGCTCCAATCGCATTTTTCCCTAGTGCTCATCGCAAATCGCAATATCGCATTTTCTCTCCGTCGCATAAATCCGCCATCACATTTTCCACCTTTTGCGATTTGTGATCGATCCCGCCGGGCCCACAATATGATACCCCCGCCTTTCATATAAAAACGCTTTTTTCCTTTGTAAAGTCGAAAATGATATATTTTGTGGTTTACAAAGGTTTTTCCGCCATCTCGAAGCCCGCCGATCTGCTGGCGATCGATCGCTTAGATTTTAGCTTTTCCCACCATTCATGATCTATGATTTCTCCAAATAACCCTGCTCATCGGATGATGCCATCCAACGGCCCCGGCTCCTCCGTACAGTCCCCTCCAATGCAATTTTAACCTATGAGCGCAGGATTTCTTAATGGTTTTTGTGTTTTGTGTGTATTTTAATGGTTTTCCATCAGGAGGTCCAAGGAAACCGAGGGTTAGGAAAGGCGTTTCCCATGCCTCTGTAGGTATTGGAAGAACCATTCACAGTTTGAATTCACCATTTATCAATGTTTCATGAGCATTAATGACACGAAGAATGGCCTGTGCAGCCCTGCACATCGACAAGACATTGTTTTATTCAAAAGAAAAGTTAAAGAGTATAAGTTTGAAGACAGAGCACAGCAGAATGGAGATTGAAGACAGTTTTACGGGGATTACGGCTAAGACGGTTATCAAAAGCCTAATCCCCAACTCAAAACACAGTTTAAAGAAAACCTAAAGTGTTTTATCAGACAGAAAGCCTCCACCGCCACATCTGAGGCAAATTGATTCCTCAGCTACCACAGAGCCACCTGTTGCCTCAAACCTTTCAAAACAGAGGCCGAAGTTATTGAAGAAAATCAGATATTCACCTCCAGCGCAGCCAGGGAGTTACTTTTGCAAGGAAATAAATGCAGAAATATCGGCAGGGTTACTCCAAACATTACACAAAGCCTCAAAGTCAAATAAAGCTCCCACCGAGCTTAAGTCATAAATGTAAAACAATTAATATAGAAGACCACTTGTAAAATTCTTCATCGAGCCCCTCAAAAGGCCAAGAAGTCTTGAATCTGTATTAATTGCTTCGAGAGATCTTTCGTTAGATTTCACCTCCTCATTCTTCTATAAATACCTCAGTAGAAGATGAGAAGTTGTTGGTTGAGTTGCTTACAGAGCTTTGAAATACATTTGAGCCTATACTCCTGAGTGTAAATAGTGTTCACTGGCCCTTGGAGCTCTGCTTGTGATAGATTAGCTAGGCTGAATAGTGAAGATGATTGCTGAACTGAAACATTGGACTTGAAGACTGTAACCGGTTTGACATCAATATAAAAGTTGTTTCTTGGGATCCTGGTCTATGTCATTGGTGAAGTGCATCTCTCTTTGTTATTGTTTTCCTTCTATGTATGCCATATTGTTCATATTCCTCTGTAAAGAACAGTTTAAACAGGGTTAGGATCTACTGTATATCAGTCACCTTCTCTGGCTGAGAAATCTTTATCTTAATGTTTTCCTCAAGTTTGTTTATTTAAGAATGATTCAATATTGTTTAAGCAGTTAGGAATGTTGGTGTTCCCTCGACCTTTTGTTTACATAAACATTGTTCTTGAATGTGATTTCCATTATTTGCTATTAAAGTTATACTAGAGAAGATATGGTTTGCCCTGATTCCTAGATCCTTTTCTCCAAAGGCAGATTCTGAAAATTTCTCTTGGTGTTGACTGAAAGCAGACTAGGTTTAAAAGTACTTTATCTGATCTTAAGTCACACTTTGTTTCTCTTATGTGTTTTCATACTTTCTGAAGGTAATTATGTGGATTACTGGATTGTTTGTCAATTAAGCTGCTTTAATAGAACTTGTCCAAGAAGTTTATGGTTAGCCATGTCCTTGGTTGGTTTTAAATAGTTACTTAAGAGGCTTTTCTTGTTTGGACTGACTATAAATCCTCTGAGAAATTATTATCAGTTTCCACCCCTCCAACACTTTATTGTTTCCATCCCATCACTCTAATCTCAATAATCTTGTGGTATAGATGACTTGCCCCTTGGATCACTCTTGATGTTGTTGTTCAATTAAAGCCCTGTTATGACTCCATAGCCCAATGGATTAAAAACCAACGTTATATCTATCTCTTAGCCATAGCTGTTCTTTCCTCTTGCAACTTCTCACCTTTGAAACCCTTTGCATTCAAGACTTTTCACCTCGAACAGTAATCATGCTCAACCATCCAAAACAAAACAAAACCCTTGGACTTTATAACTAGCCTAATATCATTACCTCAAACTTCAAAGACAATATCCATCTTTGTACATATTGGAGAGATCCCTCTCCGGATTCAGGAGGGCTAGATCCTAGAATCCCAAAGTTGGTTGAAACGATGTTGTTTCTGTAATTGGACTCTGCCAATCTTGCTAATAAATTACAGAAACCCAACAGAACCAAAACTAAAACATACACCAGATCTAATCTTTATATCATTCGTGCTCCTTTCCGAATCAAATTTTTTATATCCATGTAGCCATATCTCACCATTCGAAGCATATCTCAAATATTAGTCAACATTACCACACAAATATCTCAATATATTATTTTTCTACAATCTAATTCTCATGTCTCGGTTTCATCTTGAACTAGCTCAATGTGTTTACTGCAAAGAAAATATCTAGCCCAATATCTACAAAATACATCAATTATCCAATCAAATTTCAGTGCATGGAAATATCCACCAGGTAAGACTTAGAATATCTCAGATTTCTTAAATTCGTCACCAAAGGAGTTTCCATATTCTTGCACTTCATCATTTCAAACTTATAAAGGATCTTGATGACATATTTTCCATGTCCAAGAAGGATTTCACTAGGGCTCTTGCAGACTTCCAACTCCAAATAGTAATGCATCAAGCCAAGATCCTTTATGTAAAATTTAGATGTCAAATCCCTTTTACACTAATCAATAATATTATCTACACAAGTTATGAACAAATAATCAACATATAGTAGCAGTATAACTATCTCACCTTTTAAAACCTTGATTAAAGATTTGGATCAACAAATTTTTTATAGAAACCAAGTCTCATCAGATATCCATCAATTCTATAATACCAAGCTCTCAGAGCTTGTTTGAGTCCATAGATTTAAAATATCAAGCATGCAAAATATGGGAGCATTGAAAAATACATGGCCTTCTTTAATCAGGAAAATGATGCAAAAACTTCGTCACAGTCTTCTCCCTCTTTCAGGGAGAACCCTTTAGCCATGATCTTGCCTTGTATTTTTCAATGATCTCATATGTTGCATGCTTGATATTTTAAATCAACTTAGAGGTTACCACAAACTTTCCTTTAGGTCTTGGAACAATCTCCAAAATATCGTTCTCCAAAATAGATTGGTATTCCTCCATCATTACATCCTTAGACACTTTTGAAGTAGTTTCTTCCTCAAATTTGGAAGCTTAAAGGACAATTAGCTTAGGCATTAAAGCTGCATAACCAAAATACCTCTCATGTCTCTTTGTTAGGTCCCTATATTACTATTATAGTCCCTTATTGTTGTTAGTGTATCCCCCTTATTGTTATTGTTGTACCCCTGTAACCCCAATATTGTTATTATTGTGCCCTTACATTATTATTGTTAGGTCGGCTATGATTATATTGTGACCTCATGGACTCTTATATATAGAAGGAGGTTTGGTCATTTGTATAATCAAATAATTGTTCATTTATGTAATGTATTAGAGGTTTCCCCCTCGAAGTGGCTGATTTCTAAGGCATTGATCTCTCTTTTCTGCTATTTTTGGAGTTGGTTTCATAACAATTGGTATCAGAGCTTTGGATTCTAGGGTTTCGCTGCTCCAAACAAGTCATCATGGAATTTTCGCTGTAAATTTTTTTATACGAAGGTTCAGAAGCTGAAATTTTTACAGAGCGAAGCCGAAATCCTGAGGAACGCCATGTAAAAATTTCAGATCTTGGTTCACAATATTTTTGGAGATATGGTCTGTGGAAGTTAGGTTTTTTTAGGCTCCCAAATTTCACCTAAAACAGGTCATTGTGGATTTTTCATTATAAATTTTTTCTACGAAGGTTTAGAAGCTGAAATTTTTACAAAGAAAAGTCGAAATCCTAAGGAAATTCTTGTACAAATTTCAGATCTTGGTTTGCAATATTTTCGGAGATATGATCTGTGGAAGTTAGGTTTTTTTCAGGCTCCCGAATTTCATCTCAAAGAGGTGATCGTGGGAAAATCGTCATAACTCTCTCTCTGAGTGTCAGATTGGAATTCTATGAAACATGTCCATAATTGCACGGACTGTAGTTTCTTGTGTATCAATTTCAGAGTTGAAGGAAGAAACAGTGACACGTGGCACATTGTACAAGTTTTCTCTACTGAACCAGTCCATAATTAGGTCATTGTGGGAGATTGGGCATAAATTTTCCTTGAAGGATCAAAATTAGGTCAAACCTATGACATTTGAAAGAAGATTTAGAGTGCTACTATAGGGGCGAATTTCAGATATTGAAGATCCAAAATCACAAAGATAATTCAATTTCAATATCGAGCTCCTCAAAAGCAAGAAAAAGGTGTGAATTTTTTCCAAATTGCATAAGACTTGTTTGAAGAATAAATTGGAATTGATTCCAAGGGCATATTGTAGAATAGATATCAGTATTGAGTTCTAAAATTCACCCTAAAAATAATTCAACACCCATTAAGCCTTCAGAAGGCTCTACTATGGCTCATGAAGATGAAGAAATGCAATATGAAATATCAAAATTACAAGAGAAAGTGCACCAAATTTCGCTCTCGCAAAGAGCAACAAAAAATGAAATGGATGTTTTGAAGAAAAACATGGAAGCTAAGATGGATGGTTTGAATAAAAGCATGGAAGCTACGATGGATGGTTTGAAGAATGGTATGGAAGAAAAAATGGAAGGTTTGAAGGAAGACATGGAAGGTTTGTCAAATTTGATACAAGAAATGATTCCTAATGGTGAAAATATAGTAGAGGAAACTCATGATGACAACAAAATAAATGTTAATAGTGATTTCATAAATTCTAATTTTGGATTGAAGAACCACCATATTCGAAATATGGATATCAGGAATTTTTATGGCAAGGATCTCGTAACATGGATACTACAAATGAAGCAATATTTTGATCTCAATAATGTGCAAAAAAACACAAAAGGTACACATTGCAACTTTACATTTAGAACAAAATACATTTGTATGGTATCGATGGCTTTGCTCCTGTAAAAAAATTGTCACTTGGTAAATTTTTACAGAGGAAATGATGGCACACTATGAGAATTCAAATAGCAACACCTTCTTTAGCCAATTGATAAATCTCAAACAAAAGGTTTCGATGGTGGAGCACATTGAGGACTTCCAAAAATTGAATATAAGGGTAACTGATATTCCAGAGGAACACACGATTTATGTCTTCATAGGGACTTTAGAGGAAAACATCCAACATGAAGTTCGCATTTGGGAACTTTGATTCATTGGATAAGGCATTCGGAGTTGGCAAAGAAAAATTGAATGTAAAATTATGGTGACAAGGGTTGCTACATGACATGCTATAAAGATAGAGTGTTGCTACTCTAGACTTCACAACCTACAAGGTTGACACCACAACAAATTGGAATGAAAAAAGAGAAAAAGAGGGCTTTGCTATAGTTGTGATAGAAAAATACACTAAAGGTCATAAGTATTCTAAGAAGAAATTATTTTACATAGATTGTAAAGAGGAGGAATAAAATGAACAAGAAACTTCAAAATAAGAGGATATACACGAGGAACCAATCCTAGAAGAAGAAGAAATAAGTCGAGACCATATCATGTAATGCATTTGGGCGGGAATTACCACTCCTCAAACTCTCAAGGCAAAATGACATATCAAGAAGAAAAAAGGTAATAATGTTGATTGATTGAGTAGTACCTATAATTTTTATTCATTGTAAGGTGGCAGGAATTGAATTGTTTCCTATACCCAACACTAGAATGTCAAGTGATGGTTGCAGAAATGGAAGAACTATAAATTTCTCTAAGAAAATGCCATAATATAAAAGCTAACCATGGGGGAATATGTATTTAATAGTCCAATTCTTTCCATCCCAATGGGGAGGTCTTGATGTTGTACTAGGAGTACAATGAGTTACAATCTTTAGGGATGGTAGCTTTTAATTTTTCAAGAAATTTTCTTGAAATTTTTTTGAAAAGGAAAAGGAAATTGAATTACGGGGGTATCACGGGGAAGCCAATAAAGATAGTAAGCTCTAATTTCATGACAAAGATTAGGAAGAAATAACAACAAGGCAGTATTTGCACAATAATCCTCACTAGAAGTTTCCAACATCAAAATCGTTGATTTCTCTAGATCTCCAAAAAGTCTTGGACAATCATTCCAAGGTGTTTTAGAAACTCCCAAAGGACTCCAACCTATTACAGTGATCATGATCATGCTATTAATTTGATTCCCGGGAAGTGTTCATCTAAACATCGAGGCCTTACAGAGATATCCTTATGTCCAAAAAGAGCGAAATCGAACGTATGATTGCGAAATGTTTAAAAGGCGAGTATAATTCAAACTAGTCAAAGTTCTTTCTGCTGCGAGTAGTATTGGTGCATAAGAAGGATGGATCATGGAAAATGTGTACGTATTATAGGGAGATAAATAAAAATCACTATTAAAGATAAATTTCTCATTCTCTGTGATTGATGAATTACATGGATCAATTTATTTTACCAAGTTGGATCATCGTTCAGGGATATCATCAAATTAGAATGAAAGTGAAGATATTACGAAAACAACATTTCGAACTCATGGGGGGTCATTCACAATTTTTGGTCATGCCTTTTGGCCTTACCAATGCACCTTCTACATTTCAAGGGTTGATGAATTCCATTTTCAAACCCTTCCTAGAAAAATTTGTGCTAGTATTTTTTTGATGACATAATAATCTACAACGAGGTCTTGGAAGGATCATGTTCAACATGTTGTGGGAGGTACTCAGAAACTATTGGAGGAGAAACAATTATATGCAAAAACATCCAAATGTTTCTTTGGAGTACAATAGGTGGAATATACTGGGTCATATTGTATCTCACAAGGGGTTTTTAAGGTAGACCTAAAAAAATTAAATCCATTAAAGAATGGAAAGTCCCCACAACCATAAAGCGGTTGCGAGTATTTCGAGGAAAATTTTAGGGAGCGAAATTTTAGCCCAAAGGCGAATTTTAAGGGATTTTCAATTTTAATAAAGCGAATTTTTTACATAAAACCCATTTTCTATAGTTTAATAAAGTTAGCCCAATAAATATTTTAAAAATAATTAATTATTAAGTATTAGCCCACCAAAAAAAGGGCGCATAAAACTGGAAAAATGAAACTCGCCCCGATTTTTTTCTTATGGATCAGATTTCCATGGCATTCGCCTGGATTTACAGGGTCCAAAGGAGGGGTTACAGTGATTCCCCCAAATTTTTTCAAAGGTTAGGAGAGGTGGCTGGCCGCTGGACACCGATCCTCTTGCTGGCTGAGCGAGGCCGACCCTCTCTGGTCCGTTCGGTGTTAGGGCCCTCTCATAGTTGGTACATAGCAGAGATATACAGTTCGAAAGAGATGGTATTGGTGTTCACTGTTGTGGGAGATAACACTCGCCACAGCCTACGCGCTCGACCTCAAGCGCATGCCGCATGTACAAGCTCGCTCGACGCTCTCAGAGTCCAGACTCCAACACCGACTAATAACATAGAGGCACCCCGATTTTCGCCAGTTTGTTCAACGGTATGCACCTTCCTTCCCTTTCTTGGAGTGATTTGAGCTTGGATGTTGTTTAATCTAAAATCTATCTGACAATTATCCTCTGTAATACTTTGGAGGGTTTCAAATCGATACTCCTGTTAGACTCTTTCTATTGCTGCGTTAAAAATTTGTAAATTTAACCAAAGGTATTCAATTAAAGCATAAGGAAATAGACGAACTTCATCAAGAAACAAGAAATGCTTAGCACTAGCTACTGAAAGTGTCCTCATCGGACCGCAGATATCACCATGGAGAAATTCAAGCTTAGCCTTGGCTCTCCAAGCTTTACCATCTTCAAATGCCAATCTATGCTATTTTCCTGCAAAACACGTTGTGCATATATCCTCCTGCTCTTGAATTTGTGGTAAGCTAATCACCATTTGATATTTTGTCAGTAAGGAAAGAAACAAAAAATTTAAATGTCCATATCTTTGATGCCAAAGAGAATTTTTTCCACTCCCTCTGCTGGTAATCAAAGCAAGTGATTTTTCCTCTTATATTGCTTCTTATCTACTACAAAACACCTTTCTCCTTGGAAAATAACATCTAGATATGGATTGTGTCTTGCAATCTCACTAACTGAAAGCAAAATTTCCCTCAAACATATATAAACATCAAGGTATTAGCTTTCAACTTGATTTGCACATGACCATCGTCTTTCAAGGTATATAAATGGCAATTGTTACAACAATGATCTTTTATTGACAGTAATCTTCCTATCTTAGCATCAATACTAGTGAAGTAATGAATTACATCAGCAACCATTGTTTTAGCCTGATTGGAAATTGTTAGAGGATATGGTCCAGATAGAGCCTAATCAGTAAGGGTAGATTGTTATATGTATCAGTACTACACCTGGCCAGATATGGATTCTATCTTGCAATCTCACTAACTGAAAGAAAAATTTCCCTCAAACATATATAGACATCAAGGTATTAGCTTTCAACTTTATTTGCACATGACCATCGTCTTCAACACAGTGCTCCTTGTCCTTGCCTAAAACCACTGTATTGACCTGGGTTATCTCCCACACTAAACAAATTAGTGATTTTTGTTAGTCTCATGTTTAGATGCTTTGAAATAAAAAAGTTGATCATCTGTCGACTTAAAATTTATTCTAAATTTTTTTCATAATCACAGAGACCTATTGTGATAGACAGTTTTGTGGCTAAGATCTTTGAGCTTGTGTCAGTGGGACATACATCTTATATTGGTAGTAACCTTAAGAAATAGTGATTATGTTGATTTTATTTATGACATAAATATACCATACCGTTGTCCATGGTCTGAGATAAAAATCTAACACAATGCCCACACTCTATAGAGTGACCTTCCAGCCTCCGAGAACTATGTCTGCAGTCTCCTTTTTCTACTGTCCTCTCTGTAGCCAACTATGAAGTCTACTCTCACTTTCATACTTTGCAAACAGAGTCTCCTTTTTCTACTGTCCTCTCTGTAGCCAACTGTGAAGTCTACTCTCACTTTCATACTTTGCAAACGGAGTCTCCTTTTTCTACTGTCCTCTCTTTAGCCAACTATGAAGTCTACTCTCACTTTCATACTTTGCAAACGAAGTTTCTTCATTCTTCAATGTGATCATAAAACTTATCACATTCTTCAATATCTATGTATAGAGTGACTTATGCTTAGATAGTAACAATTGCCATTTTGTTACATGGATTTTGTGATTTTATTTATGACATAAATATACCATACTGTTGTCCATGGTCTGAGACAAAAATCTAACACAATGCTCACACTCTATAGAGTGACATTGTTATTATAATAGCAACGATGATGTTACAACAATGATCTTTTATTGACAGTAATCTTCTTATCTTAGCAGCAATACCAGTGAAGTAATGAATTACATCAACATCCATTGTTGTATCCTGATTGGAAATTGTTAGAGGATATGGCCCAGACAGAGCCTACTCAGTAAGGGTAGATTTTTATATGTATCAGTACTACACCTGGATTTTGTGCATGAAACAAGGGCAACAATTATGACAGTGAAGTGTATACAACAAACTTTATGGGAAGTGACCCTCAACAATACTTTTAAGTACAATTAAGTGTAGTGGTAGCAGATGGAAATCAGGAGAGGTAGCATGAACAAGAGTTGAGGCTGTAGACAGTGTGTAGTGGCAACTGCAGAGTGGCAGTAGGTGAAGCAACAATCAGCTTCAAAGTAGTGCTTCCCTTCTGAAAGCTATTGCTCTGCGTCCTTGACAATTCAATTCCCCATACATAGTTCTGAAATCCATTGGAGGAAATGCACAGCAGTGAGCCAGACATCATTTGTTTCAATGAGCTTGAATTTGTTTTCAAAAGGATGCAGTGCTCCAGCTGGAACAATGCTATCTACAAATATTATCTATAACAATAAATTTTATTCCAATATTATCTACAGATCCCCACATTGGATTCCAATAAATTATATTTAAAGAAATGATCAGGAACAATGTTCTTGCAGAAACCTTGAATAGCACCTCTGAGTGAGTGGAAAAGTGTGTAGACAATGAAAGGACATGTTTTTTCTTTCCATGACCAAGCACAAATTTTAAGATTGATGTTAATTGTTTCGAAAGGACACTAGGCACCTCTGTCAGTAACACAATTTTGGAAGAAGAAAAAAATGGAACATGATCCTGAACCAACGATGTTAAAGGAACCTTATCTAGCAACAATCTTGTTCATGACAGAGACCTATTGTGATAGACAGTTTTGTGGCTAAGATCTTTGAGCTTGTGTCAGTGGGACATACATCTTATATTGGCAGTAACCTTAAGAAATAGTGATTATGTTGACAAAACTTATGACAGTGACCCTCAAATGTGTTTGATGAGGCAGTAACCTTCAAAACTAGCAAATAAATGGTATGCCCCAACTTGACTTATGCATTGATAGTAACAATTGCCATTTTTGTTACATGGATTTTGTGATTTTATTTATGACATAAATATATCATACCGTTTTCCATGGTCTGAGACAAAAATCTAACACAATGCCCACACTCTATAGAGTGACCTTGTTATTATAATAACAACGATGATGTTACAACAATGATCTTTTATTGACAGTAATCTTCCTATCTTAGTAGCAATACCAGTGAAGTAATGAATTACATCAGCATCCATTGTTGTAGCCTGATTGGAAATTTTTAGAGGATATGGTCCATACAGAGCCTACTCAGTAAGGGTAGATTGTTATATGTATCAGTACTACACCTAGCCAGATATGGATTGTGTCTTGCAATCTCACTAACTGAAAGCAAAATTTCCCTCAAACATATATAAACATCAAGGTATTAGCCTTCAACTTGATTTGCACATGACCATCGTCTTCAACACAGTGCTCCCTGTCCTTGCCTAAAACCACTGTATTGACCTGGGTTATCTCCCACACTGAACAAATTAGTGATTTTTGTTAGTCTCATGTTTAGATGCTTTGAAATAAAAAAGTTGATCATTTGTCGACTTACCCCACTTCTATAGTGCTATAAAAGAATAATACTAGGCTTCTCCACATTCAAAAACGTTTTCTTGTTTCTCCTTGATCTGCTCTTGGTTGTGTTGGTTATCCCAAAACCACTTCCTGTAATTATTCCTCATATGCTCATATTTACCACCGTAAAAAATTTCAAATCCTTCACTAATTTACGTAGACCTGAAAGTTGCCTCTGCTGCTTTTGCTTTCTTTTTCATTTAAATTTGGTTGCAAAGGCACTCTTGGATGCTCCACTATTGGCTGCAAAGGCACTCTTGGATGCTCCACTATCACTGCCACTTCCACATTTCTCTTTCCACTTATCACAAATCAGATTATATTGAGAAGGACATGTTTTTTCTTTCCATGACCAAGCACAAATTTTAAGATTGATGTTAATTGTTTCGAAAGGACACTAGGCACCTCTGTCAGTGACACAATTTTGGAAGAAGAAAAAAGGAAACATGATCCTGAACCAACGATGTCAAAGGAACCCTATCTGGCAACAATCTTGTTCATGACAGAGACCTATTGTGATAGACAGTTTTGTGGCTAAGATGTTTGAGCCTGTGTCAGTGGGACATACATCTTATATTGGCAGTAACCTTAAGAAATAGTGATTATGTTGACAAAACTTATGACAATGACCCTCAAT